>JAWWEU010000020.1:3127537-3163323 GCA_035583155.1 Acropternis orthonyx
TACTACAGGAGGGCTCTGAGCCTGGAGCCACCCAAAAATTCAATAGAACTGTCCCACTAGTAGCTTTGAAACCAAAGATTCTTGAGACCTTCTTAAGTTTCCCTATGAAATCCTGCCTTGCTTTTTCTGACCAACCAAAACAACAAAGTACAAGCCCGTGCAAGTCAAAGAGCTGCAGGAAAACCTGGTGCAAGTTGAAAAACAAAAATTCCAATGTTGGTGGGCTTCAGAGCTGGAGTGTTGTGAACTCTGTGAAAATTGAACAAAGCAACCCCCTAGTGTTCATGCAAGACATGCAAACAGAGAGCCACGTCTGCAGCATTTGGACTGGGTTTCTTCTGTGGGGCTGTTACTGCTTTAGCCAGACCACATGTACAACAAAGTAAAACATATCTTGGTCTTTCCTTAGCTTTGCTTCTTTCAGAATTAAGTGCAATGTGGAGCTCAGCTTCAGGGAGGTGAGGGGCAGAAGTGCACCCAGGCTGCTTTCTCATGTGTATTCACCTTCGTTAGCAACAGAAGAAATAAAAATTTAGTGTTATTACTCCTTTTCCCCTAGTTCTTCTCACCCCAGCTTTATGTTTCTTCAGCAAAAGGTCAATCTTTTAAGGCATGACTTAAAATGTGCACTCATGAAAAGGGAAGAGCCAAACAACACAGAGCTTAGATGTTAAAAATATACTCCTCTGTAAAGTGTGCATTCCTCCTGTGTCAAATACACACTCCCTTGCTGAGGTCTGGCTGTTCTGTAGTGTTGTGAGATATGTTTGCATGGTACGAGCTGATATAAATAATAGCTCAGAGGAGCAAATGAAGGAACTAAGGTCCTGATCATGTTCTTCTACAAGACAACTAAATGGAGCCTTAACAAAGATCCTTACAAAAAGAACCATACTTAAAGAGCATGACTTTGGAGGGGGCAGGTTGAATGTCTCCAGAATTCTCATGGGTCTGCTAGGTAAGATCCACATGCTTTGCTGCTATTTCCCTGACAGCACAGAATAACTGGGGCCTCATGCAATGTTCTGCTACTCTCTAAACTCCACTTTCAAGCAGCCCCACAGCCTGGTGCCATGCTGAAGAAAGTCCTGTTAGGCCATGGTGGCATCTCCTGGTGGCCCATGAAAGCTCAGGCCTTCAGCAGAGCTGCCAGGAGGCACAGGGCAGGCAATGTGCACACTGCAAACATTAAATAATGTCTAGGAAAAAACAGAGTGTGGGAATTGCATGGCTCACAGAGTGGAGTGGTGTCTGGGGCTTGGTCATACCAACTCCCTGGATGGGGACATGGTGGCTGATGTATTTAGTGCTCAGCAGTTCCCCTCTGGAACAGCTGGAAATGGAGGTACCTCAAGGAAGGGTGTTGCACTCCTTGCTTTCACCATCTCCCGCCGTAGGGACATTCCCTCATCTTGAAAGCCCTGAGTGATCTGGCAGATAAAACAGCTGGCAAAGGTGTGTGTGGAAAAGCAACATGCTGCTATTGAAGCTTCTGGAGGCGCTGGAGATGTGGGAATGTGGGGAGTGAATGTGCCCTGCAGCCCTGTCTGGCGTGGGCAGGCGATCAGCGAGGACAGAGTTGCTGCTCTCAGGCAACGAACCAACCTGTGTGTCTGGGACTGAGTTCACTAAGTTTACTGACAGTGTGTAATCTTCTTAGTGTGGCAGTAAAACACTCCAATTTTCCAATTTTGCATCCACTGAGGCTTTTAAAAATGCTGTGAATTTATCTCTAGTCATTTGCAGGGACATTTTAATGGAGAAAGAAACATCATTATAGATTTCCTTACCTCAAACAACAGGGAGGCAGGGTACCCGCTGGCAAAAAACAGAGCCAGAAACAAGAGAATAATTCTCCATGGGATCAGGAGAATACAGATCTGCCTAGAGATAGTATTTTTTATTTAAAGCTTTTATTGTCTAGGTTTTCCAACTGAGGCTTCTGCTGTGTGAGAATGGGCTGCGTATTGTGCGTGTTTGGGTTTTTGCTGTTGTTTTCCCAGGGCTGTTTGGCGTCCTAAAGGAATCTGCAAACTACAGATGGTGCCCAAAGCAAGGAAATGTGGAATGCAGCTTGGAGTGCAACACAAACAGCATGTCTGAAAGGCTCCATGTCTGCTCCTGCAGGCCAGGGGAGCAGTGCAGAGGAGGCTCTTTGCTCCTATTGTGTTATATCACACTGTTTGCTGCAGGACTGTTCATTTTCCTTTTCTTCCTCTCCATTGTCCATCCAAAAAAATCTAAACACTTAAAAGCGCTGTTTGAATAGTGGAATGTGTGGTACATTCTTGTCTTGCCTGATGGGACAATGTCTGTGCCATGGGGGGTTGCTGAGGTAATTCTTTATTGACTCTGAGTAATTCTGGGAGTTTATTGTTATAAAATTCCAATGAACTGTATTGTGTCAAAACTATGCTTAATTTAATATCTAATTTAATTAACTTTTGTACTCCCTGTGCTGAAGAATGCTGATATGGAAAGACACCTCCCAGGAATAGCCAGGGCATTCATTTCATGGGCTGCACTTGCTCTTCAGTGGCTTGAGCTGTTCTTTATTTTGGGTTTGGATTTAAGAGTTTTTACATACAAGTAGAGGTCACTTTTAGGCAACAAGAGCAAATTTAAAAGTCCTGGTGGCTTTTTATGTTGTTAAAGAAAATTAAGAGTCACTGTATCATCTTTGGGGTTTATTTGTTTTTTCACTTTTGCATTCATTTGTCAAAAAAAGCGTATTGTCTAAATGAAGACATAATTCTTGTGAATAAAGGGGACTGATTTTTCTGTCTGCAATCCCATAGTGAGGCATCTGCCCCCTCTTCTGTGCTGAATTGTCACACCACAGCTGCAACAAACCAGCCAATAAATCAACCAAACATAGCTGATTTGGACAGAAATTCCTAATCTTCTAATCAAATTGAGATTGTGTAGAAAAGAAGTAATTTGGCTCAAGATGGAATCACAGGCTGTTAATTATTTTGAAAAAACAAAATTCTGAAAAATACATTGAGTTCTCTCCAAAAGTTGCTTCAAAATTTCCAAGGTGAGGCATATCCAAATGGCACATTCAGACACTTTCAAACTCAATTGTTTCTATTTTATTAAAGAGTTTATCAAAATGGATTAAATAGTCCTCTGGGTATCACCACAACCCTGTCCCTAACACCATATAGCCTGGACACCATTATGCAAGATGCCAGATTGTGTTTCTTGTCTGCTGCAGGGGCAGTGGGTCGTGGCTAAAGAAGGTCAAACCAGTCAGTGATGTGATCCAAACAGAAATATTTTTAAAAATTTGTATATTTAGTTTTTTCTAAAGCTGAAGCTGTATAATATTGCCTGTATCTGATTTAACCCCTCCCTGACAGCGAAACACTGGAAGGGGAACAGAGTGATTTAAATGCAGTCAGAACATGAGGTTGCTGATGCAGCAATGACATTCGCATATCTTGAAGATGTACAACTTCTGGAATACAAGTAATCAAATTTGCTAGATAATTTAATTCAGATGTTTTGTGGTTACTGGAAAACAAACAAAGACCACAGACTGCTAGAGAGGCCTAAATATCCTCTAATGATTTATTAGGAAGACTTTCAGCCTACATAAGTGTTCCTATAAAATTGACTTAATAACTGAGATACAGAACACAGTAAGACCAGACATTTTTGTCTTACAGTTCAGTGTAACCATATCCTACAGCAACATTCTGAAAATTCAAGCAGATGTTGTTTAAATAAATCGTTTCATGAAATGTGCTGCTCTTTTCTTGAGAAGAAATGTCCTTTTGGCTGGGCTTTAGTGGAGACACTTTACTGACTTCAGTGGATGGCAGAAAGCAAACTATATTGATTAGAGAAGACATTTTTAGCTGAAAAACCATAATAATAATAGAACTGAAGACCTTAATGAGATAAAAATTTACTCCCTGGTAAAGCTCCAGAGGCAAAGACAGAGACATGATTCTCTAGGCATGCTCAGGGCACCATGTAACAGCAAGGGAATATGTGCAGGCCTTACCTATAAAGGGTGTGAGCGAATGGAAAAGACCCCGACTGACTTCAGTGGCCTCTGCTCAGTTACTGAAGGATCAATGACCTTCAAATCTGTGTAAAAGCAACAGAAGGCTGTAGCCTGGGTGAAGGGGATGATGCCAGGGAGCTTTTCTTTCCACGCCCTTTAGGGAAACGCTTCTATGTGCTTGTAGGTTGCTACAGTAGATCCACTCAACAACATTTCTTGCCTCCAGTGTTTTTTGAATATCCTTTGTGGGCAGGTGGACTTCAGGCTGTGTCAGCCAACTGGGTAAAAAGGCAATTTTCAAAAGCCTTTTTTATTTTTTTAATCCAAAAATGAAATTTTCAAAAGATTTATGCAATACCTGAAGCTGCAAAGTAGCCTGGGCAAAGCTCTTGGATTTTTTATCTAAGAATCAGCTCTGCAGATTTTTAAAGGTTGTACCATGCTGAGATGAACAATTAACAATTTAAGCAATTAAATTTCTCTCAACTGACCTGTTTGCTCTTGAGAAAGACTCTCTGTGATATGTCCTCTGGAAATGGACTGTCTTCTGTGTCCTGCAGTGCATGTGGCAGTGTTGTGATCATACAGTGGAACAGATAGTAATATTAATCAATACTAGCAAAGGACTAGCTAGGCAGGAAATATGGGGAATACTCAATTTGCTCGTCAAATGTGACACTCATGATTATTATCAAGCAGACTGTAATTATGAATTATTAAGTGCCAGGTTCCCCATATAAAACACAGGTGATATTTTATCACTATGAAAAACTTAGTGTGTTGATGTATATCAGGAAGTGACAGGTAAGAACTGTGGTATCAGAAATGGGTTTTCCCTGTACAATAACAGTAACTTGATCAGTATTTCAAACATACAGGACATCTCTCATTTTTCAGTATGTGCTGGTTTATAATTGCTAAGTGCACATGCCCTCAGATAAACTTCTATATCCTCTTTGTGTCTTAGTCCTTTCAGTTCTTGCTGAAAATGTCTTTTGTCTATAAGTGTGCAGATTTCATTTTGGATACTGAGAAAGCACAAAGATGCTTAGAGCTCTGATCTATTTTCCATAGAGTCTGATACCAAACAGAAAAACATTCTGCACTTCTCTGATTGAAGAGCAGTAGCTGCAGTCGCACAGCAGCAGCCACAGCACGTGGAAATTATTTTCTCTGACATTTGCTATTACCAGTTTTCCAAGCAGGTGGATGCAGAAGGTGATGAAACTCCCTGTTCCTCTGCATGAAGTGGTTCTGCATGGAAAGCACAAGTGCAAAAGCTTTACAGGAGTGTCAGTGCATTGTTTTGGAGTGGCAGAAGAAAGGTGTTCAGGGCAACAGCAATCAGTAATGTGGTTGGACCCGAGAGGAGACCACATACAGGCTGTGTGAAAACAGACTTATTGGCCTTAAAATGGTGTGGGGGGGGCACAGAAGAGGATGGGGCTACATTATCCCCAGTGGGAACTTGTGGCTGTAGTGGTTGAGAAGTTTTGCCTATTATTCCAATGTACAATCTCCAGGTTGCTTATACTTGATAGGATTTCCCCCTGTAACCCTCCTTGGAGTGAATCAGCCAAAACCTTTTGCCATTTAGCAAAATAACAGTGATTTATGTTCTCTTCATCATTTATTAACATTCATTCCTGCCTCAGGGAAATTTTGTATTTGGTAACTGACCTGGTTTTCAGCTCTAGGAAACCCATTCAGCGGCATCTCTGAGCCACGGGTCTATGGTGTGGGAACACAAACACGGCAGGAGTATGAAAATAGAATGTCACTGGAAACAACTGCTACTGTAGGTGTACAGTTATGTAACTAAATTGCCATCAGACACAAAGGCTGCAAACTGCTGGAAATACGACAAGGAACAAGCATCTATCAAACTCTGAAGTCTTATAACGAAGGAGCTTCAGAACAATATTGGTATTTCCATTTTACTTGGGAGATGAATAGAAATTACTTGTTTGAGTTCATCAGGAATGCATGTTATAAATGATGTACCAAGCACCTGCATCTGTGCTTGGTTTTGTATATTTGAGTGGAGCTTATCATAAATGGGGCCTTTTCTAGAAGAAAAAAATTCCACAGAACCTTTTCTTTTTTTTTTTTTTTTAAGTAGATGCAGAAATTCAAGTGAAGAGAATTTCAAAGACACCCACAATTCTTGTATGTACAATGACTGATAAATGGTAAATTTGTATTTGATCTTTTGGAAAAAGAAAAAAAAAAAAAAAAACCTTATGAGAAAAAGTTCAGAAAGCTCAAAAGCCCCTAAAATTCTTTCCTCTAGAAACAATTCAGGCTGTTCGGAGGAGTTGTTTTGGTTTTTTTTTAATCATCAGCATCAGGCATCTCTTTTATGTGTTTGGCAAATTGTTACCTTTTTTTTTTTCTTTCATTTTGATTTGATTAATTAGACCACAATGAAGACATTGGAATAAAATGAACTGGTTACTTCTTTCTTTGTTTGAAAAATAAACATTTGGTTTGAGATCACATTTTTCCACTTGAGTGCATGAGAATATACTTTCATGGGGCTTGATTTTTGAGGATTTATTTGAAAAATATCAAACACATTTCTGTTTAGCTTGCTTTATTTTTTATTGATCTATATTATCTGAACCATGTTCATGTTCTTGGAAATATACTGTTTAGCAGCTTTCAGCTACTGAGTCCCCTGGTAAAAAGATGATGGGAAACTTGTCAAATTCATGAGGAAAAAAGAAAGAATAAACTTATCTTTTTTTTCCCCAGCAATTTTAAATCTTTCCATCTCATGACATACAACTTGTACAATCATTAAAGAGTTCTATGGCATAACCATGTGAAATTATGAAAATATATGGGGTGAGAGTATTACAAAGTGGTGACAGCTGATTCTTAATTTCATCATTCATTATATTTCTTGTCTTTCTGAGCAGCTTGAGATAAGCTGATTTTTGTGGTTGGTACATTCATAGCTAACACAAATTTGTTTCTTGAGACATATGTACTCTGCAAAATATGTTAACCAGCCTGTCTGAACTAAATAAAATAAGGATAATTTAGGACATGCTGAACCCACGTAGAATTCCCCCTTCTGCATCTGCATAAGGAATGAGAACCATGAGTCAGAGCAGGAAAATAAGTTTGGCAGTGCTCCTTTTGCAGGCCAACTGAATAACATGGAGAAAGACGGAGTGAAATAAAGAAAAAACCCAGCTACAAACAAAAGTCTGATTGTTTACCTGTTTGTCTGTGAGTCAGGCTAATGTAACATCATTTAAAGAGCCAGAGAAGAAGAAAAGGAAAAGCCTCACCAGTGTCCTTTGACAGGACATTTGCACTCCTCATTACAGTAACAACTTCAGCATTTGCTGGGAATCAAAGGAAGGTGGTTCGCCAAAGCCTCATTTCAAAGTGCTATCTGCTTGCTACATTACACCTAATTATTGAATGATAACCCACGATCAAACACTGAAATAACAGGAGAGAATGGGCCTGCAGTAATTTCTCCACTTAATCATGTCCTTCTATTGTAAGATGTTTTATGTATTTTATGGTATGCAGAGTTTCCACATTAACATTTAAATACTTAACTTTGTGTAGTTTGATCTTATTGTTATATCTTTCAGCCTTTCATTACATTGCCATTATCTAATAAATGCACAGTTCTCTGTTTCCTTTGAAGTAGTGAATTATTATACAGTATGGACTAGATCATCCATAGATTATCTTCCATCCAACAGAATTCAGGAGATTCTTGAGAACCTAGTCAAACATTGCATCAAGCTGCAACGTCTGGTTTAGTACTTGCTCCAAGATTATGGAAGTGAATTTTCCTTGTCTGGTTTTAAGAAGCATCTGCAGCCACAGGACCCTGAAGGCAGTGTGTGAACTAGAATCTTCACAACAAGAATCAATTAATTTGTTTGCTCTGAAGAGTGATTTCATCATCTAAAAGCAAAGTGTCCCTGTACTAGAAGGTAGTTCCAGATTTCAAAACTCTGATTTTTAGGTCCAGTGTTTGATGCTTCTTAGCTTCAGTGATGGTAGTAAGAAGGAGGTAACGTCCCAGCTTCCTTGAAATCCTGTGGTCATTTTAGGACCTTTAACCTTTAATCAAAAAAAGAAAAAAACTAAAGAAGTTTCCATCTTGTAGTTGTAAAAGAAAGACTAAAGTCTACAGAAAAATAAACGAAGCAACCAGTGCACAACTCAATTCTGCTACATAAACCCTCCTACCAACATGAGTACATAATGATTTTATGGCTTCTATGTTTCGGGTGTGAGGCATCTCATTTGATATGAAAGGCTGGAGTTAGGTCTGAAAGGGGCCTTGGCTTTCTCTGCATGGTCTAAATCTGTGTATAAGTAACTCCAGGATTACACACAAGTGAAACATACCTGCATCTATGCTCAAGACTGAAAAATCCAAACAGTGTGAAAATTGTTGCCTATAACGTCTCAAACCCAAATATTCTAAAATTAAAGGAACAAGAAAAGGGAAGATATTTTATGAGCCAGAGGTCTAAATGAAGAGGTTTGTTGTCTGAAGCTTCTGAGCCCTGTAATTCTGTGTGTGGCTCCTGTTACTTGTTTCCTTGCAGGGCATCATCAAACTCTGTGATATTCATAAGGGTTGCAGTGAAAATGGTTCTGCAGCAAATGGCAATACCTCCACTGCACTTCTCAGTCTCCTGTTTGGGGAAAATATTCATCTGCACGTAATTATTTGGGTTTTCCTAGCAGATAACTCCAGCAGACTGATCTCCTGTTCTTTGTGCTGGACAATTGTTTAGAAGCTTATGGCCCATGCCCAGTTCCTAATAACTTTTTCCACTCCACAGAGAGTTGAGTGGTGCCCTTAGGAAATGTGTGATTTGGTCATTCCGATTTTCTTTTAATTATTAATTTCTAGTCTTCATTTATGTTTCATTGAACTGCAGAAAATCTCCAGTCATCACAGTGCCACTTCCACCTCTTAACAACCTGAAATATTTATTAAACTCATTAGGCTCCAGTCTTGGTAGCTAATTCCAACAAATGTATGTTTATGGAAGCAAATCTAGCTGTGAAGATTAAATTTAAACGAGTGCTAAAAACTCCTTCCCTTCAGAGATTTTTGTTTTTCCTCTTTTTAATTTGTCATGCTGATTTGTAAAGCTTCCTTGTTATTCTGGTAACATTAGCACTGTTGATAATAACAGACACTGTTTGTCTTGGAGAAGTGCCAGTATTCTAAGTACATATCTAATTTGTCCAGGCAGCTTTAATGTCTCTTGAATTAAAATTATAAGTTTATCCTGAAGAGTTACAACAGCCAATTATGGATTAAAATTTAGAATGAGAAATTTCTAAACAAAATGGACTACAAGAATAGTTTTGAAGTTAAAGGCACTGAACAAATTCAATCCCTTTTGTATAATGAATGTCACCAACCCATGTATTTGATCAGTTGTATCAGAGAGCTGAGAATTGCTGCTGTTTAAAGGTTTCAACAGACATTGTGTAGCTGATTTTGAGACCACTGCTAGACCTAAGCCTCTGTGTGTGTATTTACTGGGATAGGAAAACACATTGCCATGCTGGAGGTTCTTCTGGAATGCCATCCAAGTTGGACTTCTTCTGAAGCACCCTCTGGAGGACCATCTTCCTCTCCAGAACTATAAACAGGCTACTGGGATGAGCCCTTTAAGCTGTGATAGGAGGCATTCTAGAGTAGTCTTCAATCTAGTGCTGTCTTCCACAACAACATCATAGAAGCATAGAATCATGGAATGTTAAGGGTTGGAAGAGACCTTAAAGATCATCTAGTCCAAATGATCCTCATTATTTTTCCAGCAAATTCTGCCCATGAAGCTAAAAAACTGTATTTAGACAGAAATAAGAGAACTGTTAGCTACTTGAATACCAACTCCGTGCTTGCTAAGAGTAATTGCCTTCATTTCAACTTGTGAGCCTTTCTGGAAGCTGTTCCCAAAAGTATTGCTGTACTTACACAGTGACTCCCCAAGAACCACTGGAATAATTCTTTCTGTGAGAGCGCTCTCCTCTCTCCTTCAACAGAAAGGGAGCAAGCTGAAACAGCATTCTTAAATAGCATCTTTCAGCTTGAGACACAAAAGGTGAAAGCCACAGATTTTAAAAATGCAAAAGGTCTCCCACATAATCACCCTTACAATGGAAATATTCATGGATATTTTTTAATACAGCTTTTCCTTCTTGATTTATATGTCGATGACTGACTCTTGGGGGATGGTCCTGTGCAGGGTTAACGGTTGGACTGGATGATCCTTGTGGGTCCCTTCCAACTCAGCATATTCTGTGATTCTGTGAGTTCAGCAGATGCCCTGAAAGGAACAACAGCAGAGTGTGTAACCTGAAGACTGGTGATCAAGTCTCTCTGCTGACATCTGCTGAATGGAATTCCAGGTTTACTGGTGAAGGGAATTTTGTCTTGACTTGCTCCTTGGCTGCAGTGGAGTCAGGATATAAAATGTTATGGTGGTGGAGAACAGAAAAATTCCTTTATGCACATACCAGGTCTATCATATCCTTCGGATGCGCTGAGTTCCACCATTTCCACAGTGAGTGCTTTTCAGGCTAGAGCATGCACAGGGACTGGATGCAAAAGTGCGTCTGGGTTTCTGATTGCCTTGTTCTTACCCTTTGGATTTAGAAAAAGTGCTTAGCATTGTTTTCATACTGTTTCAAAAATTGTTTGTGGGTATGCTTTGAGTTAGGTTACTTAGATAAGTTTGAACAGGAAGTATCCCTCTGGCATTGTATGCTGTAATGAGACACATTTTTAGGAAAAAGTGGCCTTTTTTAAAAAAAGAAAAAGAAATTAGAGTCAGATAAGATATCACAGCTTGATAGCCATCAGTGTACGTTGCAAAATAAAATCAGATTATGTCTGAAAGTGTTCCTGTAACTGCCAGTCACTAAGTGTGTGCAGAACTTGGGCCAAGGTGTGGTGACAGCAGTCAGGGCTCTGAGAAGGAGGTGGCAGTGTCTGTGGTTGGCGCTCAGCCACACTGCAGTAGCAGTCTGCACTACCTGCTCCACATCCAGTTCTTTCCTCTAGACTACTGAAATATTAATTGTGTGCTGGTGGGGATATAATTACTTCATCATTTGACTTCCCAGTTCTGTAGTCCAGGACAGGGAATGTGGGGATGCACAGTAAGTGCACATCCTGGAGTTCCAAACATTTCAGTCACTCTGAATATGGACTGTCCCCACCTGAGGACTGCAGAGCCTCTTCAAAATACAAATATATTGACGTGCGTTTCAAACGTGCTGAAAGTCCTTAAAATCTATGGTTAAGATCAGGGTTTTTAATGTATATTAGTCAAACACATATATTAGGCTGGAAAGAAAATGGCTTATTGGATTTTCAATGTTTCAAGAAGGATCTCTCCCTCCTGAACACCAGCAATTATTTCTGTGCCTCTGTAGACAAGAGTGGATAATGATATATTTTTCTAATCTCACTCTGTGGATACTTAGACTAATAAAATGGAATTCTCCATTTCAAGTGTGATACCATTCCTTTTCCTAAAATCTGATACAAAATATGTCTTCAGATGTTTCTCTAGAGATACCATTAGCATATCAAATGAAACTTGTACTTAGACAGGTCACCTAGGGCTTCATCTGACTTTTTCCAGGTATGTACTGTTTTTCTACCTAGGAAAAACTGAGGTACTGTGAGGCCTGTTTTGCTATCTAATGAGTGGATCAAGGCCACTTGCAGACACCTCTATTGCATATGGTCAGATCTATTCTATGGTATATGGACAACAGACCTCATGCATTCAGCATGCAATGGGATCTAATGTATGTGCACTGAGTAGGTGATCTCTGTGAACACAATAAATCCAATTCACTCTGAACTTGCTGTATGTGTATAAATCAGGGATGCATCCCAGACACATTAGTCTCACTGCATTTCATTTTGTCTGGGAAAACCTGGACAGAAATATGGTAGCCCTAAGCTTCCCACATTCCACACTCCACACACACACATAATAGGTTCATGTCTTGAACCCTTAGTCTCTCTCGGGCTTTCCATTATTGTTGATACAACACATAAATCTCAGGTTAAGTGTTCTCCTGACTTTGCAGTTATTTGCCTTTTTCCTATAGGCCCAACAGTCTTCAAATCCCTTTGAGTTGCTTATTGGAGTTTTAGGTGGGAAATAACAGATGACCCTTGGTTTAGCTCTGAGGCTGATTCAGGAGAAAACTCATCTCTGTGCAATGCCCTGGTATCTGACAAACCACTGCGGGTGGTTTTTGCAGACGTGGGCATTGTTCTCTTTGTTTCATGTTCTCTGTTGTTTTCTTAGCCAAGTTGCTTTGGTATTTATTAATTGAGAGTTGTAAGTAATTCAGTTAATCTAATGCTTGATCAGCAATTTCAAATCAACATTTGAGAGGGAATATGCCCTTAGGCAGTTGTTATTTATTCTGGTCAGGTAATTCTTTTCTGAGCTGTTTAAACAGCAACATTTTCTGTATCAGTGGGGCTGCCCAACTTAGGAAAAGTGTTTGCAAAAGTCTGCCTTTCTGTTTCTTTCAAAGTTTAACTAAGTAGACTGCTTAGTGTGATAATGATAACCGAGCACTGAGATGGGCAGATAGCAGCATAATTAAGAATATGCAACACTGCAATATAAAGTCCAGGCATCTGGTAAGGATTAGATTCGCTGGTTATACAAAATCATGAAGATACAAACCATTTTGACAGATCTGATAGAGGGAAGATGAATACATTACCATCTAAGCTGCCCTTGTAGCACTGAGGAATCCTGTAGTGCTGTCCACTTAAAATATTTTAACATCAAAAGCTAAACATTTGACTCTCAGGGAAGAGTTCTCATATTTGCATGTATCACCTATTGCTAAATTTTCCCTTAAATATTTTAAGTATTTTATTTCCCCTGTGGAGGAAATATCAACTATACTACTCACATTTGGGTTTTAGGAGTTTTTTCATTTTTTTTCTCCTTGGAGTTTTGGAGTATGAGTAAGTCTGACTTGACATTCCAAAGAAGTCCAATAGTCTGGAAGCTCCATAGAATTGCTTCGGGGCAGCCCATAAGGAAAAAGAATAATCTCACTGAAATATGAAAGACTGAGCTATAACAAAAGCACTGTGATAATTCAGGGGCTAGCATCTACAAGCCACATTTGTAGTTAATAAACAACCAAGCTTTAATCACTGCAAGGAGTTTGCTCCCTTTACACCTATTAAAAAGTCCTTTGAAAGTTAAACAGCACAGGTACTCAGTGACAACTCTGACAGTACAAAAGTTATACCTTGTCATATTTATCAACAAGGTAAAGCCATAACACAAGCCTCCATTCTCCCTTTCCTTCCTCCTCCCAAAAACAACAACCGACACACTACCAAAGCATTAAGCTCTACTTAGTGAATCATTAGAGCAGGTTTGTCCTGGACCTAATAAGGCAAGTGTATGCAGCTCCAGAATGAAGTGGGAAACTGAAGAAAGCTTTGAATTTCAAACATCTTTCAGTGAGGAATTAGTTTTAAAAGACGTACAACAATAAGCCATGAAATAAGTCCAGACACTATAATTCAGGGATAGAATATGCTATGAAACTGGCAGGCATCCAGGCCAGAGCCAGGTGCCTGTTTTGGATTAGATTCAAGTGGCCTTAGGCCACCTACAGAGCTTTCAGGTAGAATCTGGAAGCTGCTCACCTCAATATGCCCTACCTTACTTCTATTTCAGGTACTTGTGAAGGATTCCCAGATGGCTGGCGCCCATCCAAACCCATCTGCTTTCAGCTCTCATTGTCTCTATACTGTCATGAGGCAGGTTGCAGAAAAAAGTGTATCTGGAAAACAGAGACTTAATAATTAACTGCCCATTTTCCTCAGTTTGCAGTGAGAAAATGTGACTCACTAGAGACAGCATTTTTGTCTTGCTGTTTTTGACACCCTTGGTGTGGGATTACAAATGTGCAAGACACAAGTGTATATTAATAATCATGGGGACGCAAAAGGTAGATACAGAAAAAAAATTACATCTTGCAGCTTACACTACTATAAGTCATAAAAATAAAAGTGCTTTGACAATCTAATTCATATTTTACCTGTCACATTATTCTGTTTACTTTTAATTCTGTTTTATAGTGGATCATGAAAATAGGCCAAGATAACTCAAATCCTAGACTTCAGTCATGGAATTCTGACTGCAAAAAATTTTTGCCTGACCGTGGCTAAGTCCTAAATATGTGCTGCCTTCCATAGTCCTCTGGGAGATCCTGTGCCTGTCCCAGTTGCATTCTATGAGGGTGGCAGAGCTGGAGCCAGTGCAATTCTTCCTGCTAGATGCAACTCAGTAAAATTATCCTGTGAGCATGGGTAAAAACTAATCAGGTTACCCTCAAAGAGACTAATCAGCTTCAGTTTCTGGTTATGAAGCTTTAGCACAATGTTGCAGTGTCTGCCTTGCCAAGAAGGTTTAAATCTCACTTAAATTCAAGCTAAAAGAACTCGATTCTCATTAAAAGTAAAATGATTGAAAAGGCCATGAAATCACTTTTGTTAATGTTACACTCTTTAAGAGTTCATCCATGGAGCAAAACAACAGCACTTTCACAGTGTTTGGTGTTTCTAAAAGGAGAGGAAAGGAAGGATTTTGGTCATAAGGCACCTCCCAGCAAACATAAACATACCTAGAATTAGACTTGTACATAAGGGTTTGCTGAGGGAAGTGTCAACCTGCAGGATTCCATTTTTTATGACTATTCTATTCTACTCTACATTTCTCTTGTTGTAATAGGACTAGAAATCACTTCCTCTGTAACTCCCCCATCTCCCTTTCATTTGTACTCCACTTGCCTTAATACACAAGATCAGAATTGCCACCATGAAAACCCAACTCTTCCCTTACTAAACTCAGCTGAAGAGGGGCAGTTCATTTCAGATGTATCACCTAAAATGATTTCATTCCTTTTTCTTCCCAACATCCAGGTCTATTGAAAATAGACAAAAATAAAACACTTTCCACTTCGTACACACACAGAATAAGATACTATTAGATGTTGTCACAGCAACTGGTGCAACACTGAGTTTGTAAGACAACTGTTTGACTCCTCAACATGCTGAAATCACTTTGGAAATCAACACCACCCTTGGGGAATAGTTTTGTTTGCAAATTAGGAATGCAAAGAAAGCTGTGGTAAATTAAGAACTGCAAGCTGAGCTCTTGGGATAGGGACCATTTTTCTGTTCTGCATGTGTTCAGCACCTAGCTCAAGGAGTCCTCTACAATTACTTCTGCTATATTCTTAGTCTGTTATTATCATCTTTTGGCATGAAAAATAGTGGTAAAAATAATTCTATTTGCAGAAAAATAAAAGCTAGGTCACAAAGGCCTTGTTTTCCTGGTAGAAGAGTATAAAGCAATTTAAAGGGAGTTAATACCCTTATACAAAACCGTGAAATGATGGCTCACTGCCATTGTGGTCCAATACAGTCCTCAAGTAATGAGATTCTGGTCCTCAAAACATACAACTTTCCAATGTCTAAGACAAAGCCCACTCTCCTTATGGTACAAGAGTTTAGAGTCTTTCAGTGAACAGCAAACAGAATATCTATGCAGATCTTTTAGACAACACCTTCTTTGTGTAGTACTGCATGGTGCTGCAAGCCCTTTCTTACAGAAGCAAATATGGAACAGCTCCATAATTCTGTGGGAGATCTTTTCCTGTTTGATTGCCAGGCTGTAGCTAAAATTCCCACTGAGAGGTTCAGTTGGGGTAAGAGAGGAAGGTGGTGGGTCTGGGCAGACACCTACAAAGGGAAGACGAACACACACTGAACCAGAAGTAAAAGCATCTAATTTTCTTAGGAAATGGGCTGATACTTAATTGAAAATGGTAAAACTAAGTATTTGTGGGTGCACTGCAATTGTTCCAGGCTAGGGACTGAAAAGTCTCCCAAACTCCTTTGCAATGTGTGTTCCCAGCAAGAAGGCTGAAGTAACAAAGGCTCATTGATGTGAGAAGGGAGGGAAGTTTTTAATAGAGGAATCCCAGGAGCCAGCCAAAGAAGCATTATCTTGTATTAAAAAAATCTGCAAATAATGAAACTCAGAGAAAAGAGAAGCCAATTTTCTTTGCCTGGCCCATGAAATTAGTAGCAAATAAAAGGAGAAACACATGTTAAAAGGACTGGATACTAAACCTTCCCAGCAACATTCTTCTTGGGGTATGTTGTTCCAAAGCATACAGGGGTCCATGTTCAGAAACACTCATCAGGTTCAGTTCCTCTTGATCCCAACTGGAGCTGTGAATTCTTGGTACTTTGGAAAACTAAGTCCCCAGAGTACAGTTGAGATTTTCATCCCAGAACTCAGACTCTGACTCTGAAACTACCTGGACACAAGCAGGAGAATTGTTATCAGAGATCTACAAAGCAATGCAAACTGATGCTCGCACTTGTGGGAACTAGTAACATCAGCAGAAGCCACCTTTTCAATTCAGGAATAAAATGAAAAAGCAAGAGAATATGTCAGGCTTGGGTGTGATGAATCAACACTACCAGGAGTGGGGGAGGAAAGTGCAATTTTTAGTCTCTGTTGGATGAAACAAGTATATTCTGTTTACGGACACGAAAAGAAGAACCAAGAAGAAATGAATGAGGAACCATTTCATCCCAATGCCATTTGTTTTGGGGGTGGAGTAACCTCATACATTCCTATCATGGAAGACAGAGGTTGAAACTTCCATATGGATTTTGTTTCTTGGCCTGGTTTATCCTTTTCTGGGGTGCAGATGCTGGCTGACTGTAACAGAGACTGAGCTTTCCTTCCTGCACGTGATGCCAAAGTACGTCTGAAACCAATACCAGTGTCTTAGAAGTAATTTGCAGGGGTTTTAACTGTGTCTTTGTGACTCTGTAGGCTGCCCAGCCTTCCGGGTAGAGTGCAAATCAGTATTTATAAAAAAGCATTTTCAAAGTGGATCTTTGAACCTGCTGGACTGCACAGTTTGTCCCGTGCCATTTTTGATCCATTGTATAAATACAAATTTTGGCACGTGCACAACATTATAAACTGCATAATTGTTTTTATTAGAGTTCTGTGAGTTTGGAGGTACCTGTGCTTTAATTACACTTGGCAAGTGTCCAGGAAAACTCTTCTAAAATGTAGTGCTTGCAAAGCCTTCGTCGGGCCACCCACAATGACAGCTTTTATTTTTCCTCTATTAGTGATGGACATTTTCATTTAATTTTGGTCTGGGTGTGTGACAGAGCCCCTGTGTACTGAGCTGCAGCGTCCCCCTGTTCACTTTCCAGCCCCAGAGTGCGTCGGGACACTGTGGCAGCAACTTGCGACGTTTGGACCCGAGGCAAGCGAGCGCTGTTTGCAGAGTTTTTAGGTTGTCTGTCTTGCTTCCTTGGTCTCCCCTCCCCCTTTTAAAAATAACTGGTGACACTCGAAATGCAAGTCAGTTAATCTCCTGTAAAATCTAAGCACCAGCCTACAGCAGAGAGGGCAGGAGAAATGCAGAACATTGCTCGGGAGGTTTCCACACGGCGGCCGTAAGAACCCAGCACCGAGGTGGGTTTAGTTCCGCTCCTGAGCCCAAATCCCTTGTGTCGCAGGACAGAGCAAGGACAATGGTAACAAGTCAGCAGGATAGCTGGAACTTCATACTCCATGCCAGAAAGTGGGATGTCCAGCTAGCACAAATAAATGTGTAGAACTAATCAAATTAGGATGGACATGCTGTGCAATACAGAGAAATGCATGTAAGCAGAAAATTGTGTTTAATATTTGTAATCAAAAGCATTTATTTGGGACTATAACAGCTCAGTGCTACGTGCAAATTGGGTGAGGAAAAAATGTAAACATTGTTTCTTTGATTTCGTGGAGTTAGGGTGCAGCAGGAATGCGGGATCCTTTTCCAGGGGCTGTGATTAAAAAGCTATGTGAAATGAATTTAGGGGCTTATTGACAGAAAATATTACTGTAAATGGTGGTGAAAACCTATTCCACAGAGATTACTCTTTGCTGCATGGAGCTTGCCAGAATTTATAACATGCAAACTGAAAACTGTGGGTTTAGAGACAAGTTGAGGACACAGCTTCTGTCCTAACACCACGTTTTAAGGCTTCTGCATGAAGAAGAATTTAATAGGGAAACTGGTGAGACAGTGGAATTTTATTCTGTGACCTTTCAGGCCCTTAAAGATCAGGAATTAATGGAGGAACCATGATATGTCAACCAGTACATGTTTCTGTTACTTACAGAGTTTCCATGTCAGCTGAAATACAGCTGCCCATAAACAGAACAACCAGTGACATGGTATAGCCCATGCCACGTGCCATGGAAAAATGCAATTAGCCATCATGCAAAAGCAACTCTATCACAGTAGCTCATATTGTAAACTGACCACTGGCTAGAAATGCAGAAACATGCTTTTAGGAACATGCTAGACTAGCATTTTCCATTCCTCACAATATTGTAGTCAGCTTCAGACTTCATGGAATTAAACAAAGGAGTCCTCAGTTTCTATTTATGAGAGCAGCCTTTTAAAATTCAGGGAGGGGGTTAAGAACATGGTATAGAGAGTGAATCTGCTGTCAGCTGGCATTATAATACTGTCTAGTACTTTATAAACCTTCTCTGTGAGAGCAAGAACAAGCACTAATAGTGCTGTAGCTGTGGGGAAGCTGAGCAGTGTCCTCAGACCATTGGTCTGTCAGGATGTGTCATGTTCCAGCTGCCCCCATCCCATACCTGGGGGGTCCCTAGGGAAGGAAGGTGGGCACCAACTCTCTGTTTATAATGCATGTTTTGCTCAGAGGATCTTTCTGGCAGGGAGGATAGAAGAGAATATCTTCTCAGGTTCTGTAATCCAGCCAGAGAGAGGAGCTGTGATCATTCATGCCAGCTGACAGGATTTGGCCTCTTCCTAAACTGTGTGGTATTGCATGGCTTTAGATAATGTACAGAGAGCCATGAGAGTGTGATTTGATACCAGGTGACTACATCCCTGCAACTGCACTAAGTCTATACAAATCCTCCCCCAAGGTATTTTTTAAGTTGTTCGTATTTTGTTCAACCAGCTGTCTTGTCCTGCTACAACTGCGTAACTCTTTAGACAAATTATATAAATTCACAAAATGCCTTGAGATTATTGAATGAAAAATGTAATGGGAAAGAAAAGCCTCCTTAGCAGTTGTGGTGTATATGGAGCATAACCAAGTTTGGAGCGTAATTTCACTTTGGAGCCTCTTCAACTTGTGACAAAGATGAACTTGATGGGTTTTAAAAACTACCAACTCATTCTAAAGAGAGTCATTTGTAATGGGGTTTCTGTGAAGACTTCCCTGCAAAGAGTTTCACCCAGCATGTGGTTAATCACCACTCACTATAAATGAAGGCAAAGGGCTTCTGTGCCTCACAAGAGTGAAACTTCTTCGTGACAATAAACACAAAGAGAGCATAAAAACTGACCTGGAAGAATCCAATGGAGTGCTTATGTGTATCCTGAGAAACCCCAAAAATATGTCATTTGATAAGAAATAGTTGCAGAAATGGTCAAGTAAGAATGGACAGTTCAGAAACTGAATGCTGAGTTAGCAAAAAACCTCCTGCTCTGATTCTACTGTGAGTGTTCACATAATATTGATTAAAACAAGCCCTCCTCCCTTTGGAAGTACTCTGCTTCCAGTCATCCAATCATATCTGATTTAAGTACACTAAAAGTGATACAAATTCATTTTTAGTACAAATAAATCTGGAAAAATAATCTAGATTGACAGGGGAAGAGTTGACAGCTCTCAGACAACAGACTTCTGTGAAATGTTCACTCATCTCAGTGGTCACTAATGTCTCACAGGATAAAGAGTTTGCTCTAACAAAGATGGCAAAATAAACATGATGGGATTTTAGTTCAGAGCTTATTTCTTCTGCATGCCTGTCATTCATGCTACCAATAAGCACAGAATCATAGAGCCATAGAGTGGTTTGGGATGGAGGGGACCTCTTGTTCCAACCTCCCTGCCATGGGCAGGGACACCTTTCACTAGACCTGTCCAACCTGTCCTTGAACACTTCCAGGGATGGGGCAGCCACAGCCATGTGAGTTCTGTGTGCAGCTAGACTCTCACACTGGCCATGAGAGCACAATTCTTAGGTGAAAAAAAGCCTATAGAAATGTATGAGAAAAGAGGGATTCAGAAATAGAAAGAATAGAGTTATTTAAAACAATAATCGATTTTCTCTGATAAGCTCACAAGTGGAAACGAGCTTCTGTTGGGTCTCCACAATTTCTTGTATTCCCTGGTAATGGAGGAGTTTCTCATGTAGGTGGTATACAATTACCACAGGTGGACACAAACTAGTAGGGGGAAACAAGGACCTACTGAGAACCTGACAAAACTGATCAGCATAAAAAAGTGGTGGGAGCATCCAGCCTGACAGCTTAGGGAGAATGGAGTCCAGTGAGACTGTAGTATGGTAATGACTGTCTCTGAGGGAATATACACTTGCTGGTCATCTGAGGTGGGACTTGCTAGGGAGTGGGGGGAGGAAAGTCCCCCTCTGGCTGCATTGTTTACTCCACTGCTGACTGTGGAGCTTTAGCTCTCTGATGTTTTGCCTGGTAAGTGCGTTTGCACATGGAACGAGCTGCCTGCAGGTTTCTCTGATGTTTATGGCCATCACGGCTGGGATCTCAGTTGACTTGGGAGCAAAGTATGATGTTGTCTGAGCATGTTAACTGATCAATGTTGCTGCCTACAGGCCGAGAAAGGTTGGGGTCCCCTGCCTAATGCCAACTCAAATTTAGACGCATGTCATTTATAGCCATGCAAAGCAGTGTCACATTTTTTTCTTCTTTGATCATATCCAGACACTGCAAATCCCCAGGGTGAAACCTTAACTCTACAGAAATCCAGAGCAAACCTCCTTTCAGTGTTGCAAGGTTTATGGTGAAAGTTGTGTTTTTATTTCTGAAACAATTCTTGTACTTGCTATAGGATCACATTTATTTCCTCTCACAGCAAATTAAATGTCACTGTTCACAGTCAGGTAGTCTACTGCAAATAGTCAGGTCTGTCTGTTCAGGGTGTTGAAGGTCAATAATAAAATTACAGCCCAATAATTTTCTATTTTTCTCCTATTATCTGCCATGCATAACATGTTTTATGTGTTCTGCTCCACTGGGACCATTGTAAACCTGTGGCCAGCTGTTTCATTTGAATATACTCAGTGGGAGGTAGCAGGTGCATTTTTACAAAAAGATCTTGAAACTTTATCATAATATATTCAGCAAGGTGATAATGTAAAACCTACTGGGAAATAGAGAGAGGTGAAGGAGAAATTCCACACCTGGGAACTTATTTAATGTTTAAGAACAGGAAATGCATTAGAAGGGAAAATATCTCAGATCTGTCTAATCCACTGCCCCAGACTAGTTACCATGAGACACCCAGTGAAGGAGGCAGGTAGAGGAGATGACCTCCCTCCCACCTCAGCTTCCATTGTGCTCTCCAGCTCGTGTGCTAACTGGAGCAATAAGGCACCTTAGACTGACACAGCTGACCTTTATTTTCATGGTGTGACCCTGAAACAAGGGAGATTTTGAGTGAGATTGGACTGAGACACATACTGGAACACTCTGTAGCACAAAAGGGAAATCATGAGGTGAGGGACACTTCTCCAAGTGCAGCCAAAATCCTCAGTTCTGTGTTGATTTCCAGCCTGGACCAGTCACATTCACTTCAATACTTCAATTTGCTTTCAGATAATTTAGATCCTTGATTCATTACTGAAGTTTTCTGTAAAAGGGAATGTGTAATAGCACAACTAGATTGGTTGGGACCAAACCTGGTGCTGGGTTGGCTCGATGTGAGAGTCACTGTGTGGAAGTCAGCTCTTTGATGGACATCAGTGTTCAGTATCCAGTACCTGCTCGTGCCTCTCACAGCTGTGTTTGCTTCCCAGGCACCTTAATCTTCATGTGAAATGTTTCTTTGTTTTCCCATGAAGTGACTTTCAAAAGTAATAGGAAATACCAGCACATTCTCTCCAAGTGAGTGGTGGAAGCTGCATGGTTGGTCTGGGACTCTGTTCCTTCTCCAAGCATCTTCACAAATCTCTGTTCCTTCCAAAGAAGGGGACATCATCAATGTCTGAAGGAGTAGTGCGAAGTATCTGAAGTATCTGGAGGGGAAGGGCGAAGAAGATGAACCAGGCTCTGCTTGGTTGTGCCCAGCAATAGGACAAGAGACAACGGGCAGAAACTGATGCCCAGGAAGTTCCACCTGAACATGAGGAAGAACTTCTTTCCTGTGCAGTGACCGAGCACTGCAACAGAGACCGGAGAGGGTGTGGAGCCTCTCTCACTGGAGATACTCAAGAACCACCTGGATGTAATCCTGTGCCATGCACTCTGGGCATGATCCCACTTTGGACCAGGTGCTCCGCTATAGTCCCTTCCCGCCTGATCCATCCCGTGACTCCCTGTGGGTCGACACCCCATCTCTGCACCTCTCGGACCCCGCACATCCCGCACAGGTGCGCCACCCCCGCGCCGCCCCGGCTCCCCGGGCCGATCCCCCCGCCCCATCCCCGCTCCCAGGTGCCTCCCCCGGCCCTGCCCCGCTCCTCCCCATTGGTCCCGCCCGCCCGTCCCGCGTCGCCCCCCGGGCGGCGGCCGCTGCACTCTCGGCGCCGGAGGCAGCGCTGCCCCGCGGCGGCGGCGGCGGCTTAAAGCGCCGGGGCGGCCGGGCTGGGCTGGGCTGGGCTGGGCTCGGCTCACCGGGGCGGCCGGGCTGGGCTCGCCGGGGCTGCGCTCACCTGTGCGGCCGGACGGGGCTCACCTGAGCGGCCGCGCTGCGCTCACCTGGGCGCGGCTCCACGGGCTCCGCCGGCCGCCCGAGCGGCTGCGGGGCAGCGCCCAGGTGACGATGCGGGGCTGCGGGGCGCGCCCGCCGCAGGCTGCGGGGAGCAGGTAGCGCACGCCCAGGTGCGCGGCGGAACATGGACTGTCTCCTGCTGGCCGTCTGGACTTTACCTGTTGCGATTCTCGGCGGCAGCTCCATGCAATTCCTGACTCTCCCGTGGCTTGGAAGCACTGTAAAGGCAGGTCGAGAGCACTTTTCCTTTGCAGTCGCCTGGTGTGCTTTCATACCAGGTTTACTGCAGTTTCTAGTGCCTTGTCTTTCTGCCTTCCCTTGTCCGGGAAATCTCGCCCAATACTCCTTTTCTCTCTGTTTTTATTTTTCTTTTCTCTTGCAGACCCTTCAGCTGTGCTGCCTGTGTTGCATGTCTCATGCAGCAGCTTTAACCAGTGACAGCATCAGTGAATGGACTCATGGTTTGTATAGCTCTTTCTGTGTCTGTATATGTGAACATTTGCATGGATGCGGTTTTTTTGGTTTTTTTTTTTTTTTTTGGTGGAGTGAGCATTTAAAGGGAAGAAACCACAGTGTTTGGGGAGCATAAAGTGCAAGCAGGCTGGCTGCTGTGGGATAGCGCACCATGGGCAGGGATTAACTTGTTAAGCCCTGTGTGGTAAAGCTGAAAGGAACTACGTGTAACAGCAAAGCAAATGAATGGGATAGTAAATACATGCACGTTTCCATGTGCACTTAGAAAGATGAATGTGTGTGTAGCCACAACAGCAAAACCTCCTGTGTCAGTTGTGGAAGCAGTGAGACAAAAGTAATGAAAAGATTTGGGTGGGAGAGCGGAAGGAGCAATGCAGGCTGAGGGAAAACAAACCTGGAGAGAAAGGAACTCAGAAGCTGTTTGTTCCCAGGTTGCAGGGACTAACATGTAGATGCTGATGAGTTTGGGATGTTTGAAGTGCCGTATATGCTTTTTATTGAGTGTGAGTGGAAACAAAGTACAATGCAGAACCGCACCAGGGTGCAGAAAGGAAAACCCGCCTGCGCCCTGTCCTCTGCTCACTGGGGATTCCCTCTCTCCAGCTGCTGCTCACATTTTTGGCCACCAGCCTGCTTAGTGTCCTCAACTTCTGCCGTTGATTAACACTACTCGAGGAAAGTGAAGGCTCTTGATGTATTGTTTCCACTCTCTAAGGAAAACAACCTATCACTGATAATGTTTTCAGCTTAATGTGTGTCCAATAAAGTCTATTCAGGCAAGAAGATTGATAGTTTTTGCAACATCTGTGACAACACAAGACGGAGGGAGTTTTCTTCTTTTAATTTTTAATAGTGTTATTTCAGTTTATGAAGAGAAATTAATTATTTTAAATGCATGGACATCTAAGTATCCATAGAGAAATACAGCCCCAAAATTAAATGGGGTCGGAAGGCACTTTATTAAACATATTTAGTCATGTAACCAGGAATAGGTGCAAAGATCTAGTTCAGAAAACAGCTAAAATTCAGACCCTAGTTGCAGAACACAAGCAATCCCTGCATGGCTAGGTTAACGCCAATGGTAATGTACTTCAAGCTTAAGGCACCTGCTTATATAGGCAGCTGAATTATGGCTTCTCTTTTTTTTTTTTCCACTTTCTGAGGTGGTTGTGAGTTGATTTCAGCTTTCTCCAAAATAGTTTTGTAATTTTTCACGTATTTTATCCAAAACAATAAACTTCTTTGACATGCAATTAGCAATGGCTGACTAAAGGTTATTAGGTAGGATGTAATCTCTTTCTGCTGAAGGTCAGTTACAATTTGAAACCCAGTCTAATCAAGTCACTACAAAGAGATGAGGTCTCACTCAGTTAAGGCATTAATAAATTAATCCTTTAATCCATTTGAACAAGTGGTACAGTTCTGCAAAGTCTCAGTCATGGTTGTCCCTACAGTGATACAATATTTGCTGCATTCTTAGGGAAGGAAAAAGCCTCTCAAACCAGAGCGGCCTTCACATTTGACAGCAATTAATCCAGGGGGAGGGGAAAATCTACAGATCTGCTGGTGATGACAAATGTCTTCAGAGGAGCAGTTGTGGGAATGTTCACAGCTATGCTAGTTAGTCTGTGCCTCTCAGTGGGGCACAAAGGAAACAAACACAGTCTGTGTGACTTACAGGGGTGAATTTGTGCAGGCAAGGCTACACGCACAAAGCCTGCAGAGCTTTCAGGCCAGTCCCTGAACGAGGGAATGCTTCATCCCATCGTGAATGCCTGATGTTCACCGGGGCAGGGGGGTGCTTACCTGGTTTGTGGGATACAAAAACTCATGGCCAACTTTTTATCCTTACAGATTATGTGTTTGTGACACCTGTCAGAGTGGATTCCAGCGGATCGTACATTTCACATGATGTTTTGCACAGTACTAGGAGAAAGAGATCAACTCAGAGTTCAAAGAGTTCCTTGCACTACAAATTTTCAGCATTTGGACAGGAACTTCACTTAGAACTTAAACCTTCGACCATTTTAAGCAACAGTTTTATTGTCCAGGTACTCGGGAAAGATGGAGTGTCAAATTCTCAGGAACATGAAATTGAGCAGTGTTTCTACCAGGGATTTATAAGGAATGATAGCACCTCTTCGGTAGCAATATCTACATGTGTAGGCTTGGTAAGTGTCTATTTAAAACAAATCAGCATTAAAAGCATTTTCATTTGTGGAATAGTAGTTGAAGGTATGTAATTCATATAATATTCAGGATACCATACACCATTTGCTGATTTTGCTGGTAACAGTAGTTACTATTGCATTTAACAAAGAGATTTAGTTATAGCCAATGAACTGCATCACACCATTTGTATTTGTTTATGACAGTCTTTCAGGGGATAAAATCCAGAAGACTGGCTGGTAGTCCTAGTAATTATCCCATTGCAATTTGTTATAGTTCCTGATAGTTTATACATATGCTCACTCTGAAGTACAAGCTCTTCCTGTCTTTGTGAACTGCTATGAGTAAAGGAAAAAAACCCAAAAACTTCCAGAAGCTTGTGAAAAACTAATATTATACCTAGGTTTGTCAGCTTCTTAAAGGAAGGGTGAATTTCCTGGCTGGCAGGAGTTATGAACCAGTTTCCTTTTGTTTCCTTTGATAATTCAAGTCTCATTTGGGTTTACAAGTCTTGATGAGTTGATCTCTTATGAATGTGTTCAATATTATCGTTGCATATTTTCCATTTATGGCTGTCATCAAAGTTCATGAAAAATTATTACTCAGAAATGATTTTTTCAAAATGTGTTTGACAGTGCTCATGGCCTGCAGAGAAGTCTTTACTGATGTAATTTAGAAGAATCATCTACAGAATTAATAGTTATGGATGTTTTTTAGGCTTAAGCCCTTGCACTTGCAGAGCAGTCTTCTGTGGATGCAGAGTAAGGCAGGAACATTTTAGCATATGAATATGAAGTCATCTGTGTGCTTTGTGATTGACTAAGGTCCAGAGGATATGTTGGGTCACCCTCTAGAAATCTGTTTTGCAAAGGTACTTGTTTATAAGGGCTATTGAACTGTGTGACGGGACCAAAGAGGGAGCACTTGAGACAGCCAGTGTTTCCTTTGAAACTGGAATCAGTGACTTGAGAAGCCTGTTCATTAGGAAGGGCTGTTGATAACTGGTTGAAGTGGTCTGGCTTATATTTTGAATGCTCTACTTTTGTTTGTTTTGTGTTTTTTTCCCCCTCAGCAAGTTAGGGGAATTAGTATCTTACAGTTCACTTGAGCAGTTGCAAATGTGAACTTGGAGCAGGTGCCCGGAACTGGAAGGAAGCTTTCTTTTGCTTTTAAAGTTGTGTTTGTAGTGCTGAACTGTTAATATTGGATGGGTGTGCTTAGTAGTTTCTGTAAAGGCCTCATGTTCACAATTCCTGCTTTTTACCAGATTTACTCTGAAAATACCCTGTTTTCACTTATTGAAGGGTTTTGCCTTTTCCTCTAAGGGACGTGTTCTGCCAACACACCACAGGTACAGTTTGGGCGATCTCCCCTGTTTGGTCACGTTTGGTTTTTAACATGCTTTCTGAGCTAAGTGAAGTTGGGCTTGTCAAGGCTTGTCTGGAGAAGGAAGGTTCAAGCCTGCCTCAGGTCACAGAGGAACAGAATGTGGTGATCTTAACTGAGACTGAAATGCATCTTTTACCACTGTCTCGACACAGAGGTTGTTATGACTGGTAAGGTTCATTTAGAAAAGATCCAGAAACTGATCAAAAGAGAATAAATATTGTAGCATGAGCAAGTTTATTCTGGCATTAGTTATATTATCAGCAATTAGAATCTCTCTTTAATTAGTTCCAGAGTTCAACAGATTTCACCTTAAATTTTTATTTTACACTGATAGACGAAGTAAACCTTTACTTGCAATAATGTCCTGTAGAGTAGGTATCTCAAAGTATAGTTGTTCCTTTCTCCCTATCCATCTATTAATTTCAGTGCGCCTAATGAATCCCAGGCAAATTATCAGCAGGATTCTTAGCCTCTCAGTTTGCAAGGCTGCCCTCTTAAAAACGTGTCGTCAGCTGTCTGTAATGACAACCACGTCACTTCTTACTGTGATCCAAATTCAGTAATCATATGTTAAGTCTGGACGCTGTGCCCTGATCAAGAGAACCTTGTGAATAGCTTCTATATCCTTTTTGCACCAACTACTTTTGTCACTTGGTTGCCCTTCTTTCCTATTTGCTTTGTTCACTGCAATTAAACCGAAAGTGGTGTTTCTTCTATATGGTTGGTAGCACTAATCTTTCCATTGTTCCTTTCATTAGCAATAGCTTCTCTACAATAAAGCTGCAGTGACCCATTCTTTCAAGCCTGGAACACCACAATGTGATTTGGAAGCAATTGCATTTCAATAGACTACAGGGACTCTTTGATCTAATTTTTTGGATGACCTAGAGTATTCAGTCATTCAGCTGTCTGTTATCTGCCATTGCCTGCAGAGGAGACTTTGGAGAGAGTCTATATGAAATGGTTTGTTAGGCAGGATGACCTTAACTTAACACTGGAAAGGAGCAAGAATTTCTTGCTTTGGTTATAGATCTATTAAGAGTTGTGTGTATCTTATGATTTAATGCCTTAGTTGACAGGAAGACCCCATGTTTTTATGCTGATTTGTTGATTTGAGACCAAATGTTTCCATCAGTCAACACAATTTTCTTGGTGTGTCAGGAGGCAGAATTGGATCTGTGCTCTTCTTCTGCATGAGTACTCTGATACAGTAAGTTGGCATTTCAGGAGAGTGTGCACAAGTTTACTAGAGTACTTCATCTTTTCACCATCAGAGTGTTCAGGTGCTTTGTTTTGCAACTGGAAACTTGGTTTTTTTCCTGTTTTCTGCCCTTTCTTGCTTCAGTCAGCATCCCCTGCTTGCTGGGACATCTGTTATGCAGCAAGAAAACTGTTCTTTTACTTGTTTTTTTCAATGAGAACTGTGTTCTGGACTGTCTGTGGAGAACATGATACGTTCCTTCCACAGAAGCTGTGATAACTTTTTTCATATATTTTGTTAATACATTTTCACTGTCAAGTCTTACAACTTTGGGTCAGTGGGTTTGTTTATGTTACTAAATACAAAACTAGTTTCTCTCTTTGGCATCATCTTCATGTGGCCTGAATAGAAATGCTGAATATTCAACTTCTTTCTCCACCGATATTACTTATTGCTTTTAATAATCCTCTTCTGTTACTCCTGCATGACTCAATGGAGTTTCCTTCAGTCCCTTGTGCTCTCCCAGTTGGTACATCCAGGCTACTGGTTTGTCTTGTTGCTTCATCCCCTGTTTATATTCTCCAATTCAAACTGTTTGTTCTTTACAAATTCAATCTTTCTTTTTTTTTTCCCCCTCAAAACCCTGATTTGAGCTAATTCTTGCTTATTCTAATTGTATTTTTATTCCTATTATTATTTTGTATTTCATTATTACTTATAATTGCCTTTATCTTGCTAGTTGGGAGACAGACTGCCAAATCCACAGAATTAAATTTTTGTGAGGGAGATGATCCTGGCCACTGTTAGAATACGAAATTGTTTTTTAGGACCTGCTCGGTGTGGTTGTGTCTGTGTTCCTACCATGTTCCTCTTGCCCGTTTTTGTCCACGTGTGCTATTTAAACTGCGTTAAAAACTGTATGTATTGTAGGTTCACCATCTCTAACTCTGCTTCCATGATGACACGTAAAAGCCTCACTGCTGTCTTCCTAGTCTGTATATCCCTGTGTTTTCTCTCTTTACATGCCCGTTTTTGTCTCTTTATGTTAGGTTTATATATACAGAATCGCCTGTACACAGGGAGTTGTTTGCAGTCACACAGTAAATCAGGGCAGAATACGAGAGAACCTCAGAGGTGTCCAGTTGTATTCCAGAGACACTCTCAAAAGTAATTTATGACTGTGCATTTAGAAGAAGTCAGATTTCCCTTGTGAACAGGAACTCTCTTGGAAAGTCAAAGAAGTTTACACTGTAGTCCAATGCCCATGTAGGAGTTGGTGACCCTAATGAATGAGCAGTTTGTTATACAGCATTTGTGGGGGCATTTCTGGTGGCTGGTGCAGGAGACAGGTGAGGATATAGAGCAAGTACAACGTGTGCCCAGAGGAAAGGACCTCTCCAGCCATCACATCACAGAGGAGATCTGTGTGTGTTTTGGGTCAGAGACAACAAGTACGGCTCAGTGGAACAGTTCAGGTCCTTTGAAACTCTATGATACACAGTTTTATTGTTCAGGCCAAGTTTAGCCCTAAGCAAACACCCTGGAATGGAGGCTTGATAGGGTGCACCTGCTTGCACCAGATGTGAATGTGGGCCATTCTCTCCCTTTTATTTATGTACTGCTATTAGAAGAAGTAGTAGTGCCCTCCTCTGGTTTTGCTAAGTTGTGATTGAATCTGTCATTGTAAGGGGCCTCTTTCTCTTGTCTCAAGTTCTGTTATGTTTATTAGTGTCTAGTCAAGGGAAGAGAAAGAAGAGGGAAGGATGAATCATGTTACACTCTCTGAGCTGTCAGAGGAGGAGTCTAGGACTGGGGAAAGGGCTAGATGTAGCACTGAGAGATATACAGGAGATGTATTAATTCAGTGGAGACTGTGTGTGCATGTCTGAGGGCAGGACTTTGCTCCAAGTATCAAAGAAGCCACAAAATTAAAGCTGCTTAATGCAGTCTGGCCACCTAAGAGGCAGGCAGGGCAACTCATGTACCCACTCTTTGTAGTCATTTAATTGCACCCTGTATTAGCATCATATGAGTTCACGTTAACAACAGCCTCCTATTCCCAGAGCTCACACTTTTAAGTCCAATTAAATATGTTGAGACAAATCCCAGGGTTCTTAAGCAGACGAACTCCCATCAAACTCAGTGAGCCAGACTGCTGGTGAAAGTACAAATAATTGCTGTTTGCAGGGAGGTTCCTGTAGAAATCTACAGCTGTAAAAATATGACAAAATTTGGCCCAGTGGGACTTTGAAGGGAAACTTAAGTACAGAGCTGATGATTTTTTTCATTCTTAAAACTCTGGTTTTAGTCCACCCAGAAGCCAATACACAAATCCTTTGTTTTCTGCCATGATACCAGCACAACATGAGCAGTATCTGGCATGTGATTTCTTTGACTTTCTTTATATTCACACGTCATTGCATCTCAATTGTTTATAAAACACAAACTGTTTTACAGGATCATAATTTTGTCCACTGTTTTGATGAACGTTTTTCCATTGTTATTCCATTAGTCCATAATATGGTAAATATAAAAATAAGAAAAATCTCTACAGGAAAATGAGGGGACAATGGGAAAAAGCCATATCTTGAGGATATTTTGGGTTATACTAGACAAATGCAAGACACTGTTTCTGGTCTCATCATTGAACTGACTGATGATGAATTGTGAGATTAGGTTATTGATTGCCCTTTTCCATATCTGTCTGATAAGCTTTCTGTTTAACTCTGCCTTTAGCTCTGCAAGACAAAGACAGTGTTATCACAGGCATTTTGTCACTACTGATTCCTGATAGGTAAGAAATGGAATTAATGATGAGAAATAATCTGCTTCTGCTTGACAAAAAAAAGTAAGGGAGACTGCATTTCTTCCTGGTTTTGTATTAAAAAACCTGGAGCGTACAAAAGGGTGTCCCTGAGAGCACTTTAACTCCATCAGACTGACCACCCTGGGCTGTGGATGCACAACAGCTCTGGGGTGCCCACAGCAGCTGGCCCGCTGTCGCTTGTGCCTGCCCTGTTTTTGCTCAGCTGGCAGCAGAGTGTGGAAATGGTTTGTCAGTGGATTTCCAGCCAGACTTCAGGCTGTTGTGAGCACTGTTGCTTGCACCCTTAGAGTGGTTCCAGAAACAGGGAGCCATCCCTTTGTACAGAGATAGACAGTTCATCCTGGACCTTCCTGTTAAGCTGCAGTCTTACCGTCACTTCCAAAAGAATGCGTAGACTCTCTCTATACTTGAAACATCAGCGCTTTTCTTGCTGTAGCAAAGTCTTTCCACAAAACGTAGTTCCCACACTTTCCCCTGTCCATTAGAGAGAAGCTTATAGACAAATGCCCTCATGAAGGTCAGAAGAGGATGACCTGTCTGCACAGACTTGACCTCTTCTTAACAGGATGTCTTTGATGTCATGAGGATTTTTATTTTAAGCGCCACTATTTTCATTTGGACCATACCATCCCTGCTGCCGAGAAGCAGAATATTCTCTTCTGCACAGCTGTGAACTGCTGGACATCAGAAATACTTCTCTTTTCAGAGGAAGATTCAAATAACTAATAGCAGGTTTTAGTCACTAATAATTAACTTAAACAAGATTTTATTTCTGTCTTTCCCCTCTTCTTCCTTGACTTCAGAAGTGTTTGAGGAAGGTACCAGGTTTGCAGACCTGGCATGTAAAGGCTTTTGTTTACCCAAAACACAATGACAGTCTGTGAAAGTGTAGTTCGAGTCCAGCTCAAGGAGCCCACTCCTGGAGATCTGTACCTGATACATGGCAGTGGAGTGGGAAGCACAGGATTGTCTTGGCTGTGCCCTGGCCCTGACATGCAGTCCACTTAATTTGAGCAAATAGTGATACCAAAACTGGTCTTAAACATTGTTTTCATTGTTTTTCTCCAGGCTTATTCCCTCCTTACCCTCTCTGCAGAACCAGTGCCCTGATTATGGTAACAACTTTGTGATTTGCACACTCACTCAGCTGGAGACTTGACTTTCGTTCACTGTAGGCTGCCAAGTCATAACTGGTCTGGATGGTCATGGGGACCTTACCAGCTCTGTAAGTCCCTCAAATGTTTTAGTACCTGTAGATTTTGTTTGTCACAGTGTTTCATTTTAAATCAAGATATTTAAGATATTTTTTTCTAATTTGCAACTTTTTAGGGATGGATTTGTGTTTCTGATGTACAGCATGTCCCATACTCTTTGAAAGAGGTGGTAGGTGGATCACTGGGATTGCTGTCCAGTGCTGCAAACAGGAGAGAAAGTTGGAGCTCTAAAGACTGTGTTCAGTGCCTGTGGTTTGGAAATTTGCAGCCCGTGGATGGGGCCAAGATAAAATCTGAGGCCATGCTAGACAAAGGCATCCAGAGCAGTAATGCCCATGTCAGCCAGTCCTTCAAGACTGTTTCAGAGCTATCTGATTTCATTCTCTTCTGAGCATGAGCAATGTTGTTGACTTACAGCTCTCTGTGGATTTTTCAGAAAATACCTGCTTTCTCTTTTTGGAAGTTGCATTGTCGGGTGATAACCTGACATCAGCCCCACTAATGTCAGGAGCGTTTTTAGTCATTAAAAGGGTTTCCTCTGACTGGACTGCTGACCACATCCAGGAGCTGCTAGTTCTGTCTGCCTCACTTTGTCATGGTCTCCTCTCACTGAGCTGGCAGGAGAAGGGTTAAACTTAGTTATCTCTGCGGTGGGAGCTGGCAGTGGACCTACAGTGAGTTTTAGCAGCTGAAACTCAGACTTCACTGTTGTTTGTTTCCTAAAAAACACTCATTTTGTGTTAGGAAGGCTCTGACTAGCCCTTAAATGGTATCTGAATTGAACTTTAATGGATAATTCCATTACAAACAAGGTTTCCCTCTGTCTTTTTGATCATGTCACTGGGAGCAGAAATGTTGGTTCTTTCTTGCCTTTTCTCATCCCATTTTAATCCCAATTCTGTTGCTGCAGGTCTACCATAAATTACAGTATGCTAAAGGAATTTCCTATTGATTTGCTCTGACAGTGATTTGACCAGCTATGTGAATAGCTGATGGAAGCAGAACTTATCTTTGGTTCAGACAGTGGAGCATTGACTAAAGCTCTGAGGTAAACATTTACAGAAGAAACCTGAAATCATAATGCCTTGCAGCTCAGCACAGTTTACAAACATGTATTAATTAAGCTTCAGTGCTGGCTCAGCTCTGTGTTAGAGGAGAACAACATCCTGACTCATAATAGGTTGACATCAGTAACCTTTTATTGTTTATCGTGCTTGGAAGTCACCAAGAATGAGGGTGAAGAAATGTCAAATAATCAGGTCAGATGCAAGCGAATGAGTCTTGATGGTTGAAGCTCGGTACCGTGGGAACCATTATTGTCCAGAGTAATTTCTGGAACATGCAAGTTAATTTCTTTTTTTACAATGTTAGTTCATAAGCTGGGGAAATCTGCAAGCAAGTCGTACAGTTAGATGAAAATCCTTTTGCTGAATCTCATGTGTGGCAGCCCAGCTGGTTCCTGCCAAAAAGTAGTAAAAGACAAAAAGTTTGGCGACAAAGATAATAGGTCTTGAAGTTATTCTTACTGGACTAAGAAGGCACAAACTTGCTTCATAGAAGAGGAAGCTGAGGCAATAAAGTGATGTTTGCTTGCACAGACAATGGGGCGTTGCCTTTTCACTCCCCTGGGCATCAGCATTTCAGGCTGCCCTCTCTGTACACAGCACACTCGGGGCTTTATTCTTTGAGGGCTGGGTGCTTGCTGTTCACAGTGGGATCACTTGAGTGCTTGTGCCTGCCTGCCTAATATATGTTAATTGAAGGACACTTGTGTCTCAACATCTTTATTAATATTAATGGAATGAGATTTTTAATGGACCTATACAAAATATGCTTGACCTAGCTTGAGCCCTCACTTTTGTTTTTACACTCTGCAACACAGTGTGGCTTCCAACTAATTTAAGAATGTAATATTATATTCTGTGGCAGAATACACAAACTAATGAAACGTGGATTACTCTTCAGACCTGCAGTTTCCTTGCCATGAGATACAGAATTTATATAACACCAGAATATAATTAGGTATTTTTAAATCATGAAATTTAAAACAGATTTTCTTTTTCTTTGTGCAAATTATTACACTTCAGTGATAAGAGTGAGCATTTAAAAAATAATTCTTTTTTCACCAGGTTTGTCTTATGCCACACACTCATTTTTGTTTTTTTGGAAGAGGTCATCAAAACAGTAAGTCTTAAAATTATGCTAGACTAAACCTGAAGAAATATTTAAAGTTAATATTGCTATTAAAGTATAAGCTGGTCATGGTAAGGGATAGGTATAAATGCTATAACGCAGCATTGGAGAAGAAATTTTAAACTTCTCTAAAAATATGGCTACTCGGTGTCATTTCTTGTTAACACTTGACAGAAAGTGGTGTTTCTTACTTTGTTAGATGCAAACATAAATTAAATACTGAAATACCAATCTTGGGCTAGGGCCATGATGGGGATTTTTTTGCAGTCCACAGTAGATGATTATGGCATAGACAAGAAGAATGCTTCTGTCACTTTTGCACTTTTTTTGCTACTTTTTCTGATAAAGAATAATTCCTTGTAGTCTACTGTTCCATTATTTGCAAGAAATGTCTCTGAAATCACTGTAGTGACCGGTCTACCACAGCAGAACCTCCAGCCTCCAGGTTTTTTCTCTGTTCACTGGTTGTGTTTATGCTACAAGCCATGCTGAAGGCCACATGGATAGTTCTTTGTGCTCCTGACATTACATACTGATGATCAGCTTGTTATCCTGCCTCTGACAGCAAAAACTTGAGCAAAGGAGCAGAAAAAGGATAATTTCCAGGGTGAGACACAAGCAAGATGCTGATGTCTCCTGACTCCTACTGCCCAGTATCGTCCACTCTCACTGACAGGTATTTGCTGGTTTATGGGCTTCATCTGAAGCTTCTTGTGGGGAGTGAAATGTTTTATGCTAGCTGCTTTGGATCTGAACTTGGCCTAGGGAGAGGTCTCCTTCCTCTCTACATCATCTTGGCACTTGAGTCAATAGGCACACCCCTTCTTTGGGAAACATTACTGCAATCGCTGTTTGGTTTAGAAAGACATTTTGGAAATGGGAAGCACCACTGGCTCATCAAGAAAGTGAAGTGTGTCTGTTTCTCCTGGCAGACCCCAAAATGCATGTTGTAGATGATCCAAGGTGGTGCTGTATAATCAGATTTCACTGAATCAGAAGTTCAGTGGAGGAGAACAGGCTGTTGAAGGGCAGAGAAACCCATTTATAGACTGACCCTGTGCTGCTCTCATGGACTGCTTGGACTTGTAACAGCCAGGAGTGAAATGAGGCAGGAGCTCAGGCAGTTTCACAGAGAATCAGCTGCTGCTGCTGGAAAATGCACTGAAGTGCTTGGCATGTAGTGCCTGCAGTTGCCAGATACGTTTCAGTGTACTGGTGCCAAGTGTTTTCATTCCACTCTGCTGCCAGAGTGTTCTGACAATGAAGGAGTAAAGGCAGCACAGTGGCCACCAAAAAACACGGAGCCAAGAGTAAATGTAAAGAGGTTATTTGGCCTCACCCAAATCAAGCCCTGATAAAGGCAAGTCTGGCATTGGGAGTGAAAGATGACGGTAGCTTTTGAG
>JAWWEU010000020.1:3163423-3181233 GCA_035583155.1 Acropternis orthonyx
TATTTGGCCTCACCCAAATCAAGCCCTGATAAAGGCAAGTCTGGCATTGGGAGTGAAAGATGACGGTAGCTTTTGAGTCTTATTGCCCTTGTTAGGCAGGAGATGGACTTGACAGTTGGATCTGCAAAAATGTGCAAGGACATTATCAGTGTCATCCTGGAACACCTGTAGGGGCCAAGACCTAATTCATCCTCTGCTCGTGGTGGGGGAGCTGAGTAATTGCAGAGAGGAGAACACATAGTCTGTTACAGAAATGGTTAATTGATTCTGTGTTTACCAGAGAGAGCTGGGTGGTCATTTAACTGCATCAGGCACGGAGAGTCCTGCAGGTCCGGCTGAATGAAGACCGTGCGTGATCCCAAGGACAGGGTGGGAGCCATGGCAGGACAGGGAACAGTTGGTGCCACATGTCGGTGAACATCAGGTCAGTGGTGTGGTGACTAAGGCTGGTGTTCATCAGACTGTGGGACAGATGAACTACCAATGAAAGGACAATTTGGAGCAGAAGCCGAATCAGAGAGGCTGATGTATCACCACAGACAGTTGAAGCTGGAAACAAAAACCTGCCAGAGTGTGGTCTTGGCCTCTGAGTATTGCACTGGTTCATTTACAGGTTCTCAGCTTTTGGGTTATAGTGCCATCAGAAGTTTATTTTAGTTGTAATTTCCCAAGCATTTCTTGAAAAATAGCTTTCTGGTGCACAGAGCAGCACCACAATACTAAATGACTTGCAAATAGCTTGAGGGCTGAGGGAATAGTATATTTTTTGTTGTGGCTGTTCACATGATTTATTTAGTCGTTTGAAAGAATACAGTTTGGGAAAGTCAAGAACACACTCTAATGTGAGAAACAAAACAGAAGGAAATGTTATTCACCCAGAATGAAGGTCTGTCTTCGGTAAACTGGCATTTGGTCATTCTGCCTCCTCAGCCCTACTCCTGTGTTAGGATTAACAGAAGAAAGCGTGGAGCGTTTCCCATGGGGCTGTGTTTCTTGTCCACCATCAGCCTGCCCTGAATGGTGCCCATATGCTCCAAAATATCTCCCTGGATATCCCCCATGCCATTAACATCTTAGCCCTTGGCCCTGACTTCTTGTGTTTTAACTGCCAATAAAAAGGAAGAGGAATTTATATATTCATACATACTTTTCTCTAACAATGCACTGAATTGGTGCCAGTCCTTTAATCTTTATCTTACAATTTGGCATCCATTGTCTGTGAAATAGTAATATGTTTGTATGTCCATAAAGTTCCACAAGGCAATGTTCTTTATGGCTGTTGTCTGTTCTGATGTTCAATAACTGTATTATGTTCTAGCAACATAGTAATTATCATTTAAATCAACACCTTCTTGCTTCTTCCAGGAAGGGAGTTAAATTTTAAAGAAAAGGTTGCTGTGATTTGTCTTTGATTTTTGTGGTAAGTGGATGGATGTTGAGTTATTGCAAAAAAATTGATAGTGTAGAGGTTGTATATCAATCTTGCATGACTTCCTTTATTATTTGTTAAAATATGTTAAAGGAGTAAGTCACTGTAAATCTCCATCTTTATAAAATGTGTTTGCTATTGAAACCAAAATCAATTTATTTTAGATTAGTGACACTTCTGAGAATTAGTAATAGTATAAATAACCTGAAAAACTGTGAAAGTTCAGTGTCCTATTCAAGTCCTTTGGAGGGGTTCAGTGAATCCATGCCAAGGGGGGATCACATGTGGAATCTTGGGCTGAAACTATTCCGACAGGATGGGGAGTGTAGCTTAAACCCTCTCTTATCTTGCCAGTGATGTGTGTGCTGGCTCTCCCCAGCAAGAGGCCTGATTGATTCATAGCAACTGATGGGCAGTTTAAAATTACAAAGCTTTCAGTTTCCTTGTTCCTAGCAGATAAAGAGGGTGGGCATTTCCTGATTATATGGTATACACTCCAAATATTTAAGTTCCCTATGGTGCTATTTGTGCCTAATTTACTTCCAGAGCACATTAGCACTGCTGGTTTTCTGCAGTGGGAGGAGTGTATGGCATGACATGCTGTGAAGAGAGGAAATGTTTCACAAGGGCTCCTTCTGGCTTTTCCTCTGTTTGCGTTACCACCTGGAAAGAAGAAAAGGTGGAGTGAGTGACTGATGATCCAGATGGATTGCATGAAAAGTCATGTCTTTAGTCACAACGCATTAAGCGGGGCAGATTCACACTGAGCTGTGGCAGGATTGTACTTCAGCTCCTGGGAGCACATGTAACCTTCTGCAGGAAAATCTGTGGGCACAAAGAGTGCTTGACTGCCATCATGCCAGTAATCTTCTGGCAGGCAGCGCCCCTTCAGAGGGCCACTGAGCAGCCAGGTTATTTCTGGGAAAAGTCAGGGGTGTGTTCATGTGTGGGGCAGAGACTTGAGGGCAGGCTCTAGCAGAGAAGTTAGAATCTGAGACTGCTAAATCAGAGGCTGTGCAGGGCACACAGAGCTGCAGAGAGACTGACAATGTGGAGGGACCACATTTGCCACCTTTCATATTCACTTTTCTAGTTCTTGCCTATGCAAGTAAATGAATTGTCTCTTGTTTATGGGTGTTGTGGGTTTTGACTTGTGCAGCACTTCTCAGCAGACCAGGTGTGTCCTGGTTTCTGGGCAAGGGCTCAAGATCTAAGGGCGCTTTTTTCACTGCTGCCTGTGGCATGTGCCAGCTCAGGTCCTGTGCCCTGTGGTGCCAGGATGGAGCAGGGAGCACTCAGACCCTGGGACTAGGAACTACATTTGAGACTGAAGTGTCTGTGACTCTCACGCACTTCCCTGATGTCCCAGAGCCTTGGTGACCCTGACAGTACATTCCTCCTCTTGGAGCTTTTTTCTTAACCTATGGTTAACCTGACCTTTGTTTAACCTACTGTTCAGTAGATTCATTGCAGAAAGAAGGTCAGGCTGCTTAGGAAATCTTGCCTCCTAAATCTTCTGCTGATATATATTTATTTTTTTAGCCGTCCTTTTTTAACTTTGCAACATGCTGAGCTGTCAACAAATATCTCCCTTGTCTTCACTGCATCTTTATTTCAGTAAGAAGGCCTATAGTGTTTAACATAGTGGCAACATCTGTGCAATAGATATCTGGACATCTTAGACTAATTTAATATAAAGACTATCTCACGGAATAAAAAAGTTGCTTTCAGGCACAACCTTCTCTTTGTCACTTTCCTATTTTCTGAGATCTCAAAGGACATTCCTGGGTTACATAGAGCTTTGATGCTCCACAGACTATATTTTGAGTGCCTGAGGTGCAAGGTAGTGTGCTGAAAGCACCATTGTACAAATGCTTTCATGAATAAATGCTCTTCACTTGCATGAAAATCCTGGCAAACGGTGCTTGCTGACACAGGGATCCAAGCCCTTCTTGGATCAGTTCCCATGGGACTGTAGAAACGGGAGCATGTATGTCCTCTCCTCAGCTTCTTCTTTGTCCTGTTTTCATTTCTGATTCTCAAAGGCAGAACTGATTTCTTTATTGAAAAGACATAAGTAAGTGCTCCCACACCATCTTTCATACTTTTCTTAGGAGTCGTCTCTGCTAAACACTCACACATTCAAAACCTACCTGGACACATTCCTGGTAACCTACTCCAGGTGACCCTGCCTTGGCAGGGGGGTTGGACTGGATGATTTCCGGAGGTCCCTTCCAGCACCAACAATTCTGTCATAATTCACAGGCTCATACTAAAATCTGGTGATGACAAAATTAGTGTAACCTTTTGTGACCACCTTAGTGCTGCAGGCATTTTCCATGGGTACAAGTCAAACATGGATCTGAATACCTGGACACCGTCGTGTTAACACTCCAAATACTGATTTAGATTTGTGTGTTGGGCTCTGACCTTGTCAGCAGATGTCAGGAGATGTAAATGGATGCATTGGGTTGAAGAATGGATCATTTTATGCTGAAAACCTGGACCAATATTAAGGTAGTATGTCTGTGTCCATTTTAATGTAGTTATGGCATGATGTTTTATTTTATACCAAACCAGGACCTCTTTGTGGCAGTTTTTGCATGTCATCAGTTATTTCTACTACAGAGATTTCTACAGTTAGAAAATAGTGCTGAAAATTACTTCTAATCAAACTTCCATTTATAACAGTATTAAAAACTTTTCCGGTCTGGGACAAAGCCAGCGAAGTTTCCTGCTTTTAACTTCAGCACAGTTTCTCCAGCAGAGCACTTACACCATGCTCACCTTTGGGCATCATCTCCTTAAAGCAGAAGCATTGGCGGATTCGTGGGAGAGGAGTGTGAGTGAGTGTGTACAGCTTTAAACCAGGGCAGAGATGAGTGCAGAAAGGCTGAGCAGTGTGGATTCGTAGCACTTGGCTAAAAGGAGGAAAACGAAGACTTTCTGGACCCATGGTACACTTGGCAATATAGTCTGGGGAAGGCAGGTTTTGTGGCTATAGACAGTGCTTACAAATATGAGGCTTTTTCATGGCATGGAATGTAGATGTGGGGTACTACATTTATCTTAGTTAATAGCTGCTTGTTCAAATGTCCATTATGAACTAAGCTCTGGATGCTAAGGATGTTTGTATGGCTGTTGAAATGTTATGTGGAGTTGCCATTGTACAGGTTTCTTAATGTTGTGGAAAACTGAGAAAGTAGTGAAGTCTTATTTCAGCTTGGTGGATCTTTGGGATGCTGCTGCCCTGTATTTTGGGTTTAATCATGTGAACTGCATTCAAGGTTTTACTGAGTTACCTTTTCCTGGGCAGGGGGAAAAATATTTGAAGGCACCTAGGCTGCTGTCCTGTTTCAAAGAGACTATTAAAACAAAAAATCAGAGGATGACATGTATTCTTTCCTGCTCTACCTTTTACAGTGATGTCAAGTAACACACTATCTCTAAAGGCATGTGAAAATTAGAAAGCCTTATAGCATAGAATTCCCAGTTATGGGCAAACCTACTGTCCTTAGGCTTCACTGGATGTGACTGCATGTTCCAGGGTTCTTGTGAGTGGGGTCACCTGGCACAAGCCTGTCCAGAGGTGAGCCAAGGGAGGGATCATGGGCAGAACCATCTGGGGATGGTGTCTTTGAACAGGGCACTTGCAGCAGGGAGCCCTGCTGGGGGCACATACCACCCTGTGCCATGAGTCTCTGTGCTTACTGGGGCACAGCCCAGGCCGCTGAGGGACATCCCAAAGGCTGGGGCTTTAGCTTGGAGTGGGGAAGATGGAGGCACTTTAATAGAACAGCCCAGCCAGAGTCAGATGTGAACCTTCACAAGTCTCTCTCAAGCATTTTCTGGGTTGGTTACAAAACCCTGCCTATAAAACTGAGACATAAGGAACAGAGAAGTTGAAATGCTGAAGAACTGGGAGTTTAATCCAGATAACCCAGGCGCCAGCGTGACATTCCCACTCTTGGGCCATCTTTGCTTCTTGTTTTCCATTCCCTTAATGGCCTAAGCTCTTTTGTTCCACTCCCTTTCTCCTTCCCACATAGATATTTCAACATATGTATATGTCTGTGTATGTGGAATATCAGCAAAGCTGATACTTTGGTCCCTACAGATTTCCTTGTGACCACTCTCTCATGTAACTAATCCATAGCAATGTATACTCCAACAAGGAAAATTAAAAGGTTGAGAACCACTGACCTAACTTCTTAGCAAGCAATACAGCTGGCAATCAGATGTAACCCGAGCTCCTCGTTATTGGAGCTGCCCGAGCTATTCATAGCAAAGCAAAATTGCTATGGGAATTGAGCTGGATTTATTTTGTTTGAATGCAAATTATCCCAGGTCAGACAGGCTCAGATCTTCTGCCCCCTCAAATTCATTTGCATCAGCTCTGCCAGGCTGAAGTTTCTGTCTGGAGGATCTTCACTGGGGAAAAGTGGGTGTGAGTAGTGAACCACCAGCGTGGAGAGCATTTGCTTGGGGTTTGGATGCAGTTGGTGCAAGTCCTTCTGCAGCCATGACTCCTGAACAGAGGGAAGGGGCTGCCATCAGGTAGCCCTGGGTGGTGACCCAGGGCTTGGGCAAGTGTCTCTCTCTATTGCCTGCAGCCTCAACAAGGGTGTATTGTAAGGGAGAGGGTGTATTCCAGGCTTGCCTGCTATGGTCACTCATGAAGTGTCTTGAAAGTTCCTGCTGCCAAAGGCCCATCATCACAGGAAAAGCTGTGTTTTCACTAAAAAAAAAAACAAAACAAAACAAACAAACAAACAAACAAAAAAAAACCACTCAAGTTTGATTCTAGTACACATGATTATAAGGGGTAAAAAAGCCTCTTAAAATCTCAGTTGAAAATCGTTCAAGAAATCAGAAAGAAAATAAAACACCAAAGCCCTTCGGCATTATTTTAAAAAAAAAAGTCATAATTTATAGTGTTGTTTCCTGTAAGGCCTGATTCATGGCTTTTAATGTTTGGAGTTGCCTCTCTGATAGGGAGGAATGTTCCTGATCAGAAACACTCAAACAGGCATCTGTTAATGCTAAGTACCTATGGAAAGGAATTTCCAAGTACTGATTTTGGTTATCTATCATCAGTCCTTTTTGCCTTTTTTTTTAAAGCTGTTCGTCTTCTGTGTCACTATGCCTTAATTTTATTGGTTTTGCCTTTATCACCACTAGGAGCAGAACCTTCATTAAGAAGTCATGCACTTTCCCTAGAATATTGGTACATCTGAACTTCAGCCACATAAAATTGATTAGCTGTACAACACCAAGGCAGAGGAAAATCTTGGCAGGACATTTTCATTTCACCTAATCCTTTGAGCAGCGTAAAGAATTCATAGCAAACCATCCTTAGGGTGGAATTCTGCCTTGGCCAAAGGTCTGTTAGAGATCTGGGCATCTTGAAGTTGCATTTCATATATTTAAGAGGGACATAAACAGTGCTTTTATTCCGTGCTGTTACACAGAATGAGAGGAAAGAGAGAGAACTGTGTTTTCTATGCTTTTGAAGATTTCCAAGAGGTCAACCTCCTCTCCCACCTTGAGCATTCCCTGAAGCTGGGCACCCAGTTATGTGTGATGTTAGGTTAGGAAAATAAGGTACCCTCTGAAATCAGTTTTTCTTTTATTCTTGATGTATCCTAAGTAACTAATCAACTGTCAGACAGCACATGACATATAATGGGCTGCCTCTTTTTAGGAAAAGTGAAGCATAAATGCACTCATTAAATAATCCCTCTGTTTCCTGTTTGCTTTGTGATGGATTTCAGAACTGTCATAACTAATAAAAGATGTAGATTTTATCTTACAGTTGCAAGGATTTGCCTAAACAGGCCATGCCCAAGTGCTTGTACATCTACCAAGGCCAAGTCTGAGCTGTTGGTTTTAGCTAATTGCCTTCCAAAGCCCTTACAGGGAGCCAAAGAGTTCTGCTGAGGGAATTGTAAATGAAGTGATTCTGAGTGCAATTTGGTAAACCTCTGGCACTTCACTTAAATGTTATTGTGTATAGTTAGTGTCATAATGCTGTAGTTCACATTAGTATTTTTCTTCTGTTCATTTATCATGCATTCTTCTGGTTTTTTTTTTTAAAAGAAAAACCCAAAACATGAGAAATGAGGGAGCTCACATACTGACAAGCAAGTATTTCATCTGTGGCAAAGCAGTCAACTTTGTGTTAGTTCTAGAATATCTCATTACCCTGCAATAAATACCAATTTAATACATTTAAATACCAACGTGACTGGTTCAATTACCTTAAGTGGAGGAACAAATAAGAATATTTCCTTATTTGCCATATGCTGACAGGGGGTTGCATAAAGATGTTTGAAACAAGTTCAGTCAACTGCAGAAATACAAAGGCACTATTCAGAGATAACGCCGTCTTTGTTCATATAGGAATAATTAAAGACAGGCAATTTTGTTACCTTGTTTTAATAATTGCTGAATGTTCTGCATAGCCCTTCTTTTGAGCAACCAAACAGAGTGGTCTTTCATGAACTAACTCAGACGGGCAATTTAAACATCGTAGTCTCCTTGTGTCAGATCCTCAGGTAATAAAATGCTATATTGTTAAGAACTCGTAACATTTTATGTTTGCAAGAAATCTATATTATGTTAGAAAACAGAATAATTGAGTTACTTTTGTGAGTCAGATTCTAAAGAAAAATGTCATCTGCTGACAATTCTCAAGTCAGAATAGGCAACCCATGATTCTAATGCTTCTTTCACGATAAAAATATTTTAGTGTGTGTAAAGGCCATTAACTTAACCTAAACATTTGCTGTGGTACAGAGCCAGGTATTCCAATCTGGTGAAAATCAGTAAAGGTCTGCTGAGGTTATTCTCATCAGCCAAGGACCCAGTCCAATAAAACATCACTCCTGTACTTCCCTGACTCCGGGGCAGTCATCAGGAGCTGCCCATTTACAGACTTGATACTTTTCTGAAGGATGGTGCATTTTTTTGGCAAACATAAAAGCTGGGGAAAAGTTTAGTTAACTGAAATTCTCTCTTTCCCTTAGTGTGTTTGCATGCCTTTGTGCTGCCTGGCTTGGGATAGGATCAGAAATGAACATGCTCCGAGTTTTACTCGTGGGATTCCTGACTTCAATAATACATGTGTATTATTGGAAACCTCATGAGAGTCCATTCTCACTAGTTTCCCAGAACATTTTCTTTCCCAAATTGGTATAAAAGCACTCTGGAAATGCTTGCAGAGACAATGTTCAGCTCAATGGGAGCTCCTGGGTGCTTAACACTCTGTAAAAGTCTGTCATTAATTTAACAATCTGTGTATGGATTTAGGGTCCAGGCTTTTCACTTTTGGTTGGTGGATCATGGATCGTGTCCCTGTCACGATGTTTCAGGAGCCTGTTTCACTTACCCAGTTCTTCAGTAACATGGGTAACTGTGTAAGTGTCCTTCTGAAGGCAGACAGAAAGTGTGTGGAGGCAAAATGCAGCTCAGCTCTGTAGCTGCTGCTGTCCCCTCTGCAGCTACTTCCAGAAAAGGGACTGTAGGTCAGAGTGGAGAGGGAATGAACTTCATTAATTACTGTGATTTACTGCCATTGGCTTGGCTGTTTGCTCCTGATGCTTCCCGAGGGTAAAAATATCTTTCACCTCAGCAACACTTTCTGCAATTCAGCTCCTTCTTTCTGCTTTCCAGATACACTGCTTGTCATTTTTTTCCTACCTAATTTCACATCTTAATTTGCTCATTTTGATTATATTTTCCAGAGCATTGACATTTTGACCCTAACTTGAGAGGGGCTCAGCTAAGCCATCTCTCAAAAAGTCAGTCGGTGATATCGGGTATCTGCAGTTCCAGGTCAGGCTGTACTATACTGCTGGCTATAATTCTTGGAAGTAGTTTTGCTTATGACTGTAGTAAGGTTATAGTCTCACATATTTTTCAGACTACCAACTTAACCCATCCCAAGAGGTGAGTCTACTTCATTACACATTCTCTAAAGAGACAATAATTTATTTAAACTTCTTGCTTGATGCAGGATTGCTTTGAACAGCCTTGTGAAATTATTGGTTGACTATCCTTGCTTTGGGGGGAAAAAGGAATTCATATGATGAATGTTGACAGACTTAACAGGACTTTATTCTTCCTGGAATTCCTTGGCATGTGTGAGAAAATTATATATTTACCGCATTTTCAAGGCTTGACCCCAAACCTGTTCTAAACAGCTGACACTTTTCCTGCTATCCTGGCAGGATTTTGGCTCAGGCTGCTGTGCATACACAGGGACTGCCACCTCCACAGGGGTTTCTCCAAGTGTACATTTGAAGTGGATCTGAAATCACTGCTGCTGCTCTCCAAGCTGCTGGCCATGATCTGGATGTTACAAAATACCATGTCCACACGTGGGTGTTACGCTGTGCTTGAGCTGATAGCCCAAGCCCTGAGCAGATCTGTTGCTTCTAGTTTGGACCAGCCTGCCTCTGGCTGCCTTGGGGTGTGTGCTCCGAGCAGGAGTGGAGGGATGATGGCAAATGTGAAGATCATCTCTGCTTTGTGAAGGGAGTGCCATTACCTGCTGATAAAACCTGAGGGAAAGACCACATCTCCACATCAGTGTGTGAGGGGGGTCTGAGCAGAGGTACAGGAGCTGTGGGGAGACCTCTCTCCTCTTCTAGCACATGTTGCCGTGTATCATTTTAAAATTGATATCTGCCCAATTCTAGAGGCCAGTCTGGGTGCAAAGGCATCTTCTGGTTGCTGTCAGGTAGCTCTAAGTTGTGTCAGTACCTTCATGTTCCCTGGGTCTCCATCATACCCTCCTTTGGCTTCCAAGATGCCTGTTGTTCCAATATGGGAAACAGTCTGGCAGACAGAACCCAAAGGGTGGGCCACCTGTGGGACAGTCACCCCTCCTTTGGGGGCAGAGATGGGGCTTGTGAGTTTCCTCTGTGGTACCAAAATATCAAACATTTAGCAAAGCATCAGGGCAGGAAATAAGAGTTTGATTAAAATGAACAGTAGTCAAGATAATTTCACGAGTTTTCACTGCAAAGTGAATGAGAAAAAACTCCAGTGAGTTGTAACATGAGACGGTCCCAAGAACACTGTGATGTGAATACTAGATTTCTAGGAATCTTTGACCTCAGATGATCTTAAATAGCCAGCAATCATAGTTCTTAGGTCATCTGTTCTCCTTGTTCTTTGTATTTCAGGGAAGTTCTTAATTTAAATTTTTATTTGTTTTAGGTAGAACTGAAAACTGTACTTTGTCTCTGGACTTTATGTTCTGTAACTCTTGTTAGGATGTGTTTGAATCAATGGTTTGTTTTTTTTAAGAGCTGGACATTTGGGAAATAACACACCAGAAGTCTTGGATCAATGTCCACTGAAGTCTGTGGAAAGATTTATGCCAATTTCAGTTGGGATTTTGTCAAGTCTTTTAAAACTTTTCATGAATATTTGGAACTATTTTAATGGGTGTGAAATAACATTTAACTCTTCCTTTTAAGAGATTTTTCATCTTGAGCACATGCACACCCATCTAATGGTGTAACCTTCACTGATTTCTTTGGCCGTTGTTTTAGCTGCTCTCTGTTAAGACAGTGGGTTTTTAACACCTAATTTTATCTATATGCTCATAACACTGAATAAGGCATTCTGGGTATAAGTAGTATTCCCTAGAAAATACATGCATATTTTTTAACACTTTGTTTTAGCTGAGATACTCTTGTTTTTGTACAAACTGTAATTTAACTTTACATCAGTCAGGATTAAGTAGTTACATTTATCAGAGACATGGCAGTTCAATTATTCATCTGTTTTAATTCTCAGTTTCCTTTCTTTGTGCTTCTTACCTCATTATTTGCATCTGGTTTCTGAAACTCCTCTCTAACATGCATAAAGCTGTTGCCTTTAATTTAATTAGCATGTCATGAAAATGCCTTGTATGCAAACAGAGAACCCACAGCCTTGAGGCTCTGCTGGCGCAGAGCGAGGATTTGTCTGGTATCTCAGCACTCAGCTTTCTTAAATTATAGGTGAGAAGCAGAAGTTCTGAAAGTCCTTTACTCACTGTCACTGCTCTGGTTTTTATGGAGGGTCTGTTTTTCTGGAGATGCTGAAACCTCACACTGAATCAGGTTTACAGGCTGGTGGGCTGCCAAAGGCTTCAGTCAGGGTTTGAGAGCGCAGGGGGAGCAAATGGGAGCAGCCTCTGTGCTGTTCCAGTAAGAGGCCAATGAGACCTGTTAGGAAAAGGTATGTTAGTGTGTGACTCTCAAAACTGTTCTATGGGGGTTGACAATCAGTGGAAGATCTACCTGGTTTTATATAGCTAAGATGAACTTTTTCAGTGGTTTAAAAAAATTCTCCTGATTTTTTTAATTTATAATTCATCTACAGTTAAAAAAAAAATCCTGAAGCAGATACCATGTCGTCATTTCCCTTGTCCAAATTTCATTTTGAGATTCTACTTTTGAGACACACCAAGAAAACAGAACAAGTGCCTTACCTTGGTGACAACACCGGGATACTGAGGAATTTCACAAAGATGTATTTGGTCTGAAAATTCCTTTAGCCCAGAGCTAAGCAAATGTTTTATAACAAATAAGGAGTGGGAGGAATGTTGCCTTTTTATCTCTTCTCTGCTTTTCTGCAAACTACAAGTTCCTCTAATTTACTGATGCAAAATTATTTGCTGACCACACAGGTCAACATATGTCTTTCCGTTTTCTTTCCAATGGCATGGAACATCCCTTACAGAAGGACAGCAAATATGGGTTGTGAGGGAAGAACAAGTGAACAGTGAATTCCAACTGAGCAATCTCTTGGGTGTTCCTTCCCACCATATTCTCACAATTATTGCTATTATTAGTGATAGCCACAGTGGGAGACAGAAGGAATAGACAGGAGTCGTTGGACTTTTTCATGCTGTGTTGTCTAGACTTAGAAGAATGTTAGATTTTGTCATCCTGCTTCCTCTCATGGTGTTATAATTGCAGAGAATCTGAAATAAAAATGGAGTTTTGACCTATCTGACCTTGTCCTCGTGGTGTCCTAAACTCATCAAGGTTAATGGAAAGACATCCCTGATTCAAGAGAAATCACATGTATACTGAAAGCGATGCTGACAATAGGAAACTCCATGCATAAATTTCCATGACAGCTTTGACAGTATTTCTTCAATTAGAGAAGTATTTGAGCTGGATAAATATATTGCATCTAAGTCACAATTACAGAGATGTTTCAAGTATTTGTAGAAAAAATTCCCACAACACCCATGAGTACAGACTAGCTGAAATCTGGCCTTCAAGAAACTGGAATTCCTTGGCAGTGTAAAGTTAGAAAAGATGATTTTGGGTCAGTCTCCTGCCTCTGTCCTGGGGCATTTCTCAGCTGGCATGTTTTCCAGCCAACACAACTGTAGCCATAGGTCCCTTTCCTTTACCTACACTAAAATTCAGGAACCTGCAAGAAAATAGCTGGCAGTTGTTGCCCTCTTTGCAGTGCTCCCGAGGACTGTCTGCAGCCAGGTCAGCATTCTCAGCATTACTTTGGAATTCCCAAAGTGATTATTTCAATATGAATCCTTGAAACCCTCCCATCCCATACCTGGAAGAAATGGAAAATTGTCCATGATTGAATGAGTGTCCAGACTGCTCTGTGGTACTTCCCCTTTCTTCTTGACAACTTCATAAAACTGGATGTTATCAAAAGGAAGGAATCTTTCATTCACACAGCATTTTTTAATTTGTTGGATGAGTCTGATGTAAAACCCAAAGGAAAGAAGTCTTATTGGAGATTTAGGGTCATTTGTGCTGGAAAAAAGTGACTACATTTGTAAGGCAGTTACTCAGCTGCAGCCTCTGTAAAGGTGCAGCAAAACACATGGAGGACCCAGAATTCAGTTGTTTCTTCCCCCCCGTCTGAATTCTCAATCCACCCTTATAACGTTAAATATAGAAATTATGTTTGAGGCTGAAACTTGGTGTACATCAGGGACAGTTTCTTACAGGAAAACTTAGAAACCTCCCCCTTTTTTTTTTCCATATGGATTGAATCATTTACAAAGTGAATCTTACAGGAATAATTTTAGATGTGGAAACCTTTAAAATAGGGAAACAAAAACCAGATTCATTACATTTCTGTTTTCTAGCTGGGGGAAAAAAAAAAAAACAACCCACCCCACTTAGCAGGGGCCAATTATCAGTGCATTCTAGTAGATAAAGATTGCCTCTCAGAACCACTTGTAAATGGTGTGATGACACACATCGTAAGGATTAAAATATCAGTCTTCTTTCCCTACAGGAAAGTACTTTGTCATGACCAAATGTGATCTGACATTTGAAATACGACAACTTACTGCAGTGGGCAGGCAAGTTAAATTCCTGTCAATTATTTAAATCTGCTCTTTTATTGGTGGGAATAGTTTTAACTTTCATTTAGAATGTTAAGTAGATATAGGCCGAGATAATTATGAATTAATGTTGAAGAAAGGAGAGGAGACAAATTGTTAATGAGAGTATCTTTTCTGCTTGTTTTCTTCTTATTAGTCAGAGAGCAATTAGACCCTCTCAATTCAAAATGTGGGGTCTCTTCTATTGTCAAAATTAAGATCACAGTATGATTTTGTGAGCATCATTATTAGGCCCCTGTGAAAGGTGCTTATGTTGGGGAATACTGCAAAGTTGCCTTTGATTTGGAGCAACAGAAGTGAATTTCCATGAAAAGAGCAGAGTAGATGGCTTCAGACTGTTGAGGACTTGTAGATCTCTGATAAATCTTTCCAGCTGGAATTGACTTAAAATCAATTTCAGCATTAGCTTAGTAAACAGTTAAAGCTGTGAAGATTTCATGTGTAACTTTCTATTTTCATTTTGCTTTTCATTTTCTGTTAAGTTTTCCTCATGGGAAGCAGTTCGTAAAGTGCAGCAAATTCCACAGATCCTTAAAAAATACAGGGCTTACATTAGACATTCAAAGTGCTTCCTTTCTGATACCCGTGGCATTCTGGTCTCGGAAGTTAGGCTAAGGAAGAGCATCCATTTCAGGAGGAAATAGGTGATACGTGTCTCATATCTGCATTTTCAAAGAAGATTTTTGGGGGAAGGAGATGAAGTCACGGTCTGGGAGGGCTTGAGATGTCGGGCAAGATGGTTTGCAATTGACATTTTTTTTGTCTGCACATATTTTTCTGAAGCATAAGAGATATGTCGGCCTCGTGGGATGTCAGTTTTGGCAGGAGGGTGTTGGCACATGGTAGAGCCTCACTGATCCAAACCAAAAATCTATATCTAGTATTGCGTATATAACGTAGTGGAATTACCTGATGAAACGTCTTCTTGGTTTTTGACTTGGTAAAAACGAGTGTTTATTACAACATGTTTTACAAAACCAAGAAGTGAAATAAAATCTTAACTGATTAATGAGCTGCGTGGAAATACTTCCTCAGTGCCACCCACATTTCCCTGGCCCTGATCCTGGAAACACTTCATCACATGTGCAGTTTTATGCACGGATACTATGTGAAAACTACAGTGTAGTTTTCCCATACTTACTTCTGTCTTTCAGGGATCCAAGAAGGGAAACAATTAGATACTCGCTTTCATTGATTAGCCTTCTCTTGCAGGAGAGTATAAATTTTAAACTGTGTTTATTATGATTAAATTGTGGGGAGTTGATTACTGAATGATGGTGCTAAATTGTGCAAATGCTTCAACTTTGTGCTTCTGACCTGTAATGTACATACATGTCTCCTTAGAGTGACCTGAAGTCTGGAATTCCTGTTTGGTAATACCTTGTTCTGAAAAACCCCTGAGTGTTCAGGGGTTTCATTCAAATGTTTTACTAATGTATGCTTTTATGAGAAGCTGTATTTTCCAAAAATATTTCCTTTTAATGTGAGACTATATCCTGTACGCAAACACACATACAAATAAACCTAAACTATGAAGAATGGGTTAATATTGCATATGAAATCATCCATGGTACTGTGCTACCAGTCCCACAGCATTCCTGCTTTGTGTGTTACCAAATGTGAAGCCTGGCCATCTCCACAGTGAAACGATGCATACTTTAATTGGGAAGACTCTCCAGCTCATAACAAATCTCATTCAGAGGTGCACATTGCAGTCTGGGCTTTGCAGGAAGATCACTGTAGGAGTTAGCAGTTTCCAGCTGTGAGCCTTGACGGTCTTGTCTCTAACTTGTGGTGGTGTTCCTTTTTTTTAGTCAGGTTTGATAAGGACACGGAAGATCGAGTTCCTTATATCTCCGTTACCTCAGCAGCTGGCACAGGAGCACAACTACACATCGCCCGCTGGACACCATCCCCACGTGTTGTACAAACGAACTGCAGAAGAGAAGGTGCACCGGTACACAGTAGAGTCCCATCCCAAATCCTTTTCTTTTGGCCAGGACAGAATGCACACTTACCACAAGTATCATGCTCGAGCGAACGGTTACCACCATGGAAGGTTTCAAAAGCAGCATTTTTGTGGACGTCGCAAGAAATGTATGTAAGGAAACTTTCTCTCCTCTCTTGAGATAGTGGCTGTAACAGGCTGTGTGGTGATCCCGAGGTGTGCTTCACATCTCTTCACATCCCTTTGGGATGAGGGCGAAATAGTTTTTAATTATATATTGCTAAAGTGCAACACACATGAGAAACTTGAGTTTTCCTTTAAATTCACAGAATCATCTGTTTTATTAAGCCATCAGAATCACAGTTTCCTTGTGCTTTAGCTGGATTCAAAGATCCCTTGCTTGATTTGTTTTTACATTGACATAGTTTTCAGTAAGCAGTTCTGCACAGGCCAAGTCCCTGAACTTCTCTCTGTTAGTTTGGGGATAAAAAATTAATTAGGCTTGAAGATGGAGAGGAAGTCTTCAAAATTGTTAATTTCTGAGAGGATAGAGAATAAGCCTTTCAGAACTCACCGTTTGATAATGAAATTTTCAGCAACTAAGACCTTCAAAAAGAACCTCCCATGTAAATTGTTTAAGTAAGATTTTGGAGCCATGTCTTAAAAAATATATTGAAAGATACTATCCTGCCAAGATCTATTCTGAGTCTTTCCTTAGGCCCTCAAATTGCAGAACATTTTAGAACCCCCTTGGACCCTATATTTGTACTTTCAGCATTCAGTTGATTCTTTTTGAAAGCTGATCAGCTTCAGAGCTGAGATTTTTAATGAGGGTCTCCAGGACTGCAGTGTCGAAAACAGCGTCTCGGTCCAGTTATATTCTTCCAACTTCCTACTCAAGTTCTGAGAAAATGAGCAGCTTCCTTTTCCAAAGGTGTGTAAGGAAGAAAGAGAAAATAAATAAAGGGGAGGAATGGGAAAGGAGTTAGTGGAAAAGGTGTCTGGCTGAGACTGAGCCTTATCTGAGGCCTGAAAACAAATGGCTTGTTAAGAATTCCGAAATCCTTCCCCCAGGTTTGAAAGCCAGAGCTCAAATGCCAGATGCACAAGCCTTGTGAGTCAACCTGTAAACATTTGCATTCTAATGCAGTCCAAAACTGCCTCTTTACATCCTCCCTTTCCCTCCTGTCTGGTTTTCATGCTGCAGAGCAGGGGGTGATGGTGCTAATTTACCTCCTCTGCTCTACACTGGTTCGTTTTATTTGCGTTTTCCACCGTGGTCTTGTGCCTTATTTACTGTTCCTCCGGTGGCTGCTTGTCCAAATTCAGAATTATACGTGTCCTCCTGAGCTTTTACACAGTGCTTATCCCTGTAAGAAATGAGAGCATTTTGAACACTGTGTTGTCATGACCTCCTGGGATGTGAGAAAATGTTATCATTATTCCTGTCTTATGAATGGAACTCACAGACACAGGAGAGTTCAAAATTAATCATTGCTTCTGGGTACCAAATGGAGAAACTGAGTTTTTCTTTAAAATATTTATCAAATAAGTGCTTTTGTAGTTCTGTTAATTCTCTATGTCTATCTGTATATTCAATAATTTGAGTTACAGTTATGAGTTCTTAGGTGCATATTCAAGCTGGGTTTATGTTAAATGAAGACCATGCAATCAGCATCCAACTGTGACTAGTGTAAGTGATTTACCCATCATTGCTTAGGAACTTTTATGTCAGACACACTGTTAGGATCTGATTAAACAAGATGGCATTTAATGACCCGCAAAGCTCTTCACATCCTGTGGTCTTTAACTTCGTGCAGTCAATAGCTAAAACCTTCTGAGAGAAAGGAAGGAGTTCTAAAACAAGCAACTTATTTGCAGACCCAGCCCTGGTGAATCTATAGAACAAATTGGTCTCACATTCACTGAATGGATGCAGTGCTACAAGTAAAATCACATGGCATTGTTTAATTGAGTAGGGGAAATTATAGGATGCAGAAGAAATCACTTGTTTCTTCTTCCTTTCCACACCTCCCACC
>JAWWEU010000020.1:3181333-3235974 GCA_035583155.1 Acropternis orthonyx
CCTTTCCCCACCGCCCCCCCCCCCCCCCCCGCCCCCGCCCCGGTTTTTTGTTTGTTTGGTTTGAGGTTTTTTTTGTTGATGTTGGTTTGGTTTGGTTTGGGGTTTTGGTTTTTTATTTTAAAGTTTCAACATTGTTTTCCTGGTCTTTTTCTGAGATCTGGAGTTATATAAGTTTGAAATTTTCAGCAAAATCCAGTCTGGTCACCTGGAATAGAAAATTTCAGCTCAAATGAACAAAGGGATGGAGAATTCAGTCTGACAGAAGGCAGTCCTTTGCTATTAGTCCTGTCTAGTCAAGGTTAATTTATCCTCATCTAAGAATGAAATCAAACTTGTTGAGTAGTAAGACGGAAGAGCACACTGTCACTTTTTGTGTCATAAAAATAGCTTGTCCATGTCACCATATTTTAAAATTTCATGTGCTGGCAGTTTGTAAGCACTAGAAAATCCAGCTAATCATCTTCCAAACTCTCCTTCACAACCTAAATGTTTTTAGATCGTGAGAACTAGCTAGACTGTAGTTAGTAAATCGTGCATGAAGCATTGCTGCTGCTTAGGTTTTATTAGTAGCAGTGAAGTTGATTCAAGACCAAAAATTCACTGCTTATGGATATTTGTGTCCACAGCCTTGAGGTTGTATTGCCTTCAAAACAGTACATGGACACTGATGTGCCTTGAACTGAGCTCTTCACCCTTGAATGAGGCCTGTCCTTGTGTCCTGATGCGCTTCCAGAAAAGTTCTTTGAGCTTGTAAAGGACAGTTGTTTATAATGAGTGATACTTTTGAAAATCTTGCTAGCAGAGTCCTTTGCAAGGTTGAATGTACTTCAGAGTGACAGAGTTCTTGAAGGCACAGTTGTGCGTCCTGTGGTATCCTTGATTTCCCAGTTTGGCATGGAAGGAAGCAGTTTCTGTTTGGAATCACTTCCAGATAAGGCACAGGCAGGATTTTTCTTGTTACCTGAGGCTCCCTCACTTCTGTCGTGTTACATCCTGTGTCGAAAAACCACCTATTGTTATCCAAAGAGTATGTTAAAGTGGCCTTTGAGTTAATTCTTGATGCAAAAGCAGTGTAGGTTTAGGCAAAAGATGCTATGGATAGCAGGAACACTATAGGATGTAGGATTTCTTTTCCCATTTTCTGGCTCTCTGAGGAAATGGAGTAGAGGCCATTCTCTAACTGTGCCATTGGACATGCAACACCAGCACAAAGGGGAAAAGTGCACTCGGACAATGGGATATGCATTGCCTGTTGTCAAGCCCTCCTTGCTGCTGCCTGACATTTCCCTGTATTAAATAAATATATTCCCAGCAGGAATAATCTCAGTGGCAGATTCGCATAGAAGGCTAATGTCAGTCACAATAACAGGCTGGCAGGAATCTTGCTTGTGGTGTGTATCTGCTTTCTGTACCGGCCGTGGACATCTGTTCTGGAAAGGACTTTTTTGCCAACTGCTGTGTAAGTAGTACATGCCGAACACCTCAGGAAGTTATCAAAAGGACAGGAAAAATGTAGATACTCTGTTAAAAATTCTGTTGTATTTTTTTGCACAGATGCTACTATTTTATTAGATTAATTCCTTATTTCAAACTGCTTATTGTGTACGAATGTGGTTCTCCCATTTCCTTCTCCCCCTGTAGCCATCCTTCCCTCAGGAATGAATCAGGTCTTTTTTAATAAATATAGAAGAACTTAGCCAGAAGTATTAAATCACATGCTGTAAAAATAATCTAAGGCTCTAAACCTGTGATACTTCATTTTCTGATGAAACTGCTCATGGGTGATCTGAACCCTTTCCAAAACAGTTTGATTTCCTTTCAGATGCACCTAAGCCACCCACAGAAGAGACATACATTCGCTCAGATGAGTACGGGGCTTCTGCAAGGTTCAAAAGATCATCTGCTAAAATCCAGAAAAATGGAAGTCTAAACGTTGAAACCCTTGTTGTGGCAGATAAAAAAATGTTGGAGAAGCATGGCAAGGAAAATGTGACAACATACATCTTAACAGTCATGAACATGGTAAGATGTGGTGTAACTGAGGTGTGTTTTCTCGCTGGAATGATGTTATGTCGGAGTGGGATCTTTCATTAGGCAGTAGTGATACCAAAAAGAGCAGAAGGACGTTATACAAACCTTACTTTAAGCCTTATCTAATGTATTACTTATGTCAAAAAGCCTTTCTAAATAGCTCTTTAGATTACCAAACCTCTGGCAACAGTACTGTAGAGTAAAAAAATTGGAACAATTTAAAATTTTAAATTTTAAAGTACTTCCTGTGCAGTACAAAAAAGGCAGATACTCTAAAACTGAAACTTTAATTTCATTTAGTATTATAAAGCTTAGTCTGTTATATCCAATGTGCCTCCTTGAAACAAACATTTATTTGAGGGAGAACGAATTTATTTTCATAAAATTCATATATTGTAACTAGAAATATATTTTCCTGTGTGGCTTTGCTCTTTAGTTTTGTATTACAAAACTTGAGCTTGAACTTTGACCTTGATTACATTTGATCCAGGAGACCAAGGACAGAACAAAGCCCAGTAGAATGTTTTAAAGTTTTTGAAGAAGTGTAGTGGTTTGGGGCATAATTCTTCTGCCTTAATCCCTTTTGGATTAATCCTACAAGGTATATAATTCTGTTAATTTGTATTGAAAATTGAAGCCCAAGGCAATAACTCAATACATATGTTTAATCTATTAAAAAGTATTATACATGTAGGTGATATTTCCTCTTCAATAATCATTGCAGGTCTCTAGTCTGTTTAAAGATGGAACAATTGGAAGCGATATAAACATTATTGTTGTAAGCCTGCTTCTTTTGGAACAAGAGCCTGTAAGTTGTGTCAGAATTTTTCTCTGAGCTACTTCATTTGCTAATGTTCCCTGGGAACATTGGGTGCTCCCATGTTATATACAAGGAGGTTTCTTAAGGCATAAAGCATGAGAAGAATATTAAAATCACAAAAACATCCAGAATTACACTTTCTGCACTTTCACTGCTTCTTGGGTTTTGATACTAAACTCTTTCATTTCATATAAATGTTGTTTAGAAGCATTGAAATGTGTCCAGTGAGATAAAATTTAACAATTTCCAGCATTTTCTTAAAGAGAAATGTCTGGAATCAGAAATCTACATAATAAGTATTTAAATAAATAGAAAGATTTTAAGCTGAGCTTTCTGGATTTGATGATCAGAAGTGTCTGGAATGAGAAAACTACTTAATAAGGAATTAAATAAATGGAAAGATTTTGAACTGGGCTTTCCAGGAATTGATGATCAGGAGTGGTAAGGAGCCAGAAGTCCCAAACTGAAGATAGCATGAAGCAAAAGGTGGGAGTGGAGCCAATTTTTTTGTCAAGGGTACTGTGACATAAGAAGACAGTCTCTTTTGCTGAAAAGAAATTTGTAATGGGTTGACCTACTTGGATTATACTTCTCCATAGAAATCACCAAACTTTTAATCACAAGATTGAATATGGCTTAGTGCTGAGCTTTCTCAAGAGTCAAATATATTTGTATATTTGTCCAACCACCCATTTTGGAACTATCTCTGTGTCTGGGGAGAGGTGCAGTTTTATTTTACAACTGCAGGAGATTCACTCATCAACTGATTCAGTCATCACAGACAGTTAACATGGGAATACAGAAGTTTATGGAGAGCAAATACAGAAAAAGAATTCCCTTTTCCCTAAGCAAGTCTTATCCTTTCAATCAACTTTCTCAAGTACTGATGGGAGCACCTTGTTTCTGTGTCTGTGCCATCCCTGCAGGGTGGGTTATTGATCAACCACCACGCAGACCAGTCCCTGAACAGCTTTTGCCAGTGGCAGTCTGCCCTGGTTGGGAAGAATGGGAAGCGCCACGACCACGCCATCCTGCTCACGGGTTTTGACATCTGCTCTTGGAAAAATGAGCCCTGTGATACCCTAGGTATGATACCAGAGCATGTGCTGATAAACTTGGGGGTGTCCAAAACAGAAACTGTAATGGTTTGAAATTTAAAAAGTCAATTTTGGCACGTGCTGTCAGTTTTCTTGAAGAGGGAAGGACAGTATGATTTTTGCATATTTGTCTTTGAGGTACCTCAAAGAAAAAGCATATTGCTGGTATCATTGGCCCAGAATTGGCAAAATAAGCTCTCTGAAGAGACTCTTTTGGATTGTCACCTCTTTAAGGAATATTTTTGATTTTGAGACTCTGAGCCACTCTTTTTTTATTTTTTTCCCCCTTTCTCTTTTTTTTTGTGACTACTTCTCCTTTTTGAATAGATTTGGGAGCAGTAAAGGTATGGGCGTTGGGGTGAGAATAATCTTTACTTGCAAAGTGTAGTTTGGGAGGTTAGGTTTGACTTACACTTCTTATACAGGAGTTCCTTTGTTGTCAAAAAAAGTCTGCTGTAATTGCTCCATGATAAACCTGATGAAACAGGCAAGTGTCTTCATGCACCAAAATAGACTGGCTTATTAAGACCAGTGCAGATGATCTGTGTGTTTGGAATTCTGTAGAGGAACAAGCTATTAAACTGCTTCCTTCCTGCAGGATTTGCCCCTATCAGTGGCATGTGCAGCAAATACCGCAGTTGCACCATTAATGAAGATACAGGCCTGGGACTGGCTTTTACAATTGCTCATGAATCTGGACACAAGTAAGTTTCTTTTTCTATAAACAAATACATAAGTGAATGGAAACATAGCACCAATAATATAAATCAATTAAATATAGATCGTTTGAGTTGGGTGATTCTAAACATGGATCATTTGGAGCCTGGAGAGTGGTAGTGAGTGGAGTTACATCCAGCTGATGCCTGGTCACTAGTGATGTTCCTCAGGGCACAGAACTGGGGTCAGTCCTCTTTAATACCTTTACTGATGATATGAACAAGGGGATCAAGTGTCCCCTCAGTAAGTTCACAGATGACACCAGATTGATCTGCTGGAGGGCAGGAAGGCTCTGCAGAGGGATCTGGACAGGCTGGATCCATGGGCCAAGGCCACTCTATGAGGTTCAACAGGTCAAGTGCTGGGTCCTGAACTTGCGTCACCACTACCCCCTGCAGCTCCAGGCTGGGGCAGAGGGGCTGGAAAGCTGGAGAAGGACCTGGGAGTGTTGGTCGACAGTGCCTGAAATGAGCCCAGCTGGGCAAGGAAGCCAGTGGCACCTGGGCTGTGTCAGAAATAGTGTGGCAGCAGGACCACGGCAGTGACTGTCCCCTGTGCTGGCACTGCTGAGGAACCTCGAATCCTGGAATAAGTTTTTGGCTCCTCACAACAAGAAGGACATGGAGGTGCTCAAGTGTGTCCAGAGAAGGCAATGGAACTGGGGAAGAATCTGGAGCTCAACTCTGATGAGGAACAGCTGAGGGAGCTGGCGGGGCTCAGCCTGGAGAAAAGGAGGCTCAAGGGGGACCTTCTGGCTCTCTGCAACTCCCTGACAGGAGAGGGGAGCTGGAGGGGTCGGGCTCTGCTCCCAGTAAACAAGGGACAGAACAAGGGGAAATGGCCTCAAGTTGTGCCAGGAGATCTTTAGACTGGATATTTGGGAAAGCTTCCTCATCAAACGGGTTTTCAGGCATTGGCAGAGGTTCCCCAGGGGTGTGGTGGAATCATCATCCCTGGAGGGATTTAAAAGATGTGTAGATGTGGCACTTGGGGACATGGTTTAATGGTGGCCTTGGCAGTCATTGGACTTGATGATCTCAAAGGTCTTTCCCAACCTAAGATTCCATGATTCTATGACTCTATGATTTATAGAGAGCTATAAAATTATTAGTATATAGAGAGCTTCCAGTTAATGCGTTGATCTGTTCGACAATGACAAAAATAACCGCTGTGGTATTTTGATTCATTTTTCTGCCATAGGTGGAGGGACCTTATTCTGATGCAGATATTTCACTACTGTTTCTAATTTTACAGGAAGCTATAGGTAGTTTTAGGCCAAACAGAGTCAGGACTCCTCATTCACAAGTGTGTCCTTTAGCATGAAATGGTAAATCAGCTCCCCAGGTTATTTTCCTTTTATTTCTAGTTTTTTACATTTTATGTGTTCCAGGTGATAATCTACAGCCTTCCCACACTGCTACCATGTTTTGGTAGACAAATTGCTTCTTTATCTGTGTGATTGCTCCAAAAAGAGAAAGGTCACTGCAGCTTCACTGGAAAAGGGATCTCTCTGACTCCTTTCCCAGAAAATCCAGTTTTTCTTGGAATCTGAGAGCCATTCATCCCATTCAACTTGTCTGTTGTTCTCTCTACCTGTTTAATGTGTGATTTGGCAGAAAAAATTCTTTAGTGATGGTTTCTGCCCTCTATAACCATTGGATTTCCATTTGATTTCCATTGTAGTAAGACTAATTTTCCTAAGAATCTGTGGTCTCTCATACAAAATCAGTAAAAATCTTCCATGAAACTTCAGCTAGTCCTCTAATTGTTGAAGTAAATCTAAAGAAGATGATCAGGTTTTTCTCTGCTGTTTTTTTGTTTTTCCCCAAATCATTTTGAATGACTCTTTCACAACTTTGTGCATAGTTTTGATTTTCAGCTTCAGCAGAGTTCAGGCTGGAGTCTGTCTCCCCAGAGGCAGCAGAGAAGCATAGTTTGTGTGGTACAAACCTGAAATCAAGGGTCAGGTAAAGCATGGGCATGGGATCTTTATTTTGTGCAGCAACATTAATGCACAGAATATCTTTGGGAAGCAGTGGTGATGTATTTTGCTGATTGGTCAAGGCATGGAGCCTTCTGACTCTGCATGACTGAGTCAGGACTATTTGACTTTCATTGTACAAATATGCTCTGCAGTACATACTATGACCTAATGTCTACATGAGTGACCCTGTCACAGATTTCTGTACATCTGAAGGGAAATAAGGAATTAAAGAATAATCCAGCTACCAGTGAAGCCCGTGGGACTTGTGCCAAAGCATTCAAAGGGACCACATATGTAAAATATGTATTGTTTGATCCTCCTGTCACAGTAATGCAGTTTCACAGACCTCAGTACATTTTTACTGATCAGTATTAGGAGAGAATTAGGCCCATAAGTTATTTTTCAGGAATTATCCCATTCAGTCTCCTAATGTTCACCTCCCTTTTTATCTTCTTATTTGCTTTGAGAGATTATGCTTGGAAATCTTTAACATTTTTCTTTTTTATTTCTTTCCTTTTTCACTGCTGCCTTTGATTCACATATTATTCAACCTTTCTTTGGTATGCTTCCATACTCCTGTCTAATAAAATGCATCGTATCTCCTGGCAAAAACCTGTGCCAGATACAAAATGTCTTTGTGATCATTTGTGTTCATGTTCCCGAGACTACCTAGTATGTGATGCAAGACAACAGAATTTGGTCTCTGTGATTAAGAGATTCCTGGAAGGAAAAAAGACCTGTGACAGTCTTGGAAGTGCTGAGGTCCTCTGTGAATGTATTAACCAAAGGGTTTAATAGGAGAAGAGTATTCTCTATACTGTATAGGTCACACTCTGTGATCCACTGACAACCTGGTTAGACATTTTAGTGGTCTGTTAGACATTTTAATTGTTTTCTTTAGTTTGTGTTTTTACCTGAAAGCTTAACAGCTCCTCGGGGTGTTCAGAGCCCATTGTGTCAGCGGGATATAAACTGGGGATTCTCTGGCTGCACTGCATGGGAACAAAGTGTTTTATGAAGGATTCTAAAATACTAGCTCAATTGGTACTTTTGTTGTCCATTTATAGAAAGAGACATATATTTTTAGGAAGTTTGGAGCCTCAGATGGTGGCAACAAATGCAATAACTCTGATGAGCCTGTAATGATTTATAGCAGTGGAGGTTTGAGCCCAGTAAATTAGATATTCCCTGCACATGCACAGATTACATTCATAAAGTCACCAATGTACTACAATATTGAAGTAACAGATGATGAATCTTCTATCCAAAACACATAGAAATTCACAGGTCTCCCGTACAGTGAGTAAATACAGAACAATGAAAGGAAAAAACCCTGAAAAATTAGCTTTATTATATCCACAAAATGCCCATAATTTGTCATTTTTTAAATTATTGCTTATTATTCTTTACATCATCCTAACACCTCTCCTAGTAAAAGCAGGGCCTCATGATGCTCAAAGCACCTGGTAAGAAGCAGCATTCCCACTGAAGAATTCAATTCTAAACAAAGTAAGTGACACTGTATAACAAAGGTGAGGAAAAAAAGTGATTTTCTTCAGATAATATAGCAAGTTAGTGGCCAAAATTAGAAAAATTACAATATTTTTATATTCATGCCTTGCATTCTATTCATTCATGCCCACGTCTTCTGCTGCAGATTGAATGCAGCTCTGTAGCTCTTCTCTCCTATTAGGAGGACAGTTAAGGTTTATTCCTATGGCTGGTATTTCCATGGATTCTGATCTCCACGGCATTCATATTAACAGGCATTATCCCTGGGCACAGACAGGCTCACACTGCATGTTTTAAGCTGACAGATTCATAGGCAAGTACAAGTGTGGCTGAACATGAGATCCATGACTTCCATCCATCTCTCCATGGAACAGTTCTCCTTCAGGGATGAGAAATGGGTAAACTGTGAAACTCTGGACAAAGTCTGCAGCATCAGTGTGGGTCTCCCTTGGAACTTGACTCTTTTTCTCATCAGACTATTGTGTGATGACAAAAATTTGGTACTAATTGGAGCTTGTTTCGTACTAATAGCCATTTGTGTAGTGCGTGTGTTTTCATCCCTTTGGGATGAAAGGGATGAATTCCACATTCCCTGTGGAGCTCAAGCATAGTGCTGCTACCCAGAAAGTGTTCCTTTTGCCCTAAGTTTTGTCTTGCCTCTGTTTAATCTAGATTTTCGCTCTCCCACCTGGTTCTCTTTTCAGCTTTGGCATGATTCACGACGGAGAAGGAAACGCTTGTAGGAAAGCTGAGGGAAATATTATGTCTCCCACACTCACCGGAAACAATGGTGTGTTTTCCTGGTCTGTTTGCAGCAGGCAGTATCTCAACAAATTTCTCAGGTAGGTCGGATGTAAATCTGGGCTGGTGCCAGGGAATGCAGCTTTAGTAACTGGGCTTGAATTCTTGAACAGCATAAAAATTACTAAAGTGTGAAATTCACCTCTTTTAAAATGTGCTCCAGCCCATGCAGTGTGTGAGCCCACACACTCAGGCTGCTGAAGCATAGAGGTGGCGTGGCATGTAAGTGCTTTTGTCCTGCCTTGTTTCAAAAGCATGAATTTCACCCTCCAGGAATACCCTGCAGTAATGACTGGCATATCATTCTTTCCCAGGCATTCCTGTCAGCAGCTGGGTTTATTAGTGAATTAGTAGGAAGTGTACACAAAAGAGGGCAGACACAGTGGTACCAAAGTCATTACAAAATGTAAATTAACGTTTCTCACTGGAGTTTCTCTCTTCATCTAGCTCCTGACATGAGTAAAGAACAGTTTGCATTTTTCACATCCTATTTTTGGGGGACAGAACAAAGGAAAAGGAGAAAGATGTCAGTTATTTCTCCAGCATGTTGACATAACTCAGTGATGCTCATAAAGGAACTGTTTTTCAGTCAGTGTTAAATTCATTATTACATTAGAATTTCCCTTATTTTGTTTGTCATACATAGGTAGACTCTACATCATTACTAAAGAATGTGTAGGCAGTGCTGTGACCGAGAGCAGCACAGGCATTTTAGATGTTAATTCCATAGAGGGAGAATCAAACACCTATGGAATTCTGTGGATCTGATCCTTGAATTCCAAGTCAATGTCTTTGAGTAGCAGCCAGGAGAAGTAACAGAGTTCTGTGGATTTTTTTTCTGCTGCAATGATGCAACATATTGTGAGCACAGAAGAAAATTGCAAACTAAAAAGTCACGTGTCAGTCAATCCATAGAAAGGGAATGCTGGAATAGGACATGCCTGATGATTCTGTTCACCCCTGATTTGGGGAATCCATTTATGGGAAAGAAGCAGACTAGGTCACCTTGCTCTTGGTTACCCAGGAATAAAGGGAGGAAAAGAATTTGACATCATTCTTTCTTGTTGTCACAACAGTCCCAAAGCCTGGAAATTCCTGCTTCCTTAAAACTTTGCAGGTCAGGCTACCAACAAGATGTCAAGATCTTTTGGCTCCTGCAAGCAGATATTCTCATTTCAGAGCATACCTCTAAAACTAGTTAAAGGTACTGTATACCATATTATGTGTTTGTGCTGGTCTGTAGCAAATTAAAATATTTTGATATAAAGATCATAGTCATGATTAATTTACATTCTCATTATAGTACAGCTCAAGCTGCCTGCCTGATTGATGAACCTAAGCAAACAGGACAGTATAAATACCCTGACAAACTGCCAGGGCAGATCTATGATGCTGATACCCAGTGCAAATGGCAATTTGGAATGAAAGCAAAACTATGCAACCTCAGCTTTGTAAAGGTACCTATCGATATACTTTTGAGAAGTTAAATGGCATTAGAGAACTGCAGTACACTGAATAAGTACAAGTGAAACAGTGTTCTTCGGAGGCCTGGGCTGTTTCTCTGCCTTATCTTGCTTGGCAATTTGCTTTGAAGGCACTGGCCTCTTGAGGAATATCACAGTCCCAGGGGAGTTTCAGAAGGAAATGTGTTCTTTCCAGGAGTCATAAGGAGTGCACTTGAGTGCATGTCAGCCCTGAGATCTTGCCTGCTATGCTAAGGGAAATTAGCAGGCAATAGAGTTTTGATCAAAGCTTGTGTGGGGTGTGGGGTAAGGAGGACTAAGTTTCTTGTGTTTCACTTCTATGCCTTGACAGCAAAAAGTCTGGAAGAGATCTATAGGGTTGTATTAGAGCAATGAAATGTAGCTCATACTCTTGACTTCAGGATGAAGGATTAATTTGGATTAACCCATTATTTTAGTGACTGTTATGCTCCTTACTGATCTCTTCAGAGAAAGTGTTTCTTAAAATAATCTGGAGTGCTCATTCTGAAAAGAAGTATTGCAATTGCTTTTACTCCTGTTATTGTCCTGGAGTATTTTGATTTATTTTATGCTAGCCACATTTATCAGGTGGTGGCAGCTGTGTTTCTTCTACAAAGAAGAGAGAGTGAACAGCACTGTGCACAGACTGTCTGTCCAGATATCTTGTGTGGTTCAGAAAATCTTGTCTCTTCACAGTATTATAGTTCCTGTAGACCTGATGAAATTTTAGCCTTGAACTTTTTAACACTGTTTTTGTTCTATTATAATCTCACACTCAAATAGTTTTAAAAAATACACAGTGAAATGGCGCACAATCGGAAAGCCAATATACAAGATATGGCTGTGCTATGAGCTTTAAACCCAGGCTTTTCTAAATTCAGAGAAGAGTTTATTTATATGTCTTTTAAGGTAGCAAAGGCATGTATCATTTGATAGTCTTTCTAAACACTGGGAAATAATGGGAATTATGAGTAGTGTAGTGAGTACTTTCTCCTTTTCAGGATATATGCAAATCTCTCTGGTGTCACAAAGTGGGTCACAGGTGTGAGACAAAGTTCATGCCTGCAGCGGAAGGAACAGCTTGTGGTATGAGTATGGTAAGTTGCTTTATAAATACAACAATTCTAACTTGTTTTTAAACTGTACTGGGACAATTACAAGCTCTCATCAAAGGCAGTTTTATCCAGACCCCCCAGATTTCCTCTTGTGGACTTTCAGATTGCTCTGTGAAAGATTCCCTTGCAATGCATAGTCAGGGTGAGTCCTCACAGTGGTACCTGTCTGATGGCAGGGTGTGATGCCTCTCCCATGGAGGTGGGATAAGATTCCTCAGACAAATCTTAATCAGTAAGAAAATACATTAATTATAACAGAAGTTAGATCAGTGCTTCAAATGAGCATCCTTAAGATGTAATATTTCCCATACAGACTAAGGCCATCATGCAGATTATCAGCAATGGTCCCCACTGAAAGAGCTTATTTGCTTTAGTCAAACTTTCTAATTCACTCTGGTCTTATTTGTTTGTATTTACTCTCATCTTGTTTGAGTTTGAGTTATTTGAGTTGAACCTTCTAATTTACTCTCATTTGTAGTTATCCAAAATATTTTCTTTTGCTGTAATGTTTCTCCCAGTAGAATACTGTTTTGATTTTCAAGTCAGTGACAAATGTTCTATTTTGCTTTTTCTCCTTGTGCAGTCTTTCCTAATTGAATCATAAAAAGGGGTAATTCTAGCAGGCTGTTTGTAAATTACATGGGAAATGTTGAGGGTCTGCAACGCAGGACCATAAAGTAACATGGATTTTTTTGGGAAGAATAAAAAATCACTCTGCAAGAGAATAGTTTTGAAAATTTGTACCTTGGAGATCTTCAACTCAGAACTTGGAAAAATTATAGGGCATTACTCACCTATACCATTGTATGGAACACTGTCCTACTTCAGAGTCCTTGTTCTGCTGTGAACTATTCATTGCCCAGTGGGTCACCTTACACCAAGATATGGATTTTTAGTTTTCTGCATCTACTAGGTAGTTCTAACTCTGATGGGATATTTTTTGACATTCTCTTGGCAGTGGTGTCGAAGAGGACAGTGTGTCAAATACGGCGACCATGGGCCCAAGCCTGTGAATGGCCAGTGGTCTGCCTGGTCTGAGTGGTCAAAGTGTACTCGCACGTGTGGAGGTGGGGTCACGTACCAGGAAAGACACTGCAATAATCCAAAGTAAGACATAGATACGAAAAGGTATTATTTTTATACTGATTATTTATGTTTCTAGAACAAAAAACTAACAGAGTTCATTTCTGTAGGGAAATGGTGTGTGTGGAAATGTTTTTGTGACCTTCCATGTCCAGTATGACCAGGGAGTAGCTGAAAGACAGAACTGTGTCCTGGCACTAGAAAGCAGTGTCTGTCTGGAGACTGGTGGAGTAGAGAACATCTACAGCCCAGTTTTGGCCATTTATTTTGTGAAACTACAGTTCATGAAATGCCTACAGAAGTAATGAAGCACCATACAGACGTATTCACACTTGGTAGTCTAAAAGCAAGGGGAAGAGGTCTTAAAAGCTATTAAGACTTCTAATAAGATCATATTATCCAGGATAATAAACCAAAAACGTTTAAAGTCAGTATTAAAATGGGTGTAGACAGTTATCTTTGTATGTCATGTTCTTGGCATCCTTTTATGTTTCATGGGTCAGAGTAAAGGTGCTGAATCCTAGAATTGTGTGCTAATTCATGAAACATTTCTGGTATTTGGATCTAATTAATATCTTACCACTGTAAATGCTACTATTCCTTATAATGGTATTTCAAAGTAGAGGTAAAGTGTTATCTGACCAGCATCTTTCCCAAGTACTTCACTGCAACTTATATGAAAAAAAAGGCTTTCACTGTTTTATTTCCTACACAAATTCAGCAGGCATAGACACATGTATTCCTCATTGCACACAATAAAAACAGCATTTAAACTGCAGTAATAAAAAACAGAGAAAATATGACACAGTTTATATGAGGCTGTAAAGAAGCCTCACACCTACTATACAGTGCTGCAGTAATAATATCCACGCTTCATATACTATGTTATAGGAAAATGTGAGTTAGTTAAAATAGCCTTTATTACACTCAAGTCAAGCCAATTTTTGCAGATCCTTAGCAGAGCATTTTCTCAAGCTTTTCTGTTGTTTCTCAGTATATTTTGATAAATAAAATTACTTGGATAGTTTCCTTTATTAAACTGCTTAGCAGGAGAATGCAGGGTCTCAATTACAGGTCATATATATATCACAGAATCACAGAACATGCTGAGTTGGAAAGGACCCACAAGGATCATCGAGTCCAACCCTTAGCCCTGCACAGAACCATCCCCAGGAGTCACACCATGTGCCTGAGAGTATCAATTTATGTATTTTGGTCTTCCTATTTTGGTCCCTGTTTTCCTTGCTAAATTTGTCTGTGTGCTCATTGTTCTTTGCATTTATTCATAAGCCCTCCCTTGCTCTCCCAGTGTGACAGGGAAATGTCTCCCAGTCCAGCAGTGGAAATGGTTCAGTTTGGTGCACTGGTATAACTGATACAGATTTCCAAGGGTCTTCAAGAAGAAGCTCTTGAAGGTGAAGTGTGTCAGTTACCGTAGCATTATGTGTTTAGAACCTCCATTCAGAGTGTTCTGTCTGTTCTAATAGAAGTAAAAATTGATGCAAGACTTGATGTAGCCAAGTCAGCACGATGCCAGAACTGGATCATGTTTACACCAGATTTAATGTCATTGTATTAATGATAATTCAATTAGAGCAAAGAGAAGATAGTGTAATTCTCTCAGTTACAGTGATGAAATGACAGGGCTATAACTAAGCCACACAACAGTGCACAAATACCCAGGTACCTGTATTTCCCATCACAGCATTTTGTATAACTGTGGAATAATAAGAAAAACAATACCATCCATTTTCAATGTTACACCACATGGAATGATTTGTAGCCTAGTCCCTGTTCATTGTTCACCTCTATAACTACACAGAAATACGGAATAATGATTCCTTTCTTTTTGAACTTCTGAAAAGTATTCAGATGTTTATGTATTTCACTACATATATGTATGTTATTTTATATGTGTTATATCTATTTCACTTTTCCTAATCCAGATTTGTGTAGAAGCTAATGTTTATTTAGTTCAAAAGCTTGATAAACGATTTTAGATAGCAAAGATTTGAAAATGACAAAGAGTGAAATTTCTGTAAGGGACTAGAACAGGGGGTGCGTATCTAGGAAGAACTAAATGAGGTAAAAATAATTGGCTTCTTGGGAACATGGAGGTAAATTTCTCAGTTTCTTACCAAAAACTTAGACAGGTGAAGAACACAGAATCAAGCTGATGTGTATGAAAACCTTATTACCTGTGTTTGTGAAATTCTCCTCCTGCAAATAATATGCAACCCATTCCATTCCCTTTCTCTTACCAAGTTTCAGACAACCCTTGTGGCCGCACCCAAACAGCTCTGGGTATGGCTTCAGAATTGCCACAAATTCACACCAACAAACACCCAAGGGGGTCACCTGTGGTACACAGAGTTGGGCAGATTTGCTAAAATCATTATGTTTCTGTGAATTGTCACAGTGTAGTTTTCACGGATCTGGTTTTCATACACAACACTTCACAATTGAGGTGCCTTTCCAAGATAGAAATTGATAGCATAATTTAATAGTTTAGCTGGAAAGAACCTGAAGAGTGCCCAAGAGATTTGAATTAATACCTAAATCATATCTGTGGGACTGCATCCTACCCCTTCACAATAGTGCATTGTTCAGCAAGAGCAGAGGAGAGTTATAGGCATGTATGCAATCAAAAATGCTTGAACACATTTTTTTTAATCTTTTGTGTACAGTATCTGTAACAGTGATTATAGACAATGCAGATATAAACTGATACAAAGTAATGATGCCATTTAAAATGCTTCTAAAAAATGAAGACTGTGAAAGACCTTGTAGACTGTTCCAATTAATTCGGAATAAAATAGCTTTGTGATACTATCATAATATCATCACAATACGAGCAGAAGTGTTCTTACTTGAATTTAAATGATGACAAAACATGAAAATAATGGAAGTCCAGAATTTCAGAGCCTCAGTTCCTATTGCATAAAATACTTTCCCCAATCAGATGAATTCCAGGATTTCTCACTCTCTGTGTTGCATTGCAGTGAGTATCATTGTTCATAAAGTCTGTCCTCAGAAGGGTACTGAAGAATTAATTTAAGCTACTCGTGTAGCATTTTAATAGTTGAGTCTTATATGAGGTGGAGTATTTACATCTTTGCCCTTAAACTCCTTTTCTAAATGCATCTTTGGAGACTTTTTTTCCCAGTTATCCTCAGCAAGGCCTCGTGCATGTCACCCTCTGTATGCCAGCCCTGGGGACGTCCACGGAGGGATGAAAGCTTTAGGCTGTCCCTGTGTTAGGAGCTCTGTACCACTGTAGAAATATTGGAATACCCTCCATGCAGTCCATTGTAAGGGTGGTTACATGAACACTTTCTGGAGCCAGTCAGCTCAAAATCTACCGCTGGTGGAAACATCCCCAAGGAAAGTGTGATTTTTGTCAGTGTAGATAAGTCTTTTCTCAGAAATTTAGGGCTGTAGATCTCCATCTAGTTTCCTGTGACTTACTTAACTCTTACTGACATCTTGTTTGTAAAAATGAAGGTGGAGAAGTTTCCATCATTCTGTAGCCAACTGTTTCAGTAATGGGAGTGTATTGTAATATTAAAATGCTGTAACAAAGCTGGGAAACAGAATGTCTCTTTCAGAGCTCCCTCAGTTTGGGGGAATTTTATCCCATCCTCAAATGCAAGAGTGCAGCTAGAAATCACGGTCGAGCCATAAATAATTCTATTATATTGTTGTTTGGTGGCATTTACTTGGAAGGAGGTTGCTTCTTGTCCTTGCACTAGAGCAGATTTGTTCTCTGGGGCTGAAGGAGGTCAAAAATCATACATGTGCTGAAGCTGTAAAGAAAGTCAGTAGAGAATTGAGTCAGGACCCAAGGACTTGGCTGCCTTAACTCAAAGCTCTCACCAACTGCACAAAGTCAACATAAATACTCCCTGACTTCACTGATGTTCCATGTCCTCCCTAACCTTCACAGACTGAATTGCCACAAGAAAAATCACTGGAAGTTGTTGTTATTTTCCCCCCCACAGCACATTTTGTTGGTGCTTTAGCACAGTTTTAAATATAGTAGCAGGTGGGTTTCCATCTCCTCCTCTGAAAGACTGTTTTTTCTTCCTGGCATTTCTTTCCAGAATACTGGAAAAGGCAGATATTGGGTATCCACAGCTGATTCAAAACATAAAAAGGCAAATTACAGTTTGGTTAGAAGCTTAGACATATGAGGTTTAAAATTTGTAATAAAGCAAATAGAAGAAGCACCTGGATTTTCTCCTCCTTGTTGCACTGAGCTGTCTTCATGTTACTCCAGGCATGAGCATGTCAAGAGAGTTCCATGGGATGCTTGGAAGCGTGGAATAGTTATAGCATAATGTTTAGGGATTTAAACAAACAGTATATCGCAACTGTATCTTTTATACTATTATTATTTTAAATTTATATTGTTAGTTAATGCACTACTGTTTTTCAATATGTTATATATTATTCTAGTTGTTTTCCTTAACATGTGGATAATATAGGCAAGCTGTCCACTGGAATTTTATAGCTTGTCTTCCAAGTATGTATGTTCCCTAGTTTTTAAAAAACTGTTCTATAAATGAGGGCAAGTGCACCTTTTGGTACATTTCTTTTCACTTGATGCACAAATCGTATAATACAACGAGCAGTTCTTAGAATTTGTTGTTTTGAAGATTTGGCTCAGTACTTGCAGATGTGTATCTGAACATTGTGAGACTGCACAAATGACATCAGTGAATTCCTGAGTTGAAAAGAGCAACTCTTGCATTTTACATTGTTTTACAATGCCTGTGCACAGAGCAAATAGTTAAAAAACCAGTATGTGTAAGACACCAGCAAGGTAATAGAATATGCTCTTTCCAAAGAGCATATTCTGTCCAAAATGAAGGGAAGTGTCCAGGTAAGGTCTGCTGAAGTGGATGTGGCATGTTTAAAATTATCCCTGAATTCCAGAATTTTCCTAAAGCAGCACGACTGTGCACAGTCCTTGTTTCCTCTCTTTAAAAGCACATTTTTTCAAAACAATTTACAAAAGAAATGAGCAAGCAAATGTAATCATTCATTCTCTTTATGTTTGATCAGTGTTATGTTATCCTTTATTAACTCTAATTGCAATAGGTAATTCTTTGCACATGTTCATGGGCTACAGCAGAGTAAAAATAGCTCTATAACAAGATTGAACCCGGCCAATACCAAATAGCCCTATAAATTTAAATTAGTGAAAACATGACTCACCTCTAGATGGTTGCATCTTTGCTGAGTTTGCAGTGATCCAAGTAGATAATTCATGGCAACTGCTTTGCTTGGTTTTAGGAACCATGAAAATTAATGGCTCATATAAGAAATACTGATCTCCCAGGACATCCTCTCCTGTTCTCTGTATTCTCATACACGTGTAACATGCCAATCACACAAAAAGGATATTTTGCAAAATCATTTTTTTCTCTTTTTTGCTTTTTTTTTTAGGCCCCAGTATGGTGGCAAATTCTGCCAAGGTTCCAGTCGTGTTTATCAGCTTTGTAATAACCAGCCCTGTCCAGCAAACAGCCTGGACTTCCGTGCCCAGCAGTGTGCAGAGTACAACAGCAAACCTTTCCGGGGCTGGTACTACAAGTGGAAGCCATACACCAAAGTGGAAGGTAATTATGCCCCACTCTGATGGACAGGCAGTCTCAGGAAGCCCTAATTCACCCGTATTCTTTGGGCAAATATCACCCCATATAAGCAAACACAGATCCAGTTGGTTTGTTTGGGATGTGTTTGCTTCCTAGCAGAGCTGAAGCTGGCCTCCTGCGTGACGTGCAGAACTGATTTGGGTTGTGAATTCGAATCCTTGTCCTTAGCATGACTCCCTGGCTGTTGCTACCCCCCTCTTTCATTTTATGTTACCTATTGGTTAGTTTGAAACCCAACCAAAACAATTTCCATGGGTTTTTCAGCATGGGAAATGTAAGCTTCCACAATAACACTACCAGAGTCTTCCTTCCTTTGGAATGTTCTCAGATTTCAAAATGTAACAGTAAGTCAACCTTTTGACTTTTCTGCTGGTATAGTCCCATGGCAAGTGGAAAAACAAACAATGTACTAGCATACATTTTTAAAAGTCATCTTTTACTAAGAGATCTTTATCAAGTTCAGGTCTCGATAATTATTTATTCTTTTTTGTGCAAGCAAGTTTATTTTTACTTTAGCCATCTTAATTTTGTGGACATTTTTAATTGGTGTTCACTTTTTTTCAGAGAAAACAAACACTTTCTGTAGTTTGAAAGCCAAATTTGTAGCTGCAAATACTTGAATAAAAGTGTGTGGATTATATCACATCATAGCTGCTTTGTTTAACACCTCTACAAATTTGCTTTTGATGATAATAAGTGCATAATTGGATATATATACACGTGCATGTACATATACCTTTCATTCGTAGCCTGATTATATTTTCTTCAAAAGTCTGTGCAAACAGTTTTGAGGGTGTTTAGAAACCTGTGTCCCAACAGGGCAGTGTGAACAGAGGAAAGAAGCAATATGATTTCACAGCATGTAACAGTGGATGTTGTACAATAGGGAGAATAATGCATCTTTTTTAGTAGAAATTAGCATGGCCTACATTGGATTTAAAGGTAGGGGCTGTGTTTAGTAAAAGGAGCTTAAAATTAGGGACAATATGTGCAATTTTTCCAAAGCAAGATGTCCCCAAGTGACTCTGAACTTGAAAATGTCTGTCCTTAGTCTCTTAGCTGCTTTACAAAAGCTCCCCCAAGATATACATTTATAGTTCTGAAAACATGAGCTGGTTTTCAAAATTGTTACAGGTGTTTTTCCTCTCGAGAAAGGACTATTGGAAATCCAGCTGCTGATTCAGGAATGAAAAGATACTATTTGGAATCCAATTTCATGTTCCTCAAAACTTTGTTGTTCTGTTTTATTTGTTGCACTTACTGTTTGTATTAAAATTGTGTATTTCACCAATTGTGATAATATTTACAATTGCATGACTTTTTGTCTGTGCAGAATTAACCAGTCCTTTACAAGTACAACACACCATCCATGTGTGAGAAGAAATTTGACAATGGTTGGTTTGTTGGAGGAAAAATGCTTTTGTTGGGGGGAAATCTGGCCTGAGTCCTAGCTTTCAGCTGAAAATTTTCAGCTGATCATTTTACCATTTTATACCTTTTCCAAATTTTAACTAAACTTCAAATAAAATTGTTACAATCTCCCATTCCTCCTAATAAAAATGCAATTTGAACCTGTGAAGCAGTGGAACTGAAATCAGGGCACAGCAGCAGAGCTAAGGCAACGTGCATGCTCTCAGACTGGGTTTGAATTCTTGGTTCTGTGTGCAGACAAGCAAACCCACACATGCTTTTAAAACATCATAATATAAGCTACTCTATTTAGTTATATTTCTGCCCATCCTGGTGTCCTAAGATGTAACCGTGCACAATTAATCCTTGTAGTTTGTCCTCTAGGATGCAGGAATAAACAATAGCAAGAGGCTTTTTTTCCTTTAAAACTCTGCTGCAGGTCTGCTAATGCTTTCTTATCCTTTTTTTGTTTGTTTGCTTTTTCCCCAGAGGAAGACAGATGTAAATTGTACTGCACAGCTGAAGACTTTGACTTTTTCTTCGCAATGTCCAGCAAAGTGAAGGATGGAACTCTGTGTTCTCCAAATAATTATGATGTTTGTATTGATGGAATATGTGAAGTAAGATAAAATTAAGTTTCTTACAGTCCTATTGTCTATCTTTTTTTAAAGTGGGCAATTGACTCCTTTATGGAAAATGCAGCTGTTTCTTCACATTCCCTTGTGTCTGAGTCCTTCACTTGTGCCTTTTGGTTGCAGCAAGTAGGGTGTGATCATGGACTTGGTTCCAAAGCTGTATTGGATGCTTGTGGAGTTTGTAAAGGAGATAATTCAACATGCAAGTTCTTTAAAGGCCAATACTTGCTCCAGCACAAAGCTAATGGTAAGGGAAACTGTTCCACATGATCATCAACTCATTGCTCTACTCTATCCCCATGTAATATATTTGACTCCTTGCTCATTTGGGCAGTGGCTGAGGGTCCAGATGTGAACTGAAAATCACAGGGAGAGTGAGAAGAGAGTTCACATTTCTCCTGTTTCTTGGTAACACAAAAGCTATGAGCATAAGTCTTGGTCAGTTAAGCATTCCTCTTGTTGCCTAAGCCACATTTTTCCTGTACGTGTGAATTTCCTCTTAAAAGAGATTTTAGTATTCAGACAAGTAAAAAAATAGCTGTCAGCAGCTCTGACTGGAATGGGACTGTAGAACATATAAAAAGCAATACACAGCATAATGCCAAACATGACAGTATTTCCATGTCTATTTTCAAATGAAGTTGGCTGGAAGCTGTCCAGCTGATTCAGTGGAAGATCCAGTCACTGGGTGGTGGACTTTTCTTTAGTGTAACTGTCACAGGCTTCTTGGGAAATAATCTCACTGTGGTGCACTTTCTCAGGCATAAAATGCAGATGAGATTTCTGTACCCATGGGGGTGTTTTGAGGGTCCATTTACTGCTGATCATAAAACATGTCACTACTGCAGTAATACAGGCCAGGAAATTGTTCAGGATATAGTAATAGAGCACTGTCTGTCAGCAGGGAGATCCTGCAGTATCCATGGCTTTGTGAAGGCTCTGCACATCCCAGTGCATCTCACCTCACAGCCCTTGTCCATGATGGAAGCAGTACCTCCCCACTGCTGTAGGGAACTACCAGGAAAACTTGGTAAAACAGTCACAGTAGAGCCACCATTAGTGTGCTCTGCATTTTTCTAAGGTCAACTTGCTTTTTCTCGTCTTTAATAATGAAAAAACTTTTCAGGAATTGAGATACCTCAGAGTCACTCTGATTACGGGCTGCATAAGAAAGCGGGGTTAAAATCAGAGCTGGTGAAAACGGAGTAACTTGGTGGATCAGAACAGCTGTCCTAATTACACTGCAGTAATTTCAGATTGGCTCAGAACTGATGAAGCCATCTCTATCTGTATGACAGCTGCAAACATGTTGCTTACTTCTTTCCTTCCAGACTACTACGCGGTGGTGACGGTGCCGGCCGGAGCGCGCAGTATCCAGCTCCAGGAGATGCAGATCTCCACCAGCTACCTGGCAGTCCGAAACCTCAGTAAAAAGTACTATCTGACAGGGGACTGGACAATTGACTGGCCAGGAAAGTTCCCTTTTGCTGGAACAGTTTTTGATTATCAACGCTCTTTTAATCATCCAGAGAGTCTCTATGCAGCAGGACCGACTAATGAGACGCTGGTCTTTGAAGTAAGATTTCTTCTGTTTATTCTTCCCCTGATGTCTATTACAGAATTAGTAACGACAGCTGGAGCTCTGCACTGGAGCTCTCAGCAAGATTAAAGAATAGTGTTGAGTCACGATAGCATTCAGACTTAATTGTGTGGTCCTGCTGGATTGAAAGGCCTTTCACTGCTTTATCAACATCCGAAGTTTAGCAAACTGTCACAAACTCAGAGAAAAGGAAGGTGCATAAAGCACACCATACAGCATCATTTCTCAGTTGCTGCAAGATGATAATAGAGATCATAAATGCATCCCATTCATGTTATACAATAAAACCCAATAATGTGAAAATTAAGTGTAACATTATGTCGACACTCAGTGGTAACAGGTTCAAAAAATGCTTCTGGAACTGCATGGAGCCATTTTCACATCCACCTTGAAACATAGTCAAAGTACCACACAGGTTCCTGTAGAATTTCTCTTGATTCAACTGTTTTATTATGTACGTTTATGTTACAGTCACATCCCCTGCTTTGTCTGCCACGTGTCCTGTGTTGCAACTAGAGTTGGTAGAAAGGAAATTTGGAATTTGCATTGTTTGTTCCAGTTTTATGATTTTGGAATTGGCCACTACTGATGCTGTTCTAAGAAAAATCTCTTCTTGCATTGGTTTACTTACCTAGATTTCTTTTGAAATGCATCAGAGCATCTGAGGGTCCATTTCTGGCTGAATCACCGAAGTCCTTGCTCCCCATTAGCTCTGTTAGTTTGCCTGCTTTGTTAGAAAGCTCCAACAGGTCTTTGGCTTTGTAGGTCAGCTGTTCTGTCTGTTTTGATGAATCCTTCCTTCCCTGTGAGAAGGAAGGAGCCCTTCCCAGAAGGGATTCAGTTCATAGTGCACTTGGGGAACAGGTGCTGTGCCCCCTCTCCAAGGCAGCATCCTGCAGTCCTTCCCCCCATCCCGTATCCCTGTCACTGAAATCCACTCCTTGTAACTGGAGCAGGGAGACAAAAACCTCTCCATCGCACTTCCTTACCCAGCTTGGTCCTGTTAAACCAAGGGAGAGAGCAAGCACAGACTGTGACATGAAATATATTCTTCGAGGATTACATAAACTTCCACAAGTATTCAGTAAAGTGTTTATTTGGAATGCTGAAGAGCTTTACTGCTATTCATACTGACTGAGTAATGTACTTAAACATGTCTTTAAGAGCCACTGAAGTCCATGGCCTATGAACACATGTTAAAGCACTTCAGGGTGAACACGTTTTAGAATGGACAGTTTGACATGGGCTAAGGGTGTGTATTTTCACAAATTGCAGTCATAATTCTCAATGCTTTTTAAAAACATTTCTCTCCATTGAAGAAATTTCATTTTGGGTAGATATGTTCATAGGGATCTTCTTTAGTCCAGGGAAGAGTTTGGTCTGTAAGTTACAGACATTCTCCCCTGTCTGCAAGTCATCTCTTAAACAGCCTTACACCAAAGAAATACCCACACTTACAAATACTATGAAATGTTAAGCTGAGCTTTCAGGAATCTTACTTGTCATAACACAAGGTAGATTTGAGCTGTATTATTATGGAGCTAAAGTATGAATAATAAATCTCCTGCAAGACGACTTGGCTGCATATTCTGCACATACTTTGCAGAATAAAGATTAAAGAAAAAAATTTTAATGCCAAATAACACTTCTATTTTCATCCTATGAAATTATGCTAAACAGTTTTATTAAGATGTAACATTTAACTGGAGGCTGTTTCTCCTTTCAGAGCTTATTTAAGCTTCCCTTGTATTTTTATTGAAATACCTACACCACTAGCATTGGTAGCTAGGGATTCTAATGACTGAAAATGTTACAGTTATGTATTCCCCAATTACACATATCTGTGAACTGTAGTTAAGACTTTTTCCCTTTTAATAATTCAAGCAACATTCAACAAGCTGAATTCTGGGGGGAAAAAAAAAAAAGGCAAAATTTTGTATTCAGAGATCTGCATTATTTATGATTTACCAGTAACTCTGAGATGCAAAAATGCCAATGAAAACTGAAGAAATATGCTTTGATGAGAAAACACACATATTGCTGAAGGTCTGCTTGGAGCAGTAGTAATGAAACTTCAGTTATAAACACCAAAAACTGATAGAAGACTGAAAAAAGGAATGTTTAAGCACACACAGTGTAGCTTTCTTTTAATTTTTATCTCATCTGTAATTTTCAAAGAATCATAGGGGAAAAGTCCTGCCAGCAATTTTTTTATTCAATTACGTTAGTTTTTGGTAAGATAAGGTTTTCCGGTGTTTGGTGCTCAACTTCTTCCTGTAATCTTTAGATTTTCTTTTCTTCATTTTGTAATTAGGTTGTATTCAAATTATATTTAATACTTCTACTCTAGATTAGGTTCGTTGATTTTTTTTTCCCCAGAATACTTGAGTGTGAGCTCTTGTAAAAATGCACACTGCAGGTATTGAGGACTTCAATAAATCGCATGTATAAATACAGGGACTTTTATTATTCAGGTGGGCAGAAAATGTAAGGTTTTTGTAGCTGTATTTATTGCCATTCCACTGTGACTGAGAGACAGATTAGCACAGCTTGTGCCCGTTTCATTCTGTGCTTATGATTTTGCCACACACTCATGTGGTGACTCAAATGGCTCAGGTTTTCTACTTTGTCTCTTCAAGGAAACCAGGCTGTGTATCCAGAAAGCTCAGGTTATGCACATCCTCTGAGCAACATTCCCAGGAGAGGATGGGACCAGGCAGGTCTGGCAAGTCTGTGCTCAAGGCAATCACTTCCTTTGAAATGCACTCATTCCCCAAAATATTTTCTTGAAAGAGACATCTGAAGCATGTGTTAAGAGAAGAGATGCAAATAAGGGGGAAAAAAAAATCTTTAGATTGCCTATTGTCTTGCATACCACAAGTTCAGCCTTGCAGTTCTGTAAAATGTCTTGTATTTATATTTTCTTGGACAGTATGTTCCTATGCATCTGCTTTTCTGTGAGGCTTTTCAATAGTTCAGCTGAGCATGTATCATTTGTTCAGACTTTGAAGTCCTCAACGCTATTCAAAAATGGGTAAGAGACAAGAAAAAGACCTATAAAGTGCTTCTTTTACATACCCTAGAATTTCACACACAAAAACCCCAACACATATATGTATTTATATATATTAAATGTATATAATTATGGAAGTGGGTCATACCAGAAAAGACAAAGGACAGTGAATCTGTAATTTAACTGGGTTGTGGGAGAAAAAAATCTTAAATTATAGTGGCCAAATATTTTCGGAAAAGGAGGAGGAGAACTTTGTGAGGTGAATCTGGAATTAAATATGCATGACTAGTATTTCCCACAACTACTGGAAGGGTAAATTTTAGGATTCATCAGAATCCTTTCCGGATTGTTCAGGATTTCATTTCACATGTGGAAGGAAGAGAAAAACCAGTAAAATGATGTCCTTCAGAACTCGTGTATCAGTGCCCCTCTGATGTTAATATTATTGATGTTTTGGTGATTTACGGGTATTTATAAACCAATAACAGCTGCAATGAAAAATATTCCTGGATTCAGAAGGCAGTTCCTGAAATGGCCCAATTCAGATTATATGAAATAATGGTCAGTGGTCAGAGGGGTAGAAATAAGATAGTTAGATGCTAATCTAGGATGAGAAATGGATACCAGGTTTTTAAAATATAGTTTCCATAGCATATTTATCTCATCTTAAATTGAAACATGCTGATTTTTTTTTTCATGTGCTTTATTATATTCATTTATCTGTAATTTGTTTTTAGGTAATCCAAAGTCAGCGCTTCCAATTTAAAGACCTTGTCAGTGTTCTTCTGTTAACAGAAAAATATTTAACTTGACGAGAAGCAATCAGTATATTTATCATTCATTTATCGAGCTTTGCAAACAAGGGCTGCTGGAAATCCTTGGGAGAGGAGGCTGGCAGAGCCCAAGGGACATTGCCATCACAGGGCTCTTGTCACTACACAGCTCAGACTCACTTGTGACGTCCACTCAGTGAAATACTCACCCTCCACAGCTCACTCAAATCCTGGGACAGGTTCTGAAAGAGCAAAATTAATTGAATATTATGCGGGCATGAAAAAATCTGCACGGCCAGGGACTGATGAACTAACTTAAAAACACCGAGGTTTTATAATCTGGCTATCCATTCTATCAGTAAACAGAGGAAGAATTGAGTGATTTGAGAAGTCAAATACGATTTGAGAAAGCACTGGACAGTTTTCCAGGATCGGTATCCACACCGAAGTTGACCTCAATCTTGGTGAAACATTTAATCAAGAAATTGAAAAATCTTTCTGAAAAAAAGAGAGTTTATTTTGACATCAATAAGTAACAGATGGAAAGGATGCTTTGTAAAGAGGCAGACGGCCATGGGAAGAGAAGGTGAATGGTGCTTCAAGGCAGGAACATGTCTAATTAAATCCAGTAAATCACTTCCTCTTCATCAATAGGGGAAAACAGGAGAAAGGAGGCCAGGTGGAATGGCTTTACTGATGATGTAGCTGCCACTGGGAGAAAGCCAAGTTGCAGTTATAAAGGATTACATTTATTATTAGCTACTAGATGATAAATTTGTACTGATTTCCCCTAAAGAGAAAGTAAGCTAAAGAGAACTAAGATGTGCTTATAAGATACAGATGTTGATTCAATACAATGGATAAAAGGGTTCTCCTGTAGTGAGGAGAGATTAGCTGGACAGTGTCCCTGAAGGTTGTACATTTAGCATGTGAACAGTGAAAAAATGGAGATACTATAACAGCGGAAGATAAATTTGAAACAGCTGAAGTAGAAATGAGATCATATAGGACCCTTCAAGGATACTTTTTTTTTTTCTCCTTTTAATGACCTTAGTGGACTTTCTTGAAAAACGGTAGTTTTTCATAAGCTTTTAGTTAGGATTGTGTTTAAAGTTACTTCAGAAATATTGAAGAGATAAAACCCCTTTTGTTTTAAGGATTGGCTTAAGTACTCAATGGTTAATTCTTCCTTTACCACTTTCCAAACAGGTGTTCTCTCACTTTCCTTTGAAGCTCTGGTGTTAGCCACTGTCAAGGATCCCATCCAATAACTGCTCATTGAAGACACTGGTGCTGTTTTAAAACTTGTTTTAGACAGTTTTCCACCAGCACCATATGCTGCATGCATAGATTTATCCTACTGAAACCAGACTAAATTCACAGAAGTCAATGGAATTAACTGAACAGAGAAATTGAAATCTGGCTTAGCATTCTGGATGTTACAGTATTTATTGAACAGCATGTACATCCACAGTGGATGAAAACTGCAGGTCTCAAGCAGAGCACAGCCAGGCACTTCTCTTCCACTCAACCTTCTCCATCTGCCCTCCTGCAGATAGATTAACTTTGCTACATCCCCCTAAAGAAATCATCAAAGACTTCCAAAGAAGTGGAAGTGCTTTGAGTGACTTCCAAAGAGTGACCCAGGAAGAGTAGATGCAATTTAAAGACACAGATCAAAGCTCCCATGGATGCTGGGGTGACAAAGTTTGTTCCTTGGGCACATACAGAATGTGTGCAGATGAAAACAGTCCTTCACCTGGCTTTTTTCTCTATGCTCAGGTTCACTCTGTAAGTGATTTGTAAGTGTTAGTCCTCCACAGAGATAATGAGGCTTTTTTCAGCTTGTTACAAGCCAGGCATTACTATGCTTTCCTATACATTGGGCAAAATATTGTGGAAGAAAGAGGAGTTTAACTTGTGTAAATTAATCTCTCTTTAATTCACTGTGCTGCAAGTAACTTCACATACACATCTTACAATAAAAAAAACCCTGAGAAGCACCAATTCAATGCTAACAAAGCAATGTTGGATGTCTCTTTAAAAATCTGACTGCAAAGTAGAGCATTGTATTGGAGACTTAGGATGGCCATGGGAAAAAAGTAAAATCTCAAACAAAGGAGCAGATGCACAGCTAGTTTAGCGAATTTATTGGTTTAGCTCTCACATCAAAATCAGCAGCAAAAGGAAAAGGTTCTTTACTCAGGAGAGTTCAATTTATCCATTGTTTTAACATTTTGTGCCCTAAGCGAAAGCCACAGTTCTTTTTCTCCAGGATAGATCCGGCAGATTCCAGCCGTAGAGCCTGTGGTTTGCGAACTCAAGAAGCTGTAAATTTTATAACTCTGCGCCCTGCGGTCAGAGCTGCTGAGTGTCGTGTCTGAAGTCAGGTGGTTGGTGTGTTAAAGGTAGACATTAAACAGTTCTATTGAGGAACTGGAAATGTTTAAGGAGGTTGTTTGCCAGCTGTAAATTTGGGAGCAAATGCCAGTTGGCTGAAAAGATGCTGGAATGCGTCCAGTTAAGTAGACTAGCACTGGAGGTCTTTCCAAATTTGTAGGTCTGATAACTTGGCTGAATATGCAGACTTCAGTTATTGGGTTGTTAAGAAAGGGCTTTATAATGAATGTTTGAAAATACGATAGAAAAGTTTTTATATGCTCGTTACTTTGGCAAAATTGCAACTTTTCAATAGTATTGCATTCCTGATGGAAACACAGTTGAACATTATACATGGTATACTATTTTTCAGCTGAGTGCCAGGGACTTTAAAGCATATAGTTTGTGCCCTGCAATATTTTGTTTCCAATACTATTCCACAGTTTGATTTTGCCCATTTTCTATGCAGCTGGGATGATACAGGAGAAAAGACAGCTGACTGTGATGCAGCTCTTGCTTGGTGAACATTCCCTCTTGCAGTCTTCTGGGTGGGAAGGGGCTCCAGCTTTGGCTGCCAGCCAGGAAACGGAGAGGAAGTTCCCTTCACCTGCCTATTATAATTGTGGCTATTTCCCAATGTGCAAGGAGGGGGTGTAGCCCAAGGTCTTAAAATGCGTATGGCCCAACTTGCCTGGTGTGCAGATTTACCCCCTGGGCGCTCACCCAGCTGGAGGCTGCGAGTTCCTTACACCATTGTGTGGTTGTTCTCTGAAGTGATAGATACTGATGTGTCTTGTTCTGACTCGTCCAAGATCACTTCCTCTTCATTCCTTACACTCTGTTGAAGCACCAGGAGAATATTGTTTTAACAGGAGTATAAAACTGTTTGCCACTTTTACCTTCTCATCCTCCCTCTTTCCTGTTCTGAACTCTGTGTTCAGGATGCTTTTGTTCTGTTCCTTGCCTCTACTGTCACAAAATAATGAGCACTTTCAGAAGACAAATGTTCAGTCTAATACTTCAAGATAGTTTTATTAGAAAGGTTTTAAACTTTACTGTTTTTCTGGCCACTGACACAGCACAGTTTTATGACAGTTGTCAGAATGAAATGAGATGAGGACTAACCCTTACACAAGGTTTTGCAGTATGGACAAAACCTCCTCCTCTTTTGACACTACTTATTAAAAGGCCAGACAGAATTTCAGTCTCTGCACTTGAAAGAACACAGAGCACCTACTGAAATGGGAGAAAGTGTTTCTGGCTGTTTAAGATGCTGAGATCTGTGCTAATACCTTGGACTCGTAGGACCTTCGGATGAGTAAAAGCAAACTGAAACATTTTGAGGTCTGGTCTGTAAGAAGAACCAGGGAAGGAATTGTTTTAATTGAAGAGTAGTTTTCCAGGGCTCAATTCTGACTAGAGTTAACCCTCCCCCATTTTTTTCTGAAACACATGTTCTGAAACTTCACACTTTAGATATTTGTCTCAATTTGTCCTTTAGAGAAGAAGAACAGTAGAGTGAACAGGTTATTGCAACCTGTTTTGCTTGGAAACTCTAATGCTCATGGACTTGGGGTTCAAGACTCAAAGTGACTGTGGAACAGCTGTTTTAACAGAGTTGGACTTTTTGCTGTCATGTCTGATAGATTTCTAAAATTAAAAATTCATATAGAAGAGATGTTTTCCTTCCACTTAAGGGGCTGTTAAATCTTATAAAACATTTACATCAGGTAGTGATGAATAGCCAGGGGAAAAAGAAAGGTCCTGAAGAAAGTTACACTTGGGAATGGTTTGAATAGAGTGCAGAAACAGGGCACAAAACCACACATCGAGAAATTAGCCCAAAGCAAAATACAGGAGCTTCATGATGTGCTCATTAGTGAGCACCGTGTGCTGGGAGCACTGAACATGGGAGGGGGTGTCTGGGAAGCCAGTCAGAGATCCAGAGATTTGGGTGCATCCCTGCAGGGCACTGAAGAAGTTGCACAGCAGTCTCAATTGTAACTTTTCCTAATTTCAGTGTTCGATTTTAGTCCTGTTCTTGTAAAATAGTTGTGAGATATACTTGCATCTGTGACTCATCCCTAAAGCAGATCTCATCATGCCAGTTCTACCAAGAATTTTCAGTTAAAATAAAGAACTCATTAACTACTCTCAGATCTGTTTCTTTCCATAATCTCACAGTATTCTAAGGTGCTCATGAATTCAGCTTGGATGGGGGAGATGAGAATATTCACATGAAATAGTTCCATTTACCTGTGCTTGAAGGAGCTTCTGATCTGAATCCTCCCATGAGAAGGCACATACTCTCCAGTTCTTTTGGAAGTATTTTGCCTTTTTCAGCCTTAATTGCTATATTCTCAGTCTGGATCATTATTGCGGTTCCCTGACTGAAATAAAATCTTTGGCTACTAAGACTGGAAAATACACCATCCATTTTTCTTTCTTCTAGAAGAGTAAAGTGTGCAGTCCAGATCCTTCATGCATTCAGCATTATTAGGCTGGAGGTCATGTAAATTTGGTCTGAATTTTCAATGTCATGAGTAATTTCTGTTTTCCAATAGGTAGATTTTCAGAATACTTTAAAACCCATGGCTGCATTTCAAAATGTTATTATATTCCTTTGTCTTAAACAACATAAAGCAAGTTTGTTGGTATTTTATGAAATCAGTCTATGCAGAGATCTGTTCTACTTACATGGATTACTTAAATGCTCAGGTCAGACATCATGTGAATTTACTTGATAGTTTATTAATGTTTTGAATGGCAGTCATTAATAGACTTGAATTGTACTTGAAATGCTTATCAAAAACCATATTTAAGAACTGAGGGTAACTGCACCTGCTCTTTATATTACTATGACAAGATCCATATTGATGTACTGAAACTTATTAGAGCTCAGTAACTAAACTCTTGCACTGTTTCTATTAAGTATGAATATAAATGCACTTTGCTGCCAAAAAGTTTCTAAAATAAATGTTGTTAAGTAGAAATTTCTCCCCAAATTTAAGTATGTGTCAGATGTTCAAGCATCTTGCACTGATTATAATTCAGTCTTGAAATGAATACAGTGAATTTTAGAAAGTTGCCTGCATGAAAACTGCAGTATAATTCACCACTAAAATAGTACACCCCCGAGAGCTGGGCTCCCTCAGTTAAATGACAAAGGTTGTTATTGCAGTCAGTAATCACACTTTCTGTAGATTTTCTAACACATTATGCTAAAATACTGAAGTAAAAGACTTTTCCCGTCCTTTTTCCTCTGTAGACACCCAAGGACAGGTTCTCTCCTTGACTGAAGCTTTATCAGCTTCAATCATCATGAGAAAAATACCAGCTGAGGGTCTTCCAAACAAAATTTATCACCAGTCTGCAGAGAAAAGAGCTTTTCTTTTTTCCCAGAAAAATATCTGTTTCATACCCTCAGCATCAAGAACTGAGGAAACCATCTCCCACCACCTCTGCTCCCAATCCCACACAGCTTCACTACTGCTTTGCTTCTTCTAGGAAAGGGTTTCAGTCCTGCTTAGCAGGCACAGGCTTCTTCCTTCACAGAGGGCATTGTGGATGGGTCAGCCTGGACCAAAAGAGAGGAAACATCTCCCACCCCCAAATCCTGAATCCATCCCCTGCAGTGCCTCAGATAAACTCCAGCCCCTGCCAGTGGGTTCTCAGTGAGTGCAAGACCAGCCTGGTCAGGGCCAGGAGCAGGAGCAGAGCACTGAGAGCTGCACTGGGGCAGCACAAATTCTGCAGTGCCAAAAGTCTTGGGTGATATTCCACATCTGCTGAAGGCATTCCTGCTTCACCAACCCAGTCACATGTCCCCTGGTCTACAGGAGCACTCTGTGTTTCTCCACTCCTGTTAGTCCCTGCAGGTGTTAGTCCAAGCAACACTTTGCTATCTAGGAATTGCTTTGATGGTTTTTCCTTTGAGTCTCCTGAAAATCCTTTCACAAGCATAGTGTGTATACATATACTACATGTGTACCATGCTTAGTTCATCTTCCTTCAGACTGACAGAATGCTTTTCTTACCCCCTCCTTTTTTTTTTTTTTTAATAAACCCCAAATACCCCTCTTACAGATCCTGTTACAAGGCAAAAATCCTGGGATTGCTTGGGAATACACATTTGCCAAAACGAACACAGAAAACAAGACATCTGTCAGAAAACACAGCTACTCCTGGGTGACGGTGCAGTCTGAGTGCTCAGCTACCTGTGGTGGTGGTAGGTAACCTTCCAGTTGCTAAACCTCTTCCTTTTCATTTTTTTAAAAGCATCTCAAACTTTTCAGCTGCCTTTAATTTTGGAAATGTGTATTGATACATGCAGGGGGTTACATTGAACACCTGGCCCTTGTTTTTTCACCTGACAATTAAGAACACAGATGAAGTACCTTTGTACTTTCTTTATATTTAAAAAAAAAAAAAACCAACAAAACCCCACAAACCATGCCAGTGTCAATTCATGTCACTATGACTCAAGTCTTTTTTGTTTGGATCAATCCATATCCATATGATATCTTACTGTTGAAGTAATGTGGAAATTAAATATGTGCTTTGATGTTGTGATTTGAGAATATTGAAAGATACTGAATTGAGGTAAATTAGGTAAAATCAGGAAAATTTATCCTATCTGTAGAGAGCAACTGAAAATTAAAATATTATCAAGACCTTCACTGAAAGTTGCACCAAATCTTCTCACTGTTTAATTACCACTATTTTAGTTCTGCCAGGTCAAAGTCTGAAATTCCGTATAATCCAAGGATTTCTTATTCCTATATTCCTCTTGCTTTGCACAGATCATGTATTTGTTTTTCTAAATCCTGGATGTGCTGTCAGTGAAAGTAATTCTGGGGTGTAATGAAAGCAGAAATCTGGCATGTGGGAAGTCTTTAGTACCAAAGGATAGGAGTGGGTAATTAAGGAAATGCCATGTTGTGCTCTTGTATTGGCAAAATAGTCCATCCAGGTGAAATTAAGGAATATCTTGTTGTCAGACTTTGCAACATCTCAGTAAACAGTTTATGGAAGAAAGACCCACCAGGAGCACTGCAGCCATAAAATATGACAGCTGTATTTTCTTCCTTCCCTTTAAAAGGTTGCAACATGGATATAAAAATGATGGAAACAACTGTGTTTCCAAATTTGACCTGCTGTACCAAATGAGCCGTGTGGGAGGTGAATGATAGATCTCAGTTAAAAGATAAATCTAGAGAATCACTTCATCTCTTAAGGCATTTTCAGTCTTCTCTGTAACCTGTCCTGATGCTGACACTAGATTGAGATTAGGTGCAGGGACTTGCAGAATTCTGGAGCCTGTAAAGATATACTGTAAAACATTTTCAGAATGTTTATTTGCAGTTTGCAAGTGCATGAGGAGGGCTCTAAGCAAGCACTGCTAGTGTCTGCAGGGAATTAGGACTTGAAGAACTACTAATTTTTGCTGGGGGAAGATACTGCAAATATGCTACTTACAACTAAAATGTTTCATCTGACTGCAGTAACACCTGTGCTGCAGAGAAGGAAATCAATGTTAAAAACATGATGCTGGATAAAACCCTACTTTATTTAGTTCAACTCTGAGGAGTTGTACCAAGAATGAGCTTGTACTTCTTTAGTTAAAATTGTTCCCTGCTGCTTTCTCTCTTATATTTTGAATCAATGTTTATTATAGTGTAATTTTTTCCAATACTTCCGTAGGACACATTACAGCAAAAGCAATTTGTTTAGAAGATCATCGTGTGCGAGTCAACACCTCCCTTTGTGGCCCAAGGATGAAGCCTTTGACTGAAACAAAGCTGTGCAACACCAATCCCTGCCCAGCGTAGTAAGTCCTCTGTGTTTTTGTACCTGCTCGCTGTGCCTGAGTGTGCCACGGAGCAATTCCTCTCCGGCAGGCACATGGAATTGTTTCCCTGCAAGATGAACCCCTTTTGTGCGCCGTAACGTGAATTGTTTAAAGATGTGAGTGGTGTGGCTGCTGCCCAAGGACAACAGTGTCGGTGTGTCTGATGTGTGAGCAGGGCTTGCTGGGGGCCCTGAGCTCCGTCACCGTGCCGGGGCGAGCTGTGTGACACGGAGCAAATCCAGCTTCTCACAGGCCTCTTCTGCCACCTCTACTCATCTTGAATCACTGAGCCCATTTCCTGAGTAAAGTGCTACTCCCTGTGTGCAAGCTTTGGCCCCACGACTCACATTCCACATATTAGATTAGGTTAAAAGAGTCTTGTGAAGTGTAATTAGTGATTTTTGGACAAAACGCCCCACGGAGGATCGTGATACCAAGAAGAGAACTATCTAAACCAAACAAATTGTCAGCAGTGCTCCTGGTGCCCACAGAAATAAATATGAAGGCATTGCCTCTGTGAACAACCCTATTTTCTAAAAGATGTAAGAAAGGTGAGATGCAAAGGAAGACATTGACATGTAGATAAGCACTTAGAATCCAGCTGGTCTAAATCAATTTAAAAACCAAGGGAGTTACACTGATTTATAGTAGCTGTAATAGGGGTCCTTTTGAAAAAAAATCTTGTGTGCTCATATAATTAAACACAGTATTATGTGGCTTAGAACATAAATAGGAAGATTGGGATATAAATGGCCATCTTTCTTCTGCTTTTTTTTTTCACTTTTGGATTCCTGACTTTGCAACCTTTGCATTATTTTAATTGTACAGTAAAGATCAGAAAAGCTGTGCTATGTCAGACAAGACATTTGGGCTCCAGAACAGGAGATTGTCTAAAGTGGTATGTTGAAAAAATTGAGTGTTTCAGTCAGTGGGAAATAAATACACTTGAAGATGCATTGAAGCAGAAGAAATGGAGGAAGGGTCTAGACCCGGTGTCATCTGCTAGTTTTACTCTGTGGTGATAAAAGCAATGGGGCAGTAAAAGCAGTTGGCTAAGCCCATACTTCATAAAATAACATATTTAATGAAGTTTAATAGGAAGCATTCCTCTTCTCCCCCAGAGGAGGATGATGGGGCAAAGCAAAAAGATGCATATGTTCTGCAGTGACTTTGTTTTTACTTAAAAATCCATACTTTGCAATATGTTGAACATACTAAAAAATAGTCCAGTAATAGTTTGGAATTTCCTGCAAAATTTAATGATTACAGCAGAGTACACAAAATCCAAATGGCAAATTATACACTCTGACCACAAAACGATAGAGATAAGGTTTAAATAATGGTAACATGTGACATGAGAGCCCCGTGTTCCTGCTTCAGCAGTTTCTTTACATTGCGTTTAGCCACATGATTTTCTCAATACCAAATTTAAGTAATCTTTGTAGCCAAACACAATCTTTTCATATGCAACTTATCTTCTGCCAGAACTATTTTTATCCAATGAACTCAGTATCGTGCATGCAGAAATGTATTGTCTATGATGTCCCAGGAGTCTTTTTAAGCTCTTTCTGCTTACCTTTGTTTTGAGGTGGCATCATTATGCTATAAATCTCCACCCAATTCAAATTAATTTTTATTGACCACACACACAATTTCCATTTCTATTAACCTGAGATCCTGATGTACTTCGAACATCCACTCATACACCTATCACCGCAAATGCTGAATATCCATTTTGACACACAGTGCAATGTTTTCATGATGGAATTGCAGCTATTCTATAATTTACTACCTTAAAACACAATTAATGACTTGAACTCTAAAAAGAGTACAAAAAGAAAAGATGTAATAGCCCCAGGCACCTCTAGGGAAAAACAGTTCAACTCACTAATTAATTATTCTTAAAATCCTTAGGATGTATTAATGCATGGAGGATCTACATGTAGGACCGTGCCTTAAATTAACACTTTGCCATTCAGCTGAGTGAAACTATGCCAGAATGCCTCTGCTGAGGAATCTGCCCAGAAAGTCACAGCATGTAATATTTCCCATAAACCTGAGACTGCCAACAGAAAAAAAATGTAGGATTAATAAATAGCGTGGAGGAATGCTTAATAGCCAGCAAATAAAGCAAACCCAAAACCAGCAGGCAGAACAGGCAAGGGAAGGAGGTGACTAACACATGAGATACAAGTGTCTCAGTTTTGGGACATAAAAGAGGCTCCAGACTTATAAAGGTCAGTGAGGAATAATTGCTGCATAAGAACAAAGGCTTATTAGTCTGAGTGGGACCAAACTACTGTCCCAACAGTAAGAACACAGAAAGGCACCAGCACTGCACACTGTTGTTGTTGGATTTCAGAGCTGCCAAATCTGGTCATAATTATTTAGCTATTTGAGCTAATGAAAGATACTCTTGGATCACAGCCCAGATAATCTTGGAAAATGGCAGTTTACTAGAGGACATTAAAGTAGGTTTACTGCCCTCTCCTCCATGAAGAAGGGAACTTTCTGGGCAGTTATGGTGAATAAACTCTTAAAATGAACACTTTTGGTTGGTCTACCAGTCACTGTTGTCAGAAACATCAAGGCAAACTAATTAAAACTTGTAAAATGGATTAAAACTGTTTTCCCAGAAGTTTATAGTGCAATGGTCCAAATGTTTATAAATCAGACAAAAAGGAAATTTCTGATGTGTTCTGGAATTACATAACTACTGACACTTCACATTAATATTTCTTTGTTCTTAAATTAATGCCTTTTATATTTGCCACTACTTTTGGCAGTTGCTGAAGTTTCTAGACTCTCAGAGCTGGGATTTTTTCTATTCCCAGAGGTATTTTTCAAAAATAGGCTTTTAATGCATTTTTTGCAAATTAAAATTAGCTCTGTTTTCGGGCAGATATGTGCAGACAGGCAAGTGGGATGCTGCACATCTTTCAAACAGGAGAAAAAGAAGCTTTCTTATCATTAAAACTGTATTTAAGCAGCTGTTCCAGTGGTCACAGTGCTGTGAGGAGCTGTGGAAGCAGGATGGGCCAAATGGTCAGATTTGAGGCAAGAACCTTTTCTGTGAAATAAATAATTAAAAATTTGTAAAACTTTTCTAAAATCCTCAGTTTTATTTCAGTGCTGGGTCTTTGAATAAGAGTTCTCAATGAGTAATGATTTACTAATTCATAATTCCCTCTGTTTCTTCACTTCTGTTTTCCTATTTGGCTGTTATTTATGGCTTTACATTGGAAGCCTTCGAGGACAAAGACACTTGGTTGAATGTTTCCAAAGTGTTCCACAATTGCTGGAGACCCATTCAGGGCTTCAAGAATAAAAATACTGAGCAGTTCTTGGCATTTCAGAACTGAACTTACCCCAAACAACTGGCAGTGACTCCTCAGACTTTGTGTCACTTCAGGGACATGACGTGTAACTGCAGCATGTCTGTGCCTCCAGCACAGACTTGCCCAACAGCTTGTGCTGGTTAAATTTCCTGTTTTATTTAGATTCTGCATTGTCTGTCTGCCAGATTTATTAGTCTGAGGACATTTAAATCATTGAGTCACAGAATCACAGAATGGTTTGAGTTGGAACGGACCTTAAAGCTCATCTTGTTCCATGCCCTACCATGGGCAGGGACACCTTCCACCAGCTCAGGTTGCTCCAAATCCAACCTGGCCTTGGACACTCTCAGGGATGGGGCAGCCACAGCTTCTCTGGGCAACCTGTGCCAGGGCCTGCCCACCCTCACAGGCAGAAATTTCTACCTAATATCCAATCTAAACGTGCTCTCCTTCAGCTGAAAGGCATTCTCCCTTGTCCTCATGCATGTCTTTGTCCAAAGTCCCTCTTCCTGTTTAGTGTAGCCTCCCTTCGGGCACTCAGATGCCACAATTAGGTCACCCCGGAGCCTTCTCTTTTCCAGGCTGAACAAACCCAACTCGCTCAGCCTTTCAGAGCCTTTTCAAACCCTCAAGACACTAGTGACAGCACTGCTGCTTTTAGCAAGGAAATTATTTTTTGGTGAATATAGGCCAGTAAGGTTTGACAGAACTACCACTGGCTATTGACATTTGTCACCCTCTGTGAGTGTATCTAAACGCAGACATGGTAGGTACGTGCTCAGCTAAACTGACCCATTCTTTCCCTTCCATGCCAGGTTTTTCTTACATCAATTTAGGTGAATCTTTCTCCTCCATCCGGTCTTCTGAGAGAGAGGTAAAAAGCGAAAGTCATACAACAAAGGGCAGAACTTTGTAATAATCTTATCTCTTTACAGAACTCTCTCCATCTGTTTGGCTTCTTCCTTTGGCCTCAGTCTGTTATTCTGTGTCCTTTAGGCAGCTGCAGTGACAAAAGTGTTCATCCTATCACTTCCTTAGAAAACATTTTTCTTTTCCTATGTGAGAGAGATGTTTTTAATAAACAGCATAGACAGGGTTAAAAAGGAATGGTGATTTGTTAACCAGACCCTTATAGCTTCTGAATACTCCACCAGCCTCAATGGCAGCATCTCTCTCAGTCCCCATGGAATTCCAGATTCCAAGTCAGATTCATAGGCAAGCTGGTTCTAGTAGATGAGAACTGTAAATAAGCAATACTTGTTTTTCTAGTTGTGTGACTTATACTTTATCCCTAGCAAAACGTTTTCCATGCTTTGAAGACAGATTATGTAACTACAGCTCTCTGATTGCTTGAACAGATACCAGTACATCAGGAGATCGGCTGAGCGGGATCCCTGAAGAGTTCACATTTGATAGGCGGCTCAGATGTATTGATTTTATAAAGCTGATTGCACTCCTGTGTTTCTAACATACCTTTCCTCCTTTAAGCTGGTCAGCAGATGAATGGAGCACATGCAGCAAGTCTTGTGGAGGAGGGCAGCAAAGTCGTCTTGTTCAGTGCGTCCAGAAAAGGGCTTTCCAAAGAGAGGAGGTCGTGGCCCATTCCCTGTGTCCTGTCAGCACCCCTCCACAGGTGCAAATGTGCAATAGTCAGGACTGCCCACCTGAATGGAGCCCTGGCCCCTGGTCTCAGGTAATTTGGAGGAAAACTTATATTTTAGTCTGCTGATGTAAAGAAAATATTGCAAAAAACTCTTCTCAGAAAGAACAGTGCAAACTTTGTGGAGATCAGTGTTTTGCAAGTGGTTTCATTCACAGAGAGAATATGTAAACCATGTATGTATAAACGTGTAAACTAAACATGCATTGCAACCAGCCTTCAGCAGTGCTCAGACAGGAGGGCTTGCCAGAAGCAGACAAGTGGTGTTCTTTAAGATACACACAAATAGATGGATAATTATTTCTGGTTTCATAACTTAAGGCTCTATGAATTCTTTAAGACATTTACCCCTTCTGAGATTATTTCCTAAGCAATGTTAAGTTCTCTCAGAGATGACAGGCAGACAAGGAGTGAAGAAATATTTGGGCTTAGAGTTGCACACATGTATATGGATTGTAAGTTGATAAATTTGTTATTTACATGCTCAGTAATCACTTCTGTACTTTGTTAGAGCAGCTGCTCTGCTGCAAGCAGTGCTGCTGCAGGTATTGCCATGAGGGGCACGAGGCCCATGGGCAGATTCCTGTGTGTACACACCCTGCTTTACACACCTGCAGGGTGTCTGACATGGAACCACCTGAGCTAAAACACACACACACACACACACAGAACTCAGCCTTGCTCCATCTTTCACTGCTAGCGATGCTGTTGTGTGAATGCAAGGATAAATGAAAAGATCTGGGATTTAAGAGAGAGCTGACAGTACACATATCAAAAGGAGCCACATTAATTTTATTTTTCCATCTTCATTGAGTGAGATTTGAGATGGATTTGAATTTGCTGAAAAATTTATTGCTTAAGTGTTCTGTTCTTGGTACTGTTACTCTTTAGGTGTTCAAGAACACCTTGACCTCAGCATTCCCAGCGAAGCACGAAGTGCCTCTCCAGGGAAATGCCCTGGAATATACTGTGACAGACGAGTAACTACTCAGGAGTGCATCATAACAGAGTTTTAACACTCAAAAAGGAAATTCTTCTTCCCAGTGTATCTGAAGGAAACCTGAGTGTGGCAGGAGATTATAAAAACCAGATCTTCAAACGCATTAACACATTCAAACTTTGCTTCCTCTAAAATAAATAAATAAATAAATAAATAAATAAATAAGGCAATTGAGAAAAACCCTTTTTCCTCTTCTGTAAGAGGTATAAAATTCAAGCTGAGATTCCACTATCCCAGTTTGCTCCAAGCCCTTTCCAACCTGGCCTTGGACACTTCCAGGGATGGGGCAGCCACAGCTTCTCTGGGCAACCTGTGCCAGGGCCTGCCCACCCTCACAGGGAACAATTTCTTCCCAGTATCCAATCTAAACCCAGCCCCTCTACACAAATCCATGTAATTTTAAATGAAAAGACTTTTTTGTTTGTTTGGGGAAGGATTAAAACCACAGATTTTCAGCATGCACATATTCCTGTGGCATCCTCAACACAACTGTGCTTTCATGAAATCTTTTAAAAACACTTGTAATTTGAGACAAGTAGTGATTCTACCTTGGAACATGCCCCATAATTATTAGCAGAAAGAAGAATAATTAGATGCAAGAAGGTAGGAAGCTGGCAGCCTTATTTCAGGGCTGTTTATTTCATTTCATTAGAAATGGCTCTTTCAGGCATTTTGTTGTACTCCAAGGCAGTGAAAACTACAGAATGTCTGTGCCACCGAACCGCAGTTCAGCAATGCTTATTTGGTGACTTGTCCTAAGCTGCAGTTGGCAATTAAAATATCTTTGGTCAAGCTTCTTAACCATTGTCTGTATCAGATTCTGTCTTGTGGTGAAGGAGTTATGTATCGATTCCCTGGGTGGTTTTCTCTGCCTCCATCTTCATCCCTCTAGGCCAGGGTGAGGACAAAATAACAAATAGCTGAGAGCATCTTGCCATAGGATATTCTGCCATAGTAGGTTAGGACCAGCTTTCAACTATGCTGAGCAGGGAATAAAGCATTTTGCTCACAAAAGCATTTTGCTCACAAGTCCAGCTTACCTCATCTACGGAAAAGAGATATTACTTTTCTGTTCTACATGGGGGCCGTGAGAGTTCACAGCTTACATTAAGACAGCACTTAGTACAGTGCTTTAGAAGTGACATGCAGATGTTACTGGTACTTATTTACCAATAGAATTTTAAGTTTGCTTATATATAATGGCAGCTACACAGCATGTTAGCCATGACTTCTGTGCTCTGTGGTAAAATACAGATAATGTCAATTTTCATATCCTCTAGTTCAAATAAGTGTTTCTTTCCATCACAGTGCTCCAAGACCTGTGGGAGAGGTGTTAAGAAACGGGATGTCTACTGCAAAAGTACTGGTTCTCCCAAGGTGAAAATCTTGCCTGAAAGTATGTGCAGCAGAGAGCACAGACCTGAGTCCCAGCAGACCTGTGTGCTAGGACGCTGTCCCAAAAACGACCGGCTCCAGTGGATGATTTCTTCCTGGAGTGAGGTAAAGTGGCTCTCTGCCTGCCTTGGCTGCTCTTGGAAATGCTGACTCAGGGACACACACAAACCACGGGGAGGGAGGAAAGAAAGCTGAGCTGTCATTTGAAAATGAGGTGTTCTAGGCAAGCCACTATAAAACACAGATGTAGTGAGATGTACCCTGCTGTCTTTGTTATTCAGGACTTTCACTGACTTGGATTCATATTTCAGTTTTCCCATTATGGAGCATGGTCTTTTGTGAGTTTAGTTCTGTAATGCTTTTATAATGCCCACTTTGTGTTCTCTTGCACATTCCCCTTTATCTGAACATGTTTCTGTAGATGTAAGAGGTGTGCTTTGCCTCTGCAGTGCTCAGCCTCCTGCGGCCCAGGCGTGCAGAGGCGAGAACTCAAATGTGGGGAGAAAAGCATCCATGGGAAACTGATCACCTTCCCTCAGAGAAGATGCAGAAACATCAAGAAACCAAACACCAACCTGGAAGAAGCTTGTAACAAGGGAGCGTGTCCATCACAGACGTTGTATAACATGGTGTCTGGCTGGTATTCCTCACCCTGGCAGCAGGTAGGAACGGGAGGATTTCTCCCCTCTCTCTCCTGTCCTGGCTTGTGCTCTTTGAGCAGCACTGTCTCATGTCTTGGCTCTAAGGAGTTTGCAAAAGGACAGTTTGTGCAGGAGCTCAAGTCGGATCCCCTGGTGCTCTTCCCTACACAGCACTACAGAGCAAAACACCTGCATCATGACTGCTTCCTCCTGGGCAGTGCCTGCCTGGAATGCAGGTCAGGTATCAGTGCTGGGTTTGGAGTGCACCACGCTCCATCATGTCCCACAGAAGGAACCCTGGCTGGAGTGGCACAAACACCTGGTGGGTGTAAAATGCTGACAAACCATGCTACTGTGATCATGGCAATGTGAGCCCAGGCTGCCTAGGTTAAAGCCACTCCAGCTTTACATTCTGCTGTAGTCAAAAGCCATCCCCAGTACTAACAGTTCCCAGGTATCCCGCACGTAGCCATTCCCTAAAGAAGACCGCACCACTCAGCCACTGAAACATGATGCAGCTGGTCCACATCCATCATGTCCTTTGGTGCAGCTCATTTCTTTGTCCTGAAACTGAAGAATGTAACCTAAAAATGTTCTTCATGCTTGGGAGGCACTACATTCCACACTCGTTTTCCAACATTTTCTTCTCTGTCTCCTTCAAAGTGTACTTTGGTTGAACTATTGCATATCTCTGTGCACAATGTATTTGAGCATCTGCACAGATTGCCTGGAATTCTCTAAATACTATGATTAATTGTGGGATCAGTCTGTATTTGTTTCTACATTCTTGCAAACAAGCTTCTGTATTTCTGGAACTTATCTACTTTATGAGTCATATATCAATGAGACACACACTCATTTAATAATATATACATGAAACAATGTGTGCCTGACAATTGCAATCAGATGAAAAATATCACATTTATCTTAAAGACAACTTTTCATGAAACACATACAAGTAAAAGGCTTATTAATGGTAAAATACTTCATAGCTCTTCCTGCAAGCGCATAGTGGTTTTCCCCAGATACTGCCATAATTATTGTTCCAATGGGAGTTTTATCTCTGTTCAGGCAGCAGGATTGGGCCCAGAGGCTCAGAGATCAAAAGAAATCAGTGCAGACAGTCAGGAACAGGTTTTCTAAAGTGTTCTGTTTCTGTCTCAATGCCTAAGTAAGGAACCACATTTTCACTGAGTCCTTAAATAACCAAAACACACACACATCTTTGAAAAGTTGGTCCTGATGAGGATTGCTGAACAGCAACACGTCTGAGCCTGACCTTTGAAAGTCTCATCCAAAGCCCTTGAAAGTCTCCCCTTTGGCTTTCACGGGCTCCCAGAGGCTCTGCAATGAAAGACAGCTTTTCCTTTTCTCCTCTGCTCAGTGCACAGTGACCTGTGGAGGGGGAGTGCAGACCCGGAGCGTGCAGTGCCTGCGCCAAGGGAGACCAGCATCAGGGTGCATGCCCCACCAGAAACCAGCTGTCCTGAGAGCTTGCAACACCAACTTCTGCCCAGTCCCTGTGAAAAGAGGTAAAACTCAGCTCTGTGTGCTGCAGCAGGGCTGGTTCCTTAGAATTCCATATCCAGCAAAAGCCACCTTCTTGTTACACCTGCTAATTTGGTATGTTCCTTCATAAATGATTTTTTCACAGGCTTCCAGATTGACAGTAACTCTCTGATACTACAGCATGTCTCTTCTCAAAGTGAGCCCCCTTAAAGCAAACTTGAGAGTACAGCTGACACAGGAGATTTTAAAAAGTGTACATGAAGAAGTTATGCTGTTTGGTTTAGAGCTGCACCTTTATACTCTCTTGTTGAATAACAGAAGCATCTTATCCTGGTACTGCTTTGTGGTCCATAATATCAACTTTGGAACTAAGCATTAAGAATTTGCCATTTACTTTTCCTCCTTTGAAGTCAGGCCAGGCCTCAGATTGCACCCAGATCCTGGGACTCCAAAAATGCATTGTCTATAATGTCCTCTTTTCTTATGCTTTTGATCAGTGTGTGACATGCAGTCAGGGAACATGAAATTAAGTTCTCTCCCCATTTGTATGTCCACTGTCCACCTCTACTTCTTCAGTGTGAGAAGCAGGGAGAGGTGAGAGGTTTTGGGCCAATTGGAATGATGGAAGGGGAATTCTCTCAGCAACACCACAGAGAGAGAGTGGTGTGTTACCCCATCCCATGTATTTGCTTACAGAATGGTCACCATTTGTGACTCCTTCCTTTGTGAAAAAAAGCTCCTGAAGGTCCAGTTTTGTCCCATATAACACTGGTTATCTAGGTATGCTAAAGCACTTTAAGCATTACCTTTCAAAATACTGCACATTAATTGACTTGTTACCATTTTAAAACTGGGAGCTGAAAGTAACCTCTATAAAATCTAAGCTGGATTGCAAGAGGAAGGTGGTAATGGAGTTGGGAGCAGAGGTCAGGCTCTGGCCCTGCGTCTTGTAAACTGACATTAGCCAACCACCCCCATGTCTGCCCCAATTCCTGGCATTCCCTGTGCACAGAAACCCTGTGAAACCCAGTGAGATCCTAACAGACCATTCTACTGCATCAGGTCAAGACATGCAGAATATCAAACTGATCTATCGGGGGACCTTAATCCAAACAAGGATAGGGAGATGAAATGGTCCTAAAAGGGATAAGTAAATAGCTCTGCTGTTTTTATCAGTAAATGTTCTTAACACTTCAAATTAACCTTCCTAAAAGGTTCTGCTGTACTTTGGACTTTCTGTATAACTCCCTTTTCTGTTACATAGCAAGGACTTTTCTTTCACCCCTGTTTTCCCCTGCTATATTTCATGTCTGAAGTACTGGCTGTTATTAATTTTGGCCTTGGCCTGTTTCTCTCTCTCTTCACATCTGCAGGAGCCCTTTCCCCTTTATTATACCTGGGTCGTCAGGCTCTAGAGATCAATTATCTCCTCACTGCTCTCTAACTTTCTGTCTAAACCAGCAGAAAGGGAGGAAACCAGCTGTGCTGGAATCACATTGAAGCAAATCAGTCTCTGTTATCAGCCATGCAGCTCCAGCTCAGTGATCACAGGCAAGAAATTAATGTTTCAGGGAGAGTTTGCACACTTTCCTAGACAAACCAGGTCATTTCCACCCCTCTGCTAAATGCAGTTATGGTCACCGTAACTCGTAGTAAATCCAGCTGCTTAAAATGAATGAAAATCTGACCAATATACAAATACTTGGATAAATAGAAATAAGGAACCGACAGGCTGATCCCCATCCACTGAGTTTTGTGGGACTCTTTGTGTTCCTTCCAATAGTCCTTGGATTAGGTCCCAGGTGTAAAGTTTTCAGCCATACCTCTGTAATACTAACATTGCCCTCTGATCTTCAAAGTGGGCATTAAGATTTATTAACGTTCCCTCCTCCCTGCTCATGCCTTTTTTTTTTTTTCCCCCTAAGGAGTAATTTGCAACTTTTTTAAAATTTACCCTTTCATGGCCGGAAGTTTCTCCTGTCTTACCCAGAACAGCTTTCCTTCCTCTGTGTGGTGTGTGCTTTTCTTCTCTTGTGTGCTTTGGGTAGTCCCAAATTCTGCCTGGTGGCACCAGGTGAAGGAATGGAAAGGCTGGTGCTGAGCTCCAGCTGCATCCCTCCTCCTGACACTCCATGAAGAACAGAAAGGCAGTGCTATGCAGTGGGAAGGCTGCAATTCAGTATGGAGCTCCCCCCTGCCTGGACAAGTGTTTGTTCAAGAACAGCGTTTTCTTTCCATACCATTAGATTTACACACAGGTTTTTGTTTTTGAAAGCTGAGGGAAAATGGCATATTTAAAAAAAAAATTAAATAATTTCCTTATTAATTCAAATAAATTTGTGGGTGATAAAGGCATACAAAATCACCTTTGCCATCATGTAAAAGGGAATTAAATAAAAGCACTGGTGATTAATCCAAAGAATTTCCTATAGAGAGACAGAGATGACTCCTGGCCCAGGGAACATGAAGAAGTTTTCTGTGCCATGTGAGGGAGCATCTATCTGCTGTGACTCAGCTTAGCTTAGATTTTTTTTCAGTCTCCTTGTAAATTCCTTTTATTGACCATGTAAACAGTAGTTCTGAGAGTTGAATGAAATCTTTTCCCATGCTCACAGGAGATTTCAGTTTAGCTATAAATTTTGCTAATCCTCATTGAGTCTTACTGCTCTCTTAGACATGGTGAATTTGTTTATAAATCACCCTTATGAATCATCACTCTGCTCATTTAAAGAAACATAAAGCATCCTCTACAAAACGAGATGGGAGCAGTTTTAAAGCACCAGAGCCGCACAGAAACTGAAGAGAAATAAGATCTTAATTGAAAAATGCGATTTCCCTGTGTTTGTAATTAAAGGGCTTTTCAGAACTCAACACTGTCAGCCTGTCTCTTTTCTCACTGCAGTTAATTAAGATTTCACCAACATGGTGTAGTCCAAGTCCTAAAAGCCTGACTCATGGCACCTAACTGAAGTGTCTGAGCAAAGAGATTTCTGAGGTTCCCTGCAGAGTGGAACGGAGAGAAAGAAGTCCCTCTAGAAAGTTCTGGAACGCAAACATGGAGCAGAGCACTTCGTGCACACGTGTGCTCAGAGCAGGGCCCAGGCATCCCCACTTCCATGTGTTTGTGTGTGCACCCACTTCCACTCAGAGCTGAGAGTACTTGGAGGTGCAGGTAAACTCCATGTGATGATGGTGGCAACACCCAGCTGGCATCAAGTGTGGAGCAGGCTCATATGTACAAGTATCTGGCTTTAGAACAACATTTGTAATCAGAGATGTAAACACAGATAACGTTTTCTGTCCTCTAACATGGAACTTCCTCCCGTTTTCCTGCACTTCAAAGCGTGCTCTGAATTTTTTAACTCGTTCAGCCTCTGACCCTCCTGTGATATTAGCTCTATCTCTATAAATTAATAAATTTGGTCTCTTAAATTTTACATCTCTTAACAAATTTAACAGCTCTTCAAAAATTAAAAAAGGAACTAAGATTTTTGAGATGAAAGCTCATTATGTTTCCTCTTCTTTGCATTGAGTCACCCATCATGTTTTTAATACTTACAATTGCATACAAGTGCGTGGAAATATTGCCCGACTTGCAGACTTGCTAAAACACATTCTTACCATATTGCTTGGATTTCTTTCCTTCAGATGATCCTTCTTGTGTGGATTTCTTCACTTGGTGTCATCTGGTGCCCCAGCATGGTGTCTGTAACCACAAATTTTATGGCAAGCAATGTTGTAAATCATGCACAAAGAAGAACTGATAGTCCTGTGGTATCTGAACCCTTCGGTGACAGGATTCTCTTCTTCAATTTATGTTGGAATTATCTCTACTCTGAGGCAAGACATGGTGCCACATAAACCACTGATGGAAGAGACATGTTTTTTCTAAGGGAATGTCTGAGGTACAGTAATTGTTGGATATGTGTTGAAAAAGGAATGTTTCTTTTTTTTTTTTTTTTTTTGTTTATTTGCTGACCTCACTAAAGCACAGGGTACTATGGATCACTTGAACACCGAGACTCAAGGGGAAGTTCTTCTTTCTTTAAAAGTGTCATTTTGCACTGTCACATGTTATGAGGAAGAAATTGAGGCAAGGAAGCCTTTTCTGGCTAATTTACCAGAAAGCAAAGGAGAAGAGGTGGGGAGCTCAAGGAGGAAGGCTGCGCCGTGGCAGCAGGACAGATCACACTGTCAAAAGTGTGTCCTTTCATAATTTTTTTATGATCCTGTTGTCCAGGGGGAGGAAGCTGTTTGCTGCCACAGAGGGAAATTTCGATGGCTGTTGGCTGGAGAACACAGTGTCACACATGTGACCACCAGAAGTAAATAGTGCACTACAAAGATTTATGGTGCTTCTCTATCAGACTTGCTGCTGGAAAAGCAAGTCTTGCATCATGCTAATGTTTTTATTATTTTGAAGAATTCATTTTCTGCTTTGTGTAGAAACTCAGAGGTGGTTAACTAGTAACTTGAAATGTATTCCTAGAAATACTCAGAGTTAGAATATTTGGACTTTTAATATTGATGTGTTACAAGTAAAATAGGATTTCATATTTCAACTAACTCAAGGAACTCAGATTTATTGAGCTCAATGGTTATGTTTTCAACTTTCTAAGCTCATTAGATATGTAATTTTAAAATTTAAACTTGATATTTTAAAGTAGTTTTGTTTCAGAAGCTAGATTGTTTGAATGCCAAGATACTGAAGAATGTCTTCCTCTTAATCTCAAATCTCTGCAAATTTTGATTCATCCACTACCCAAAGGAAATAACAAGAATATTACAGTCCATTAATTCATGCTGAACTTCTCTAAACAGTTATTTATTCACACAGGTTATGTGGAAAAAAGAGCATGAAAAAGATAAGTGGATTATTTACTCAAACCAAATAAAAGTCACTTCTATTTTTATACACTCTCCTAATACTTGTATTTAGTTCAGAATCCACCAGCAAACAAAAGAATTGTAAGCATAATATTTGTAACCATTCAGTATCAAGGTGACACTATCAAATGGTACAATTCAGAAGGTTTCTGCATTGAAAAAACCCCCAATCTGTTTGCCAAACCCATCTGAGACAGAGCTGTGTCCTACTGTAATTTTCTGGGGAGTGCTTATGAGGGACATATTTATCTAATTCCACCCAATCCCACAACTTTGTTTGATGAATGTAGTTCAGTTTGACTGTTTTTTTTAAAGTATGGTTTCAGCGTAAGATTAGCCAGCTCAGCACTAATGCCAGACAGTGGTCACTTAAAATTAGCAGTTCCCTCTGCAACAATTTAAATTAAAAACATGTATTCTGTGATACTCTAAGAAATGATGATTGGAAACATATCTCAACCTACACAGCTCTGTCTTGATATTGGACATTCTGTAATTATAACTTTTTTTGTTCTAGGAAAACTACAAGGCTGTTTTTGTTTTGTTTTTATAATTGTGTCCTTTTTATTATTTGATGTAAAATAATTAATTTATTAATGCATAGCTTTTCCTTTATATTTCTTTGCTCACTTCCTTAAGTGACAACTGAGGAAAGAAAATGGTAGTGTCACAAATTATGAATTATGGTGTAAAAAAAGCAGAAAACTATAAGTGTAATATTTAATTATTTTATAAGCTTTGTAATAAAATACTCTAACTGTTTCATTATATTTGGAATTGTAAAATTCATGAATAAAATATGGAGGTTATAAGTAAATACCAAGTAATGTAAGTGCTGTATGCATTCCCTTGCATCTGTGTTGATTGTGCCATAGTAGGTTTAAGGAGGACATTGTCCTGTTACCTCCTGCTACGTAATTGGCAGAGCTCTGTGACTCTGAGCTGGTCCTGTGGAGGGGCAGAGCTGCCCACAAGAAAAGTCTGTCCTCTGGGGAGTGACCATTTAGGAGCTCAGTGTGACCTCGCTGCCCAACCATGGCCCTGCCATTCAGGTCCTGGCTGGGTTCATGTTGGGGGAACCCACAGAACAGTGGGGCCGAGTGTTAACAAGCCGTGATGATGAATGGGATGGAGGTCATTCCTTTCAGGCACTCAAAGTCAGGCATATGTGCTAAGGTCATGTGAAACTTCTCTGCTTTTGAAGGTCCCATTATCCTGCCTGGGGAGGAATGTACGGCTCGTTATTCAGCGCACTGAATATATCGGGGTTGCCTCTTAAGAGCAGAAGGTGTTTCTCAATTTGCATGCCTGCCCCACCACTGAAACAGCTGGTGTGATTGTGCCCATTTCAGGCCCAGAAAAGGCAAAATGGACAGAACTTCATGGTTTTATTTTCATAACAACACAAAAGCTAAAAGGCACACAAATACAGGTGTACGTGCAAGACAGACCTGACCCATTGCTCCTCTCACTAAAGACAGTGGAAACTTGTGTGTCCCTGAACCAGCAGGATTCTTCCCTGTGTGTGTTTATCTGCAAGGTGGTTTGCAAGATAAGGAGCCTCACTCAACACAGCATTAGGTTTTACAGCCTCTCCCGTCCGCCTGGGGATACTTTATTTTTCTAAAAATGACTTGTCTGAGAAGTTTCCAAGCCAATCCCTAATAGGGACTATATCAATTCACTGGATTATTTCAGATATATTCTCTCACATATATTTGCTGCTTTCCCTGTCATTCACAATCGCTCAGTGCTCTCACAACAGCCAGTTATACAGAGGGTTGTTGATAGGAAATACTGAACATGCCTCTGACTCACAGTACAGTCCAGTAGGCGATAATAAGCAATAGATCAGTCTGCTCCTGAAGGACTCCCAGCAAGCTCTTTGGAACAGGATTTAGCCTAGTGATTTAAATAATTAATATGCCCACACAAGAATTCAGACTCTATAAACTGCTTAGTGTTCTGGGCTAGAATTTTGGAATTAAAACGAACCCATGGTCGTCAGTGAATTACAGTGTTGGAGAGGGATGTTGAAAGAGGAAATATTGCATAAAGATGTGCTATTGTGTGCTTGGATCACCCCCAAGTCCACAACTGTTTTACTGCTGAGCCCTTACAACGGTATTTGGTATACAAAGCTTGGCAGTTTTCTAGAAGTGCGTTGCTGCAAGGCTCACTTTATAAAGCAGAATGGGGTCTTTTCACAAAGGAATAACTCCATTTCCTGTAGTCAGATTTCATCACTCAGGTAAAGGATGCATCTGCCTAAAACTCAAGCAGATATTTAGTGAATAGCTTGATTGTGTAAATCCAGCTTGACTCTCCCTGATGCCCGGAAGACATGAAATGCTGGAGACAGATGAATGTTTCGCTGCATGTGGTTTTATGGTAACATGATCCATAGCCCGTATTTCCTTTATTTTTCAGCAAATCCTAGTCAAAAGCATCAAGAAAATAAATTAACATTATTATTTCTATTGTAATTGGAGTGCAACCCTACTGAGACACTGGGATCCCATTGTGTGGAGCGCTGTATGCACGTGTCATGAGGGACTCACGGTCCCGAGTGTGCAACAAGAAACTACAGGAAAAGAACACGTTACCAGGGAGCTCATGATTAGAAGGGAAAGTGCTGCTGGTGGCTCACTGTCTGGACACTGCAGAACATCTCAAAGGCATCTTCATGCAGATAAGATCTGGAAAAGCAATAGTGAGAAAGTTTATCCTGACTCTGTTTCGAACGCAGATGCTGAGCATTGCTGAGGATACATCAGAAATGAGGTGTGATCAGTGCTGAGTCCTAATCAAGACAGTGACTGTCCTGGGAGGAAAGCAATTGGGGACTACAGAGATGTGAGGCTTTGGCAAGGCAGTAAGACTTCTTTCCATTAAAAAATTTGCTGAAATGAGGAGATACAGCTTCTAGAAGGTACTTTAAATCCCTCCCCAGGCACTACTGTCTGAACATCAGCCAAATCAAGCTGACCTTCCTGCCTGCTTCTGCACGCTGTGCACCACTACTGTAGATATTCTTCATCCCCTTCTCTGCAAAACAAATCCAAGTCCAGGCTGGGCTGGAACATGTCCTTTGATGTCTGTCACACTCTGAACTTCTCCAGCTTCAGCTTACAAACACGCTTGCTTCCCATAGGCACAATCAGTGTGGAACTGATCGCCAGCCTTGCCCTTCAAAGGGCACAGATGCAGGTGGTTGTTCACAGCATCTCTCTCACAGTGCCCGGGGGAAGCCACAGCCTCTGCTCTGAGCAGAGGCATCAGAATCAAACTCTGGCCCAAGATCTTGTCTTCCAACAGCCAGCACACACCAGGCAGGGCTAAGGAAAGTGGTGTACACATTTTCTGTGAGAGACACCAGGGCAGAAACAGCCTGAATGTCCCAAATTGGCTGAACTAGAGACAAAATGTGAATTTCTCAATCCACAATGCCCTGTAGTAACATCAAAAGCAGTTTTCCTAATGCTCCCTGAAGAAAAACATCTATTACAGGACCTGTACTTCAAACTACTAAATATTTTATGTACTTTCTGTCCAATAATAATTATTCAGTCATGAACAGAACCTGTTTTAATTTCTGGATTCTGCCAATGGAGACAGGCGCCTTCAGCTAAACCCTAACTTCCAGCTTACTTTCTGAGCATTAAATCAAGCTATTGGCCCCAGACACTTCAGTTTTAACACTGTTGTGGGCCTACTGCAACTTAGGACAGATCTTTAGTATCCTTAGTTGACTTGAGCTGCCAAGCATTAATTTATTATGTTCTGTTGTGATAATGTTCACTAATCCTTTTTGTAATAACAGGGGGCCTGACGCAAAAGCTCATTCAAAAAGAATGTGAAAGGGCTTATAAGGGAAATGTTTACTCATGAGGGTCTTATCTATGGGGAAGCAAACAGATCTAGGAGAAAAGCACACACAAGAACTTCCTCTTTGGGATCTTCACCTTCTCAAATCACCTCAACATCTGAATTCAGTCTCTCTGATAGGAGAAAGTGAAGGTATTTTCCCCAAAGCTGGGATGCCCTGTCAGCACTCTGCTTCCACGGAAATAATGGCCCTCACATTTCCACACTGTATATTCAATGTAACTGTTGAGCAAGTAAAAAGTCATTGAGGTCTCTATTTCCTCCAAATGCACCACCAAAAAATGACTTTTATAAGCTACTAAACAAAATATTTTGCAGTTTTCATTTTGAGGACTTTTGGTAGCTGAAATGCAACTTTTTGGTGAAAAAAGGCAAAATAAGTGTTCTAGATATATTTTTAATATCCCAACAAGATCATCTCACTGATTCCACCCTGTCCACCCCCCCCCCACCTCCCCCACCCCATATGAAACAAACAGAAAAACACTGCAGAAAGTGCTCATGGATTATTTGTGTATTAATGATCTGTCACTGTTTATCCACAGGAGCTAAGATTTGATATACAAATCATTATTTCACTCTCCACAAAAAGATATTGTATTTCCATTCCATTAAAGGAGCTTTAACTGTACAGCATCCTCCATTGACAGATGATAGTTTAACTTGATCAGAACATTCCCCTTCTAGAGAGAGAGAGAGATTGCCTGTCAGCAGAAAGTTCATCAACTCCGGCTTTGCAGAAATACACTGCAGATGCCAAGTTGCCCAGAACTGCCACAACTTGCTCATTCTGGTCTTTGCTGGTGTGTGGAGAAAAGTCAACCAGCACAGACAATAACAGGCTATAAACACAGGTCTCTCCAATCAAATATAGGATATACTTCTTTAAGCTGTATCATTTCCCACAATTTCATTTGGAGAGTTTTATGTCCGCATCCAAAATACCATTTGCAAAACCAAAATTGTATATAAACAAACTGGAACATCTAATTCTGAAAGCATCCAGACATTGAGTGAGGCCATTAGATGGTATAAGGGCTGCTGTGATATACAGTGACCGCACTACATGAACTTGAGCTGGCCTTGTGTCCCGTAGCCAGTTAAAAGCTCATGCTGACTTTTTCTGATTGTTCCTCAGTTGTAATGGAACCTGTCACAAAAATCATGAACTTGGTATAGGGTTATTGTTCAGGTAAGCTCAAGTGTCAGCAACAGCCTGCTAATTTCCCGCTACAGCAGACCCAGGTGACATTAGATTTGAGAGCAGACCAGTGCAGCTCTCACAGCCTGGTAGAAATACTGAATTCACTGACACGTACATCTGAAACACTCCTCAGCCATTTTATTCAATCTTTAGCACAGTGACTCTACCCTGGAACTTGCACAACATTTAGAATCCTGACCCGTTTCACCAGTCATCCTACTATGGAGTAAGGTAGTAGTAAAGTAGAAATACAAATAGTAAGGCAGACCAAAAGCTTCTGTGCCTCCCTGCCTTAGTGCAGCACTGCAGGTTGGGTGTGAGCACTGGAGAAAAAATGACATCTAAGAAGGCAGAAGTTCACAGAACTGCATATGGAACGGGTGAGATCACAGCCAGAGCTATAAATGAAAGTTTGGGACTACAGGACTCGTGATCCTTGCCCTGTTGTGATCAACACCTGTGAGGCTGAAGGGAGGCCAGGCTGAGCTGTGCTTGCTGTGCAGGATTTACACTGCAATGAATTTGGCCCCCTCTTTGGTGTTTCTGCTGGTCTTTAGCAGGAATCAGGAGTGGGGTTTTCATCTTGAAGCATAACTTGGAAACACAAAATAGAGAGGAATTTGTCTTCTGACTCACAAAAAGCAGAGACAAGGTATTGTTCCAGATTTGCCAACACACTCTTGTTCTTGATTTGCTCATTCATTTTTTTGTAATCAATGCTAAATCTATGGTCAAGGAGGATTTTTTAAACCCAGTTAAGATCATGTGGACATTCTCAAATGCATTCACAAAATCATAGCATCATGGAATGGGTTGGGTTGGAAAGGACCTTAAAGCTCATCCTGTTCCACCCTCTACACAGATTTTCCCAACAGCTTGTGCTGGTTGAATTTCCTGTGTTTTATTTAGATTCTGCACTGTCTGTCTGCCAGATTTATTAGTCTGAGGACATTTAAATCATCGATTCATAGAATCATAGAATCATGGAATGGTTTGGTTTGGAAGGAACCTTAAAGCTCATCCAGTCCCACCCCCAGCCATGGGAAGGGACACCTCCCACTAGCCCAGGTTGCTCCCAGCCCCATCCAACCTGGCCTTGGACACTTCCAGGGATGGGGCAGCCACAGCTTCTCTGGGCAACCTGTGCCAGGGCC
>JAWWEU010000020.1:3245724-3256016 GCA_035583155.1 Acropternis orthonyx
GAACAGAAAGGTCCCAGGCATTAATCAGTGCAGGTCATGTCTCACCTTGGAGGTGAGTGAAAACTTTGTGTGGGATCTGTCGGATGCCGTCTTCTTGCCTCCCGAAGCACTCTGGTGTCCAGTACTCTGAGCCTTCTGGTTGACTTTGTCAGAGCTGTCCTGGTTTTTCTTGGCCTGAGCATCAGCCCCAGCCTTTTCACCTGTAGAGGGGACAGATGGTTCAGGACTGTGAGGAGCAAGCAGGCACCTTCTACCCGAAAGGGCACAGCCCTGCCCCCTGGAAGGGACACGGCATTCATCCCCCAGCCAGCTGGGCACTAGCAGCACTCTTTCCCAGAAGTAGCTCCTTCCCTGCTTCTCTTATCAGCATGATATAGCACACCATTCCATACTGGATTTTAAAGCTAGCTCTAGGTCCCTCCTAACAAACGTCCATGCAAGTGACACTGGTCGAACAGTAGTTCCCTTATGGATCAAGCCCAGGATTCCTCCAGGACCACTGCCTGCATACCTTGCACCCCATCCTGCATTCTCATGTGGAGACTGGAACATGCAGCCCTGCCCCAGATGCATCACCCGTCTCTGCTGGAGTTAAATCCTCCATGTGAGAAAACCCCAGCTGGGATCCGGACCCTTCTTCCTTCCACCAGCTCCAAATCCAACCAGGTTCAAAACGGAGCAATGCAGAACTTCCCCCCCACACCGACCAGGTCTGGGCTCACCCTCCAGAGCTCAGGGCACCAACTGCCCTGTAAAGTTTCCTAAAAGCCTTCCTAAAATTCAGAGGAAGAGACAGGTGTGCTTCACCACCCCTGGGTAAAGGAGTATGTGTCAGGAACGGCAGTAAAAGAAGCAGTAAAAGTGCCCCTGTCTGAGCCCTTGAAATTGAGATTTTTGTTTTCAAAAACTAGCCAGGGGTGCACTGCACCCGTGTTCCCTAAGAGATCCAAGGGCTGTCAAACTACTTCTCTGAGCCAGCACAAGTGGATGGTCAGGGTGGTTTCCCAAGCACTGCTCTGGGTCCAGCATTTCTCCTTACCAGTCTTCTGTGCCTCCTTGGACTTCTGCTTATAGGCAGCCTGGGCACACAGCTCCCGGGCACGGTGCCCTGCTGAGCTGTCCCTGCTCGACATGGCTTGTATCACTATGGTGTCAAGGGACAAGCAGGCAGCACTGTAATACTTGGACAGGGCCACCGCTGCCGTTGTCTTTCCTGAGAGAGAGAGAGAGAGAGGAAGACTGCTTGGTGACACTAGCACATGAGGCATTTTCAGGGACAGGCTCTGGGAAACTCACAAGCAGGTTTGAAGGACAGTGGGAAAGCAAGTGCCCTTCTAGGGGAGACCACAAGGGAGGCAGCTTGAGCATGGTTACGAGCACTGAACTCTAGAGCCAGGTGGATCATCTCCACCTTATGCTCAGTTAAGGACTTTGTCTCAAGCAACCACCATTCCCCAGGATGCATTTGTCCTGCTTCCCCCTCTCCTTGCAGCCCAGGGCTGTGGCTCACGTACCTGTCAGAGGTGTCCCATAGACGATGACAACAATCCCGCTGAACTTTAGGGCTTTGCGAGTCTCTAGAGAGGCATCAATGCCGAGGTAGCGCTTGATGGACCGGTGGACAGGGCTCTCACACACTTCTACCAAGTCCTTCCTGAATGAGATGCTCTTTCCAACCACTGTGTGCAGAACCAGGTAGAAAAGTCAGTCTCCTGCCTACCTTTGATCCTGATCATCCTCCCCACCCCCTCAGATCCCAGGACAGGAGATGGCTGAAAGCAACATGAGCTTGTGCTTTTGTTGCCGGGAAGGAGGAAATATAAAAGAGTCAGTTATTTTTAGACCTGGTCCTTCTGGTTGAAAAACTCATCCAGTCCTATTCTTTCTGGCTAAGGGACACAAGGGGACATCCTGATTATTTGCCTAGTCCATGTCACACAGATAGGAGCTGGCTTTGGTTTCACTTCAGGGTGGTAGAGGATGCCACAGCCCTTCACCCAGGAATTTTTCCACCAAGATGGGGAATAGGTGGCTGCTAAAAGCACAGGATTTCCACGGGGAACAATGTGACAGAGAGCTCAGGTTGTGCGGGCTGGACTCCCTGCTATGTCCCCAGTCAGAATAGTCAATGCCAAACCCTCACCATCATTCTGGTCTGATTCATGCTTGAGCTGAGACACAGTCTGATGATTCTGAGCACCCTTCTGTTTTTCATAGTCCTCCAGCACCTCTGGGGGCAGCTTCTCACCCACAGCGCGTGGAGGCATCAACACGGCTCTGTGGTACCTGAAGTCTGGCAGCTGCCGCAGGATCTGTGTGTGTAGGGAAGAGAAACCATATACAAGATTCTTTTATCAACCTTCATCGTATGAACAGACTCAATCCATCTTCTCCCTCCATCCTCCCAACAACACAGGCTATCCAAGTCCCTCCACAGACTGCCAGCAGAGATGGCTAAGCCCCCAGTGGCACCAGGCTTTGCCCTGGGGATTGACACCATCTCCCTGGCACAAGCCTGGGAAGGCTGGAGTGCTGCAGAGTTTGGGAAGCATGCACATGGGGACCAGACCTTCCCTCTCACCTCTTCCTCCTCAAGGTACTCCTCATCAAACTCCAGCGAGTAAAATTCAATGGGGAACTTGCATGGGTTCTTCACCACCACTGTCCCCTCCACCCCCGGGCTGCATGGCAGCACCGCTCCCAGCTTGAGCTCCGGGGGGCTGAACTCCAGCCGTGGCTCCAGACCGTGTCCTGACACGTGCAACAGGAGGCACTGGCTGCTCCCACGAAGATTGATCTTCATGTCATTTTCGTACAACTTCTGAAAATAGCAAAGTGCAGAAAACTCGTCCATGAAGTCTCTCAGGTGACAGGACTCCAAATACAACCCTTGCCCAAAAGGTCAGGGGTGTTATCAGTCCCTCCAGGGTGAACAAAACCAAGTATTTACTTATGGTAGGGGCTACAGCATCTGTATGCTGCATCTGAGTGACTGGGATGAATCCTGGTGTGCAGCATAACTGGGTATTTGGGTATCAGATGGATGTAAAATGGACTATCAGATGTTTCCCCCAGTAGTCATGCAAGAGCACAATGCTCACAAGAAAGGCCCTCAGTCCTGGCCTTGCTGCATCAGGCAAACACCAGCTCCATGAGAAAGGCAGATGAGCTCTCCCTGGCTAGAAATAAAGGCCATCTTCTCTGCTCAGTGTTTGGCTCTGGTCAAAGCCTGACACAAGATGGTTGGTTACACCTCTTTAGCAAGTAAGAGGTCCCTGGGACTGTTCTTGGGCATGGATGCACTTGTGTCCACCCTGTTACGCACTGTCAGTTTCCAAGTCCCAGTGGCCACATGCAAACTGCTTTTGGGAATGCTCCACCTTTAAGCTGATTCCCCAACAGCACAGGGATGTGCAGGCAGGCTGGGCCAGAGCCCCAGGGACTGCTGGCAGCACACCACTACAGTGATGTCCTGCTGCGCCCAGGAAGGTGTCTGGTGGCTGTTTCGTCTGCTGGTTCCAGCAGCAGGATGAGCCTGGACTGGCCCTCCCAGGTTCAGTCCCTGCGAGGGTGTGAGCTACTCTGCACCCAGTCTGCAGATACGACCAAGCAAGGGGGAGGACCAGGGGAATCAGGCAGATGTCCCCCCACGTGCTGAGAGGCAGCCACAGCACAGTGCCATGATGTTCTCTGTGGGCATTTCAAAGCGACTCTCCGAAGGGTGTGCTGCAGGGGAGACTGAGGCACAGTGAGTACGGGACTCCCAGAAAGCTCCCTGTGGAGGAAGAGCTCATCTGCCACTCCCTGCATCAGACTCTTGTTACTGCCCTGGCAGATCTCCTGGGGTGACACCTGCCAATCTCACCTCTTCTGTCGGTGAAAACCGGATTTGCAGGTCACACCATCCTTCTCCTGGAACAGTTCCCTCCCAGACCTCCATAAAAAAGGCACAGGGCTTGTTCTTCTTAGCCTGGAGTTCCTTCTGACGCATGTGTGGTGTCAAATGTTTGTCCACCTGAGCACAGAAACCAATCATGTGAGGTCTCCTTGGTCTGCAGAGACAGAGCCTCAGTTGCTGCAGTGCTCCCGAGATACTGTCCTGGTGCTGAGAGCCCCCACAGCCAAACCAGGCATGGCCCCCGTGGCCTAGAAGGAAAGGAAGGAAAACCTGCAGGCAGGGCAGACAGATGGGGAGCCACCGTCCTCAGAGGAGGAATGGGTGAAGATGGCAGAAAAGCAAAGCATCAGCTAATTGAACAGGTGTGGGCAAACCAGCCTGGATCCTCAAAAGAAAACCCTCAAAAGCTTCCTCAAACACGCTGTGGCCCAAGTGCTCAGGCAGCCACAGAAAGAGAAAAGGCAAGAGGTGCAAAGAAAACCCAACTGCAAAGTGACGTGTTACATGTTGGCTGTGCTTTACCTTCTTAGCAGGTTTGTTCACAGTGATGAACCAATCACAGGGCACTTTGAACCGATTGTAGAGCCGGACTGTTTCATCCTGGCACTGCCCAACCTGCACATCAGAGAACTGCACTCTGTTCCTGGAGATGCTGAGCGACAGCAGAACCACAGTGGCATGGAGGTGGATGTGTAGTGTGGGGCCTCTTGCTATCTGCAAAAGGACAGAGAATTCAGCTCAGAGTCCAGGTGACATCTGCCGCTGTGCCCAGCCTGCTTCCTGCCCCAAAAGCTGCAGTACCTTGATGGGCAGGAGCACATCCACCTCTCCCACTGGCAGGTTGGCACTTTCAAAGCGCACTTGGAATGTCCTTGTGCTGCAGTAGGTCAGGAACTTCACTGGCTCCATGTCCACACTGAAACCTTGAACAGATGAAAACAAAGCAGCTGAGATACACAAGCAACCCGAGATGTGCCAGAAGCACATTAAGGCCATACAGATATCCTGGCTGGGGGCTGTGGGAATAAAACCATGCTGTGCTGCTCCTGGGACAGAAAGTGAGAGGAAACACCTGAGCACCCCTCAGAGACAGCAAGCCACGGTGTGATGGAAGTGCAAATTTGCCTCCAGGCCTCTTTTGGAAGCCTGCTTTGATCCATCAGAGGATCTTACAGGCTGTTTCCTCAGTAAAGGCTGAACACAAGAGCTGTGAACTCCAGACAAAGCACTTCCAAACCACAACAGATCCCATCTGTTTGCAACACACTCCCAGAGTGCCCAAAGAAACTTGATACTGATGGGAGCCAGGGGCAGAAGATGCTGAGAGGTGACCGGGGCAATCAGCCCATCTGGCCCCTGCAGTGAAGAAGTGTCAGGGCAGTCACAGGCAGGCCAGGTCCCTGGGCACAGCTGGCCAGGAGAATTCTGGCTCTGAAACTCCCAGCAAGGGACACTGAGAGGCAGACGCTCAAAAAGCTTGCCCATATCCAGTGGCTTAAGCCAATCTGTCTGAGACAGCCCCTTCAAGGCCATGGGAAGACTCTCCAGCACTGGTTACCTGTGTCACGCAGGGCACGGTCATCGGTCCAGAAGGACACTGGGAACTGCCCAGTGTTGGTGATCCTCACAAGGTGTGTCACAGTGCAACCCGGAACAACAGGGCCCATGTCCAGGAAGTACTCAGGCAGCTCAACTCTGGAAGGAGGAATAAGGGCAGTCCTTAAACCACAGCCCGGCTACATGTTCAAGTGGATGGAAGACGCAAGTAAAGTGGGTATTTCTGTATTCACTGTTGGAAAAACTCAACTCAAGCCTATGAAACCCAAGGCCTGACCACCTGTCAATGACTTTGGGAAGTCATGGAGAGTGCAGGGCCTAGATTTCATCACCTACCAGTGGAACCCGAAAATAGTTACCTAGATATGCCCTGCCACCCCAGCAGCATCCAAGCCACCTTTTGCTTAGTGTGCTCTGTTAGCTGGAACCAAGACAGCAGCTTGGAGCTCTCTTTCAGAGCTGGTCAGCAGGGACGGTGTCTATGCTGCCTGAAAGGGCTTGACGGTCTGCACTGGGTGCCCTCAGCTCTAAGAACAGAAGCCCACACCTGTGGGGAGCTGAGTAGCTCCAACGCTCAGCACAGTGCTGGGAAGGGAGGACACTCAGCTGCTCACAGGGAGCATGTCAGAGCTATTGGGACCAGACCCCTTCTGAAGTCCCCAGCTGTTCTCAGGTCTGCAGGCACAAGGAGCTTCCATGAGCAGGCAGCACTGCTGGGTGTTACCCTCGGGGCACCTGGAGATAGGGGACAGGAGTTCCTACTCACTTGATAAGCTTCTGAGGAATCTGCTGGTCAAAGATAGTGTTCTCTGGGGGACAGGAGGTGAGAACTCCCTGCAGTTTCAGAGCACTTTCCTTTATCAGTATCTCCTCCATCTCCATCTTCAGCCAAGTGTCCGACTGAGGGAAGGGAAGACAGTGGCTGGTTAGCAAAGGTCCTTCCCAAGGTGCAGGAAAGAGGATCCCACCCTGCTCTTGTTGAGAGGGGGTATGGGGTCTTCCCCTCTGGCTGCTCAGTGTCTGTGACACATTTTGTTGCTCCCTTAGCCACGCCCTTCTCTCCAGGGAAATAACTGCAGCATTTTTGCCTGCTTGGCCACTGTTAGAAAAGCTGATCTGGCTAGATAGACAAGCCAGAAACCTTCCAGAGCTTCAGGTATTTGCCTGCCCCCAATCAGTGCCTTTACAAAAGCTGCCTTGAAAAGGGAACTCTGACCAAGCTGATGCCTCTTGGAGTTGAGCACTGCCACCACAGTCCCAGGGCACAGTCAGGCTGCTGCTACTTAAGTCTGTAAACCTGGACAGGCTTGGGTTGGGAGCAACAAACGCCCCAGCAATGACCTGCATCTCCTTCAAAGCACCATCAACTCCACCACTTGAGCACGGCCTTCCAGATCTCTCCCTGGGGTAGCCAGCAAGCTGGTACATCTCCAGGAGGGACCATGAACAAAGGTGGGCAGCCCCTGGGCCAATGCTGAGCTGATGTATGTTCATGGCCAGGTGTGGGCAGGGAGGTCCCAAATGCCAGCAGGGCACTGAAAAGCTGCTGTGGGGTGCAAGGGGCTCAAGTGACATGGGAAGGGTGGCATGTGCCAAATGGGGCTGCAGCTGTTCCTACCACAGTGCCAGAGTCATCATCCATGGGTGGCTCCATCGTAAAAGCCTTCCCCGGAACAGTTAATTCATTATTTTCCTTGTCGTTTTCCAGATTTTCTTTTGCCTTTTTCAACACCTTCTTGTATTTTTTATTTCCTGAAGGAAGAAAACATCCACAAATACAAGTGTGGGTGCCGTGCCAATGCCGTTTAAGCTGGGAAGTCCCACTCATCCGAATGCTGATCTCCCCCCAGAAACAAACCGTCAATGGAAAGCCATCTGTGGAAAGTGGATGCTGCTGCTCCTCTCTAAATTCTCATGTTCACTCCTCCCCCACCCATCTTCCTCCTCACAGAGGAACATCTCACCCGCTGCAATGTCATGCAAATCCAACCCTGCCAAAAGCCTTGCCAGTCTCTCTTATAGCTTTCTCAAGTTTTTCTGTCTAGTCATCATCTTTCCAGACCTCTGACAGATGTGCTGGCAAGCTCTGCAGGATGGTTCCTGGGACAAAGCCCACATGGGCTTGTCTGCTCAAGACTCAGAAAAGCGACCAGAGGGGCGAGTGTTGGTCTGGCAGCCCTGCAACCTCCAGGCTTTGTGAAGATGGCTCTGAGCTGCCTTGTGGGCATTACAGTAGGGAAAAAAACCAGGGGGCACCTTCCTGAGGAGCAGATGGGCAGTGCTAACCTCTGATGTTCCAGGGCAGGTCCATAGCGATCCTGGGAAAGATCGCCTCTCCTTTCAGGGAGATCTTTTCTGGTTTCAGGTGACCCACTTGGAGCTGGAAAGTCCTGCAGAAGACTCCTGGCAATCCTGGCAGGTAATAGAGCTTCAGCACTTGCTCCTTGCCAGGCCCAATGTAACCCTGCAGGGGACAGCAGAAGAGGGAGGCAATGCATCAAAGAGGGTTTGATGGAGGATGGCTCAGGTGACACACAGGCTCAGAAGGGAAGACAAGTTGTCATCTAGAAGGAAACAGCAGACCACATCCCCTTCTAATTTCCGTGTACCCAAAAGCTCAAGCCTCCGGCCTGAGGGGGCAGTGTGTCCTTCTGAGGGTTCATAAGGCTGTATCCTCCAGCAGAGCCTGCCCTGTGCTCAGCATGAGCACAGCTCTGCTGCTAATGGGGTTTGCCCTCTGCCAGCCAAGAGCCAGGCTGAACAACTAAAAGCTCTTTTGCCACCACTACAGAAGAGGAGTGAAGTGCCTGTGCTCTCAGCAGCAGGGCCAGCAACTCCTGTCATCCCTTGTGCCTCCCACCAGTGGCTGCCCTATGATAGCAGAGCCACTCACCAGCCAAGGCCATGGGGGAGTCTGTTAGGATGGCACTTGCTTGACCTCCTCTGCCCCCAGCAGCAATTGCTTACAGCCCTGTCTCTCATGGCTGGGTTTGTTTTTATTTTCCCCCTTTTTTTCACTCCTTTCTTCCCTTTAACCCTCTCCTGGGCCAGGGCTGGGGTCAATCAATTGTGCCACTCACTGTGTTGGGCGTGACCATGGGCACTCCAGGCAGAGGGCTGTCTGCAGCGTCAGTGCTGGGGCTCAGCACCGTGTAGGTGAAGCCAATCTTCCCACTGTTCTGCAGGGTGACCTCTGCTGTGGTGACTTCATTGAACAGCTGAAGAGAGGACAGAGGAATGGGAAGTTACAGATACAGGCCTGCTGCTGGGCATCTCCTTCCTCTTTCAAGGGGTTGAAAGCAGGCACACTGCAGGAGCAGGGACCGGGGAGGAGACAGAGGCCCTTGGGAACCTGGGGAACCCCAAGGCACAGGGACTTGCATGGGAACAGAGGTGCAGTAACACCCATCGGAGGGCCAGTAATAAATGAACCAGGGGATACAGGCCCTCTGCACTCTGAGGGGGTCACCAACAGCCAGGAGAAGAAAGGGTGGCGGCACTGAGGCATTCCAGAAGAAAAGACACCTGCAGGCAAGTAACATGCCAACAAAAAAAAAAGGGGCAACAAGGCCGGGACAGCAGCTGGAAATACCTGTGGAGTTTTAACTGAGAAGAAGTAATTTGGGGATTGTTCTGGGACATTCTCTCCAACTATAGTGACTGGAAGCCCAGCTAGGTTCTTTTGTGTATTAAGCACGAGCATTAGACAAGAGCATCTCCTTGGAGCTCAGGCTTTGGGAGTGGATCAGCGGAGAGATGTCTCAGGGACATGTCCCTCTGGACATCCCCGCTGTGATCCTGCCTGCCCCAGGAGGCAGCGCTAGGTACCCTGAAGATAAGGAATTCCCATAATTTTGGAGGGGGGTGGAGAGGGCCATTATAAAGCAGCTTGGATGCCAGACATACCCCTCAAAGGTTGCACTTCCAAGCCCCAGAACCAACAAAGAAGCTCGAAGGGGAGAGAGCCCTGGGCCAGGGAACCTGCTGGCAATGGTTCCAAGACAGCAGCTTTGCCAGGAGAAGGGTGTGGTACCTGCAGCCCGCAGTCAATCTCCTGGATGTTCAGGTGGTAGGTGAGGCCTGAAGCCTCCCCAGTCAGCTCCACCTGATAGGTTGGACCTCCCTCCACGCTGCACAGTGCCATGACATGGGCGACGATACTGGCGTGGCCAAAGAAGGTGAAGAGCACCTGCTGGGTCTCGCCTGGCTGCAGCACACCGGACACTGGCATGACATCAAAAACCTGGAGGCAGGGCAGGACAGTTGAGTGTGGAAACGGAGGATGAGGAGCAGCCATGGCTTGGAGCAAAGTACAACCATACCTGAAGGGGCCTATTATTGCTCAAACACCAGCCAGAATCATCCTAATCTCGTCCTGCATCCATGACATTGACCAGTGGAGGGAGCATGGGGAAAATCTTCTCCCATACTCACTGATCAGTGCATTAATTAATACACTACATTGAAGTAAACTGGGATTCTCCTGGCAGCAAGAGATTTTCTCCACTGCAGCACTTGCCTTTAAAACCACTTTTTACTGCCTTCAGAAAAGCAAGAGATTCAGAGATGAGAGCTCTTGGATCTGGAGGGGAGGACTCCAGCCCAGCTCATCTGACTCCTGAGGCTTTTCTCTCTCTCTCTGATACTGCTCTCCCAATGTCCTATGGCAAAAGCTTCTGCAAAAACATCCTGTCAGCCACCTGATGAGGTACAAGGGGAGCAATGCCCTCCATAGGTGCTGCACAGGGAGTTCTGTAGCTGTGGGGGCAACAGACACGCTTGAGATGCTGAAAACATGGAAGTGAGAGAGATTCCCACTTACCTCCTCCGCGCTGAA
>JAWWEU010000020.1:3256116-3273075 GCA_035583155.1 Acropternis orthonyx
CCCCTGTGGGATGGGGCTGTGTCCCTGTGGGACGGGACTTTACCCCTGTGGGACGGGGCTGTGTCCCTGTGGGACTGCGCTGTACCCCTGTGGGATGGGGCTGTGTCCCTGTGGGACGGGACTTTACCCCTGTGGGACGGGGCTGTGTCCCTGTGGGACTGCGCTGTACCCCTGTGGGATGGGGCTGTGTCCCTGTGGGACGGGACTTTACCCCTGTGGGACGGGGCTGTGTCCCTGTGGGACTGCGCTGTACCCCTGTGGGATGGGGCTGTGTCCCTGTGGGACGGGACTTTACCCCTGTGGGACGGGGCTGTGTCCCTGTGGGACTGTGCTGTGCCCCTCTCTGATGGGATGGTGCCCCTCTGGGACAGGGCTGAGCCCCTGGCACAGTGTTACACTCCAAAGCGGGGCCCACAAGGGTGTCCACCCTGAGGGCCCCGTGTGGGAACCCAAGTGGTCAGCCACAGCCAGAACTGCAGGGCCTGAAGGTAATTTTCGTCCCCCTCACAAGTGGTATACCAGCGACAATTTAGTTTTGTTTGTTTGTTTGTTTGTTTTTAAAGTAGTCGCTCAGCTTGCCCGCAGAGAGAGAAGTTAGCACGGAAGGTGTGAGGTGGTAGAAAGATGCCTTCAGATAAATCCTTGTGAACGGGTAATTGGCCTAAAAAGCACGGATTGGGTCTCACTGGAGGCTCCCCCACAAGCCCTCAAGCAGCAGCAGAGAGGACTGGAGGGCACAGGAGCGTCCACTGAGGGCACAGGCTGAGCCTGGAAGGCGGCTCAGGGCTTGTCCCATTCTCACTGTGGCATCTTGACCCAGCCCTGAAGGTTCCCAAGTCCCTGGTGGCAAACCTGAGTGTCACATCTCTGCTTCTGAGCGAGAGCTGGCATTGCACAGCCTGGGAAGAGCTGGGATCCACAAAGGGTGTGCCTGGTCTTCCTGCTGAAGGCAGTACTGGGAACGGAGATACAGGTGTCTGACACTGAGCCCCTTCCCTGGACTCTAATGTTGCACTGGCAATGTCTTCCAGCAGGTTTCTCCTATTTGAAAGAGGCAAACCTGAGTGCCAATGCTGTGACAGTTGCTATTTCATGGTTTCTTACCCTACATGGGCGGGAAACAGAAACTGCAGCTGATGCTCCACTGAATCCAAATGAAGAGTAGCTGAACAATAAATAGGTGATTTTTTTTTCCGCCCCCCTCACAGAATGGGTAAGGTTGGAAGCGACCACAGTGGATCATCTGTAATATTTCTGTGGGGAAATAATCAGCCCTTTGAAGAGAGGGCTGACTGGGCAGCAGCTGAATGATGCTGGTTCTTCTTTTTCCTGGAGACAGGACACAAGACAGGGAAATAGAGGTGGAGTTGGCATCAGGACACACTGAATTCCAACACAATGGCTTCCAATGATGAAAGAGAAGAACTGCAGATGACGAGTTTGGGCAGAACACTGGAGACTATTTCCTGTGGAGGAACCCACCCTGCCAAAGATGCTGTGTTAGAGGCTGTGAAAAAGCTGTCTGCTCCATAATTTAATGGGAGCCATACTGATCTCTGAAATAAAAGTGATCTTAGCAAACCTTGTATGTGTGCAGAGAAACCTTTAAAAAAACCCCTAAAATATAGGTATAGAATCCAGAAATAGAGTTACTATTAATCTCCAGGGTCATTGTTATAAATATGAACTTGAGGTTTTCCCTTAGAACCATAAAAGCCGTCTAAAATAAACATTCTTCAAGTCCCCTTCTAGGGCTGACATTTGATAATACACACACAGAGGAATGTGGCAACCAAAAATAGTCATAACTGGCAGAAGAAAAATACTGCAAGGGTACAGGCTGGATTAGAACGCAGAAAGGTGAGGGGTTCAAATGGAAGAAAAGGCATTTGCATTCAGCAGCAGTACAGGGGGTTTTGTTAGCATAGTAAGGTGCCTTCCTAGAGAATTAGCCTCTGAATTCCCCATCGGCATAATTGCTCATTTCCTTAATTTAGCAGCAAATGGAGGAAAGTGTGCATGAGGAAAAGTGTTCCCTTTTATCATAGAGTTTATTCTGCATTGGAAGGGACCCACAGGGATCATCGAGCCCAACTCCTGGCCCTGCGCAGGACAGCCCCACCAATCCCACCATGTGCCTGAGAACATGATCCAAATGCTTCCTGAACTCTGGCAGGTTTGGTGCTGTGACCACTTCCCTGGTATGTTTGCTGGTGACTCTTTAATTGACCTAAAGCACTCCTTGACAAAACAGGCCTGCTGGCCCGTCACTCAAACCCATTCCAGGACCCCCAAACATACTCACTTCCTCATCCGTTCACGAGATCTGACCTCCCCCATCACAGAGACTCTCCACGCTCTGTTTCTGTTTCTCCTGGGCTACGCAAAAATTTAGCTTGTACTTCACCAAGTTCCAGTCCCACCCATGGGATTGGACAGACAGTGGGACAGGGAAAACTGACCTTGCAGACCTACAGGCCTGTTTTAATAAGGGCTCCTTTCCTCCAACTCCCCCAATTCTTCAGAATTCCCTGCATCAGAATTGCCCCAAATATCCCCATCCCAATCCTCTGGGTCCATGTCTGCTGTCACCTTCCAGATTCAGACGATCGTGGGGTTTTTTGCTTTCTTTCTTGTGCCAGCATAATTTCAGTCTTTTGCTCCCATAAACATATTTTCTGTCTTTCTCTGCTAGCTCTTTTAAAACATCTGTCTGGCTCTTTCTCTATTTCCAGTCTTTTGGAATAATCACAATGTGCCTGTACCAAACACACTCCCAAGATGGCACACAGGCTCTCTTTACCATCTCGGTTACTGCCAGGATGTTGTTCAGTCTCTCTACCAACACCTCCAGGGCCAACTACTTCTTCTTCACTCATCCCATCCCTGGAGGAGAAGGGGCACAGCCCTGTCTCCCCAACAATCCCTCTCTTGACATCCTGCCAACTATGTCAAGTAAAATGTTGTGAAATCTTACAAAGATGGGGCAAATCACATATTAAAATAAGATTTATTTACCAACAGCTGATAAAAGACCCTTTGTCTGTTCAGCCTGGTTCTTGCTGGCAGAGAGCAAACCCTGTTAGAGGTGTGCTCACCCTGAGCACAGAGCAGGCTCTGCTGGGGGGTGCAGCCTCACAAGCCCTCAGAAGGACACACTGCACCCCGGGGTGGAAGCTTTTGGGCACAGCAAGGTTAGACGGTGATGTGGTCTGATGTTTTCTTCTTCTGCTTATATTATATGTTGCATTGACAATATTTAGATTACTCTATTAATAATAAATTTAATCGTCATCATCCACATGATCAGTGTTGTCACTGCTCATACCTGACCAAGAGTCTTCTCTCTACTAGTCTGCTACAATCCCTGGTGTTACCTGGGCCAAAGTACCACCAAGGGAACATATTTGCTATCAGACAGTTATTCATGATCATTATAAGGGTGGCATTGGCTTCATGATATGGGTTTAGAGTATTAGCTACCCAATTCCAGTGGCAAGGGACATGGTGGGACAAGTACATGGTGGGACAAGCACAAGTATTGATTGAGACTGGCTATAAAAGCTCCAGGTGCTTCACAGAGATGGACAGAATTCAGTTCTCCATCCTGAAGAGCTTATTCCTGCACAGGATCTCATGAAATTTGCACCATGCCTGGGTACAGAGCTCAGCATTCACAGATTTCTTCACAAGAGACATTATTTGCCCTGCTTTATTGGTAAATGAGGTGTGCCAATGCCAGTCCTCCAGGTTCTTATCACTCAGTTGGTTCATGACCTGATTCATTGAATTCTTCAAAGGAAGGTAAGGTTGATGCAAACTCTTCTATTTCTCCATCCTCAGAGGGACCCTGAACTCGTAAAATAATAGTGAAGAAGAAACCGTGTCAGTCCAACCCTACAGATAAAGAAGTAGGCAAAGCATATTCTATACCACTTCTCCAGGTGTGGGAGGTGCTGCACGTGAATGGATGTAAATCCTGCTCCAGGCTTGGCCTTCAGCCTGTGTGTCCCTGAGCAAGGAGATGATGTCCAAAGGGTTTACATCCCTCTGGGCATCCCTGGCACTAGGTGGTCTTGTAACAAATTCCCACAGGTAATGCTGTTCTTGGGAATATTCTGCAAATCCCTTCATACTCCTGCCCATTCCCGAGCATTTTTCCCCAAGAATGCTCACAGAAATCATCATGAAACCCTCTACAAGGCACTTTTTCTGCAGACTCTGCTTTTCTGTCCCTGGCAGCTTCTCCCTGGCAGCTTCTCCCCATCAGGATTGATTTCCACGAGCCTGAATATGGATTTTGACACAATTTCAGATCGAAAGAGGAGCAGGTGACATGAACTGGAGTTTTTGGAGGGGAGGAGTGGGAGTGAAACACATTGGAAAAGAAAACCCACAATCCCTTTCCCTGGGATTAGAGCTTGCTCTCAAACTGATGACATCTTGTTTGCCACCAAATGGAAGAATTTCTGTTGTCTTTTGGCTAGGATTCCCTTAGAAATCCTGACAGAAGCAGCAGCACTGACAGTCTCAGTTCCAGACCTCCACTGAGGTCTGGCAATCCTATTTGGAATAGGCAGCTCCCAGTATGCTCCAGACTTCTACTTTCTGTGGGCAGCCTCTGATAAGTAACCTGCCCTTATGTGGAGAATCAAGTTTGACTGTTTGATATCCTCCAGACTCCTCAAACCCTAGGACAGTAACCTATTTCTATACCTGTATGGTATATGGAAAATAACAGCTTCTCCTGCTTAACTTCTGCATTCCAGAATAGGAGAGATATGCGTCATGGAATCATGCACCAATGGGGAAAATAAATGAGGACTATTCTGAATAAGGCCATTTGGAACTCAGGAGGTTCACCAGTTCAACACCCTTCTTGCTATTTACACAGCAAATGAAGAAGAGTTTGCTGCTGCTTTGGTCCTTCACTGACTCCAAAATACTCTGTTCACTGTGTAGGTCTAAACACTTAAATGCAAATACCTCTCTCAGTCACAAAAGAGAACACACCGCAAACTCTACAATTAAATCAAGTGGACCAGAACTCTTCTAATCTGATCATGGCAGTGTTTATCTGAAACCTCAAAGTATGGAAGGTGGGGAGCCACAGGTAAAGGCAGCTTTGAAAGGGAGCACAGCTGCTGCACCTCCAACTTCCCAACAGGGAATAATGCTCCTAACTCTTCTACCAGAGCCAGCAGGATGCTGGGGGAGCCCCTCATGGGCACCCTCCAGCACAGCCCCTCAGCTGAAGAGGCCCTGGGGGGAAGTTGAACACCAACCTGTGAACAAAACCCCTTTTCTGTGCTCAGCATTACAGCTCTCTGCCAGATCCCTGACAACCCTTATGTCTTCTTTTCCTAACTGGAAAAACAGGGACCGTGCAACTAATTCATGCAAGGCTATCACTACTGAAAAAGAGTGAGCATTCCTCATCGCTGGGGCAACAACAAAATCTCTCAAGCACCTTTGAGTGAGAGCCACAGGATCTGTTTTTTGGGTGCACCAAGAGCCCTCAGCTCCTACTGAAACCCACAGACCTCAACTGTACCATCACCTTTGATAAGAAAAGTCAGGAGACAATCTTCTGCTCCCCGGGCTCTGACCATCACATTTCTCGACTCTCTCCGAGTGTATCCATGGAATGTAGGAGGTCGATTCTTTCTGGATGTGTGGCTCAGTCACAGTAGCATAGAGATGGATGTGAACTGTGAAGCCCCCTGCTACCTGGAGAAGGATAGACAATTCAGCTGAGAGTCTAGGGGACACCTGCTGCTGCTCCCAGCCTGCTGCCTGCCCCAAAAGCCGTGGCACCTTGATGGGCAGGAGCACATCCACCTCTCCAAATGGAATGCTGGTACTGTCAAAAAGCACTTCAAACCTCTCAGTGTTGCAGTAGGGCAGGCGCTGCACCTGGTCCAGGCCCACACTGAAACCTTGAACAGACGAAAACAAAGCAGCTGAGATACACAAACAACATGAAATGTGTCACAAGCATGCTAAGGTCATACAGCTGTCCTGGCTGACAGCTCTGGGAAAGACTGTTCTGCATCTCTGGAGACAATGATGCTGCTCTTTATCCCTTGTCACCCACCACTCAAGGAGAAAGGCTTTTCACAGCCAGCATCGAAGGTACACCTTGGATGGTAAACTCAAAACACATTAGCTGAGCACCTCCAGCAATTCCTTCATCAGGCACTCAGGGAAGGTTGCACAGGGCTCTCCAAAGGAGAATTTTCAACTAAAATTCTCCCATGCTGTGCTAAGTTGGTTGACAACTTTGAGGAGACACACCTGAGCATCTCCTAGGCACAGTGAGCCACTGTTTGATGAAAGCACAGCCTTGCCTCGAGGCCTCTTTTGGAAGCCCACGGGAAGTCTCTCCGGCACTGGTTACCTGTTCCATGCAGGGCACGTTTGTCGATGTAGAAGGACACTGGGAAGAGCCCGGTGTTGGTGATGTTCACTGTGTGTCTCTCAGTGTTACCCTGAATGACACTGCCCATGTTCAGGATGTATGCAGGCAGCTCAACTCTGGAAGGAGGAGTAAAGACAGTGCTTAAACCACAGCTTGGACACATGTCAAGTGGATGGAACATGCCAAATAGAGTGGATAATTCTGTATTCACTGCTGTAAAAACCCAACTCAAGCCCATGAAACCCAAGGCCTGACCACCTGGCAATGACTTCAGGAAGTCATAGGGACTGCAGGTCCTAGGTTTTATCAGCTACCAGTAGCATCTGAAAATTAGGTTAAAATGGACACTGGTCACAGCTTCTCTGATATGAAAAGCCAGTGTAGGTAAGTCCACTGAGCCTCCACTGGTCTCAATGAAATTGCTTAGCCTGGCATAGAGCTCAACCCTGAAATTGCTTCAGGGCCTTGGAATAAAAGGAAAATCTTCACTGTTCTGCAACCAGAATCACCCCCAAAGCAGCACCAATAAATGTAATCAACACTGCTGAAATTTGTGGGATGGTCCTTTCCCAGTATAGTCCCACTCTGGAAAGCACATGAATTATCTGTTTTGCAGAGCATCTTCTTCCTGAATTGGAGCCTCCTGTGTCTGTGCTGCCTCATGAAGGAGCAAGGAGAGGCTCCCTATGTAAGCCCTGACACCTCACAAACATCCAAGTCCCCTGATTAGGGTTTTCAAGGGTTTGGTGATCTGTGTGATTCCCTGCTCGTTTTGCTCAGTGTACTCTGTCAGTTGGAACCAAGAAGACAGCTTGGAGTTGTCAGCAGGGACAGTGTCTGTGCTGCCTGGAAAGGCTTGATAGTCTGTACTGGGCCCCCTCAGCTCCAAGAACAGAACCTGTGGGAAGCTGAGCAGCAACAAAGCTCAGCACAGTGCTGGGGAAGGGAGGACGCTCAGCTGCTCACAGGGAGCACGTCACAGCTATTGGGACAGGACCCTTTTTGAAGTCCCCGGCTACTCCCAGCTCTGCAGACACAAAGAGCTCTCAGGAGCAGGGAGCACTGCTGGGTGTTACCCTCAGGGCACATGGAGACAGGGGACAGGAGTCCCTACTCACTCAACAAGCCTCTGGCGAATGGACCTGTCAAAGACCCTGTACTGTGAGGGACGAGAGGTTACAGTTCTCTGCAGCTCCAGAGCATGTTGCTCTACCAGCACCTGCTCCATCTCCATCTGCAGCCAAGTGTCCCACTGAGGAAAGAGAAGACAGTGGTTGGTTGGTACGGGTTCATCCCAAGGCCCAGGCTTGTATCTGAAAGAGGATCCCACCCTACACTTGTTGAGAGGGGGCATGGGGTCCTCCTATCTGGCTGCTCAGTGTCTGTGACACCGCCTGCTCTCTGAGGCAGGACCTTATCCCCAGGGAAGTAACTCCAGCATCTCTGCCTGCCCAGCCACTGCTACAAAAGCTGATTGGGCCAGACAGACAGACAAGCCAGCAACCTTCCAGAGCTCCAGATACCTGCCTGCCCCAAAGAGTGCCAAAGCAGCTTGGACAAAAGCCCTCTTGAGAGAGAAACACTGACCAAGCTGGTGCCTCCTGGAGCTGAGCCCTGCCAGCACAGTCCCAGGGTGCAGTCAGGCTGCTGCTGTCAAGGTCTGTAAATCTGGCAGGGCTTGGGCTGGGAGTAACAAACTCCCCAGCAACAACCTGAATTTCCTTCAAAGCACAGTCAACTCCATCCCTCGAGCACAGCCTTCACGGTCTCTCCCTGGGGTAGCCAGGAAGCTGGTGCATCTCCAGGAGGGACCGTGACCAAAGGTGGGCAGCCCCTGGGCCAGTGCTGAGCTCACAGATGGTCATGGCCAGGGCAGGGCAGGGAGGTCCCAAGTGCCAGCAGGGCACCAGGAATCAAGGGGCTCAAGTGACATGGGGAGGGTGGCATGTGCCAAATGGGGCAGCAGCTGTTCTTACCACAGTGCCAGAATCAGTGCCAGAGTCTGCCATGGGTGGCCCCATGGATGGCTCCATGGACGGCTCCATGGACTCAGGTTCCCACATAGCAGCTGCTTCATTGATCTGCACATCTTCCTCCAGCTTTTCTTTTGCCTCTTTCAGCATCTTCTTATAGTTTTCATATCCTGAAGGAAAAAATTATCCACAAATAGAAGCATGGGTGCATTGCCAATCCCATTTAAGCTGAGAAGTCCCACTTTCCCACCACTGGCCTCTCCCAGAAATGAATCCTTCAGGTTACCTGGGGCAAATAGATGCTGCTGCTTCTCCATGCCAGAGTCATCCATAGGTGGCTCCTCGGATGCATGCTCTGACAGAACAGCTGCTTCTTCACTCTGTATGTCTTCCTTCAGATTTGCTGCTGCCTCTTTCGGCATCTCATATTTTTCATATCCTGAAGGAAAAAATTATCCATAAATAGAAGTGTGGACACACTGCCAATCCCATTTAAGTTGGGAAGTCCCACTCCCCCAACTCTGGCCTCTCCCAGAAACAAACCACTCAAGTCATCTGGGATAAGTAGATGCTGCTGCTTCTTGATGCCAGAGTTGTCCATAGGTGGCTCCACAGATGCAGGCTCTGACAGAACAGCTGCTGCATCGCTCTGCCTATCTTCTTTCAGATTTTCTTTTGCCTCTTTCAGTATCTTTTCATATTTTTCATTTCCTGAAGGAAAAAAGAATATCCACAAATGGAAGCATGGGTGCATTGGCAAACCCATTTATGCTGGGAAGTCCCACTTCCCCAACACTGGCCTGTCCCAGAAGCAAACCCCTCAAGCCATCTATGGAAAGTGGATGCTGCTGCTCCTCTCTGAATCCTCATGTTCACTCTCAGCCATCTTCCTCCTCATAGAGGAGCATCTCATCCCCTGAAATGTCATGCAAATCCAACCCTGCCAAAAGCCCTACCAGTCTCCCTTACTGTTTTTCTGTCTAGCCATCATCTTTCTAGGTTTCTGACAGATGTGCTGGCAAGATCTGCAGGATGGTTACTGGGACAAAACCCACATGGGCTCCTCTGTCAACACTCGAAGCAAGCAGAGGGGCGAGTGTTGGTCTGGCAGCCCTGCAACCTCCAAGCTTTGTGGAGAGGGGTGTGTGCTGCCCCATGGGAGAAAAAAGGGGGGGAAAAAAACAAGGGGACCTTCCTGGGGAGCAGACAGGCGGTGCTCACCTTTGACATTCCAGGGCAGATCCAAAGAGATCCTAAAAAAGGTCCCCTCTCCTTTTAGGGAGATTTCTGCTGGTTCCAGGTGACCCACTTGGAACTGGAAAGTCCTGTAGAAGACTCCTGGTATTCCTGGCAGGTAGTAGACTTTCAGCACTTGCTCCTTGCCAGGTTCAACGTGATCCTGCAGGGGATGGGAGGAGAGGGAAGGAATGCCTCAGAGAGGGTTTGATGGGGGATGGCTCAGGTGACAGGCTGAAAAGACAGGTTTTCATCTGGAAGAAAACGTCAGACCACATCACCTCCTAACTTCCTTGTACCCAAAAGCTCAAGCCTCCAACCCCCTGGGGTGCAGTGTGTCCTTCTGAGGGCTCGTAAGGCTGCACCCCTCAGCAGAGCCTGCCCTGTGCTCAGGGTGAGCACACCTCTGCTGCTAACAGGGTTTGCCAGCAAGAGCCAGGCTGAACAGATAAAAGCTCTTTTTTAGGTGCTGCAGAAGAGGAGTGAAGTGCCTGCACTCAGCAGGGTCAGCAGCCCCTGTCACAGCACATCAGTGGTTCCAGACTGGTGTCAAAGGGCCTGACCCTTTATTAATGATCCTAACAAAAACACCCCCTGCCTTTGTGGTTACACCAAGAGTGCATGAACATAACCAGACTCACGGTGACCTGCAAACATACATTTTTGGAAATGCAGAAGGAGAGGCTGGGATGAGATCTAGGGAAGAGGGCGATGTCAGGAAGGACACCTCTTCTCTGGGCTTCCAGAAGGGCTGTCCAAGCCCCAGGATGGGCTCACACCAGCCAAGTTGAGGGCAAACTCAGCTCTGGGTAACAGGACACAGCTCGCCCATACACACTGGGGTGGACAGGCTTCCCAGTCCCATTCCCACTGCAGGGAGAACTGGGACAGATCCTGCCTCTCAGTCCCCTGAGCTCTTACACCAGCACACAACACGGCTGCAGCCCAAGGGAGCCCTGCCAAGCTGCCAGCACTCAGGATGCTGCCACAGCAACTGAGAGCACGGGCCCACGCAGAGCTGCGTCTTCTGATGCTGGCAGGAAGGGGGCATCAGAGTGTCATCCCTTGGAGGAGACAGGCATGAAATAAAGAGAAAGCAATTTGGCTTCCACTTCATGCTGCTAACTCCTCTCTTAACTCTTCCAGCCCCGCTCCTCTCTGGCCCCACCACTGCCCCACAAAGCTGCTGCAAAGCAGCAAAGCTGGAGGGAGTGAGGGACTAGCACAGGGGCTGTGAGATTTTCTGGCAAAGGAGCTTCAAGCTCAAACAAGGAATATGTAAGTGCTGCTTAGTGCTGGCAGGGGGGAGGCAGGGACAAGGAGTAAGTCCTGTGCCAGCACAGCCAGAGAGTCCAGCAGTCCAGGTCCAAGGAGCAACCAATGTGTTTGTGATTCTGGCCAGTGGCATCCGCTGGCCGAGGCTGCAGAAAAGTCTACTAGGAGAGCACTTGCTTGACCTTCTCTAACCCCAGCAGCAATTGCTTTCAGCCCTGTCTCTCAAGGCTGAGTCTGAAGGGGTTTTTCCCCCTTTAACACTCTCCTGGGCCACCTAACACAGGGCCAGGGCTAATCACTTGAGCTACTCACAGTGCTGGGCACGACCACCGGCACACCGGGCAGAGGGCAGTCCGCAGAGGCAGTGCTGGGGTTTAGCACCACGTAGGTGAATCCAATCTTCCCAGTGTTCTGCAGGATGACCTCAGTTTCAATAACTTCATTAAACAGCTGGAGAGAGAGGACAGAGGAGTGGGAAGTTACTGATACAGGCCTGCTGCTGGGAATCTCCTTCCTCTTTCATGGGGCTGAAAGCAAAGAGCCACAATGCAAGAGCAGGGTCTGGGGAGGAGATACAGGTGCTTGACCAGGAACCCCCAGGCAGAGGGCATCTCTTAGCCCTGCCACTTCTTAGGGAGTTGTGGCAGCACACAGAGGTGTGGTAATAACAATGTAAGGGCCACTAATAAATTAATCAGGGGGCACAGGCCCTCTTTACTTTCAGGGGTCACCAATAGCCTGGTGAAACAAGGGAGGTGGCATGGAAGCATTCCAGAGGAAAAGGCACCTGCAAGCAAGTATTGGCAAGCAAATAGGCAAAAAGGGAGACACACAGGGCAACACAGGGCCAGCAGCTGGGAATATCTGTGGGAATTTATCTGAAAAGAAGTAAAGATTATTCTGGGACATTCTCTCCAGCCGCAGTGGCTGGAAGCCCAGCTTCCTCCCTGTAGCTTAAGCAAGAGCATTAGAGGAGAGCAACTCCTTGGAGATCAAGCTTTGGGAGCAGATCAGTGGAGGGGTGTCTCAGGGACATGTCCCTCTAGACATCTCCACTAGGATCCTGCCTGGCCCAGGAGGCAGCGTTAGGTCCCTTGAAGAGGAGGAATTCCCAACACTGGTAGCGTGTGCATGGGTACGTGTGGTGGAGATGGCCATTAACAACCAGCTTGCATGCTGGACGTATCCCTCAAAGGTTGTACTTCCAAGCCCCAGAGCCAACAAAGGAGCTGGGAAGGGGAGAGAGCCCTGGACTGAGGTGGGCAGCAACCTGCTGGTGATGGTTCCAGGACAGCAGCTCTGCCAGGAGAAAGGTGCGGTACCTGCGGTCCGCAGTCGATCTCCTGGATGTCCAGGTGGTAGGCGAGGCCTGAAGCCTCCCCAGTCAGCACCACCTTGTAGGCTGGGCCTCCCTCCACACTGCACAGCGCCGTGACACGGGCAACGACGTTGGCGTGGCCGAAGAAGGTGAAGGGCACCTGCTGGGTCTCGCCTGGCTGCAGCACACCGGACACCGGCAGGACATCGAAAACCTGGAGGAGGGGAGGAGAGACTGAGATGTCGAGCGTGGAAATGGATGCAGAAGGGCAGCTGTGGGTTGGAGCAAAGCACAGACATAGCTGAAGGGGCCTCTTCATCAAACATAGCCGCCATAATCGTCCTAATTTCATCCTGTATCCATGTTACTGGCCAGTGGAGGAACCATAGGGAAATCTTCTCTGATACCCACTGATCAATGCATTAATTAATACACTACTTTATAGTAGATTGGGATGTCTCCTGGTAGCAAGAAATTCTCTCCACTGCAGAACTTGCCCTTGAAAACACTTTTACTCCCTTCAGAAAAACGGGAGACTAAGAGGTGAGAGCCCCTGGAGTCAGGGGGAGGACTCCAGCTCAGCTCATCTGACACCTGAGGCTTTTCCCTCTCCCTCTGATTTACGTGCTGCTCTCTCAAGGTGCTACAGCAAAAGCTCCTGCAAACATTTCTGATCAAGCACCTGATGAGGTACAAGGGGAGCAGTGCCCTCCCTAGGTGCTGCACAGGGAGTGTCCTTGGCCCTAAGACAGGTCCCACAAGGCTTCTCCAGTGACCAGTTGCTTCAGCAGTGCTTTGCAATGGCTTGCAGGGACGTGAGGAGCCTCTGTGGGCAGTGCTGAGGGCCACCAGTGGAGTGGGGGCTGCAGAACTGCTTTTCACACTGGAAACACCGAAGTAAGACAGATTCCCACTTACCTCCTCCACTCTCAAGGCAAGGTGCTCCACCTCCATGCACTGCCTCAATGCCTTCGTTGTTGCTGGGCTCTGAGGCTCCACAGCAGAGGATGACAGCACCTGGAAAACAAGCACCGCGGGCTGCAGTGAGCAGGGGGCAGGTCTGAGCAGGATCACTCTGCTGCAGGTTCCACCACCTCACCACACCAGAAGGAGCTGAAATGGGACCTGGGCACAAACCAAGTGTGGGTATGTCCATGTTATCAGTCAAGTCCTGGTCCAAGCCCATCCACAGGGCTCTGTCTGCACTTCCTACATGGGAGTTTGCACAAGACAACTGGATGTCCCCAACACTCAGGCAGAGTGACTTGGAACTACACGATCTTTGAAAGTCCCTTCCAAGCAAAGCCAAGGTCCCTTCCAAGACAAACCATTCCAGGATTCTAGGATAGCCACTTGAATTTCCCTGGTTTATGCATACATGGCAGCAACCAGGAAATAAAGATGATTTCATGCTTCTGTCTGAGAACATTCAGCCACACTATTTGCATCTTATGGGTATTGTTTCTCAGAAAAAAACATGCAGAGTTAAAACAACCAATATTTGGCTGTGACCAGGTACAGCCCCTCTCCTTGAACTTAATGCCAACAAAGGCATGTTCACAAACTCCCAAGCTTCCTTACATCCTTTTTTTACTGTCCCACAAGCAACCTCTGTTCCACATCATACAGAACAAGGGGCAGTTCCCACTCCAAAGCACCAAGATTCACCAGGCAGCTTGTCAGTGGCAGCCTGGTGGAGGCAACACAAGCAGTAGGTGCACAAGAAAATCTACCTTTGATTCCAGGGAATCCTCTGAGCCTGCTGGCTGCTGGGCAGGATCCTGCACTGCTCCCAGGGCTTTAGCTGGGTCCTCCACACTTTCAGTGCTGAAATGACTCTTGGACAACGCTGAGTGTTCCAAAGAGTCTCTCTCCTCCATCGATAGTTTGGGTTTGATTTTCGGTGGTGAAGGGGTGAACCTGGAAAATAACATTTCAGTTCCCAAGAGATCATCTCCTCTGAGCCAGGTCCCAGTTCACTAAACAAAACTGTTTCTGGATGAGCTTTGTTCTTTGTGACTGCAGCACTTCAATGCCCAGTGGTTACCTTGGCTTGGTTTCCTGAGGCATTATGGAAAAAATGTTCACTTTTGTAATGAAATCTGCCCAGACCAGAGTTCTGCATGCTGCAGAGATCACAGCAGGAGGAACTGCCAGAAAGGTGTTCATAGATGTGCCCCAGCACTGCTGCAGGATTACTCTTAGGCTTGGAAAGCACAGCCCAGACCTGCTTCCCCAGGGATGCTCAGACAAGTACTCCCACCAAGAGGCCCAGCAGAACCTGCTGATCGCTGTCAAACATCAAAGAGGTGTTTACTGAAGGTGATGTGTGGTTTACCAGGTGAAAACTCCCTTCAGCAAGGTGCCCTTTGCCTCAGGCCACAGAGGTCTGAGAAAGCAGCTTTCCCAGCCAGCTTTCCTTCCCAAGGGAAACCAGTGTGAGGGCTACAGCAAAGCAGCAGGAAGAGACTGGGACAGCAACACTGCACTCTGGTGGCAGTACCTGTGTGAGTTTGTCATAGGATAGGACAACAAATCGGGCTGGCAGGGAAGGAAAAGAGGTTACATTATAGATCTGCTTGTTCAAGTGCCTAATCATGGCTTTGCAGTACCAGATATAAACCAGGACTCCAGGTTACTGCTATGCAAAAAGTGCTGGGAGTGTCTTACAGCCCCAGTTTAGCTGGAGGACGTTGTTTCCAGCCCAGTATTAAACTAGCAGAGATTACCTGTTCCCTGAGCATCCAGCCTGACTATGACTGGTCAGTGTTATTTCCACAAGGAAATATCAAAAGCACTTTGTCAGATCCCTGGTAAACAGCCTCGGTTTTTGCAAAGCACAAACAGGTCACCAGGAAGAAGAGCTTCAAGGAGAGGGCAGAGGTGCACATACCTTATCGTGTTCAGCTGCCTGTCTGTCTGGAATGACCAGTGGTAGTGGGCAGGAATTGGGCTGCAGTTGGTCATCTCCAGATAACGCACTTTTTCAGTGTCATTCAAGATGCAGCCAAAGTCCAGGGCCTTGGTCTGGATGTGGAGATTTGGGAAGTGAACTTCTCCCCGAATGGAGATCTGCTCCTCATGAGGATGCTCCATGAACCCCACTTTCAGTGTCTTCTCTGATACCCAGCTATTCAGATCCTTTCTATAAGCGGGGTTAAACTGGATGCACAGATGAAGTTCCTCCCCTGTCTCCAACTTCATGGGCTGCAAGGAGAAGAAGAATATTAATCACCCATGTGAGGAAGTCCCAAGGTCTGACAGCATGAAACAACAAAAGTTTGACCCCAGCATGGGCTTCTCCATTCTCCCTTCATTTCTTTACAGTGACTGATCACACTCTGGTCTGAGACTTTCTCAGGACCATGTTTCAGTGCTTGGCAGCAGTACAAGGGGATGGCTGCTGGAGAGCTGGGATGCTTTCCAGGAACACCTTTACTGCATGGCTTGCCCAGACCTAGTTGCCTGCTCCTTATGTCTTAGAGCCAGGATGGGTCTTCCCAATTCAGATGAGATTTTGCTTCCTTCAGCAGCTCTGATGATTCAGTTCAGGCCAGTCCACTGCTGACTAGTCAAGAATAAACTTCCTGACTTGAGCCCTGGCAAACAGAAGGGCACCACCACATCCCTCCCTCTTCAAACCCCACTGACAGGAAGGAGGGTCCTTGACTGCTCACTTGGCCGTCTGCAGGGAGTGGCTGCTGGTCCACATCACAAATGAGGAATGGATGCTTCAAGTCCAGCACAATGCTGAGTGGCAGGGAGGAGGTGTTTTTCAAAGACAGAGGCTTGTACTGGAGAGTCAGGACATCACTGGGTCGCTACAGAAACAGGAGACAAGACAAAACAACTTCAAGTGGCCACAGATCCCCTTCCCCTTCCAATGAATTTCCCATTTTTCAACGCCAGAAGTGCATACATCTCTATTTACTCTTTCCAGTAGTGTCTACCCTTCCAGCTGTTTTAACAGCCATGCCATTAAACGCCATCAAAGGATGCAACCCAGAGACTTACCTTCTCCACACGGAAAGTGATTGCTCTGGAAGATATTTGCACAGTGGGAAAAATGAACTCACAGGTGACATCCACTTGCATTATTTTTCTCTTTGTTTTCTCTCTCCCCACGATGGCGTGACACAGCAGCTGTTCCTTCACCTCCTGCATGCAAGAGCCACTGTCACCAGTGGGTGCTGGCACGTTGTCCAGCAAACACCCCATGCTGGATCACTACCCACAGGCCCTATTCCTGACATGGAATTACAGTCACTGCTCTTCTCAAAGGCCCCTTTTTTTTCCTGTGCTGCAGCCTGTTTATTCTGCCCTCAAATGTCTGTAACACTGCACCCCAATAGCCACAAAAGGCACTCATGGGTCACGTGCTGCCTACAGTTGTAGTAGTCCCAGCCCCAAATGACCATTGCTTTGATTTGTGCCATTGCTAAGCACAGTGTTCATAGAAAGCTGTAGGAACTGACTAAAAAAAGGTAACTATATTAAGGAAACAGGTGATCAAATGGCTAATCAGTAGGATCTCCGTACAGGTTTCTTCCACATTCACTTAAATATCTGTGCCCAAGGGTCCTGGAGCTAGGGAAGCACACCAGGGTTAGCTGGCAGCTTCTCTGCAGTTTTATTTTCCCTGGAAAGAAAGGTCCAGGAAGGAGAACAGCCCAAGGCCCTGCTAAAATCTCCCCCTCTGAGCTGCTTTCCAAGGGTGCCAAAAGACCTGGCTGCCC
>JAWWEU010000020.1:3342238-3361312 GCA_035583155.1 Acropternis orthonyx
AGAACTTCTTTGGTGTGCAGGGACCGAGCACTGAACAGGCTGCCCAGGGAGGGTGTGGAGTCTCCCTGACTGGGGATGTTCCAGAGCCCTCTGGACACAGTGCTGTGCCTTGTGCTCTGGGATGGTCCTGCTGGAACAGATCGGCCACTGTGGGCCCTTCCAGCCTGGTTGCTCAGAACCCAGCTGGGTTGGGACTCTCCCCAGCCTGGCCCTCCTGCTGAGCTTGGATCCAACCCCTATGACATTCCAGTTACAATCCACATATATTTTGCATTATGTATAACGCAGTACAATAGAATCAAGTCACACAGTAAATACAAACTACACTTCCATAGTAAAAAATATTGACAGTAGTAAACTGAATGCTGATACATCCCCTAGTAATCCCTTAGGTTCCAGCACATGTTAAAGATTAAGTACTGAGCAACGTATTTATCTGATTATGAAATATTTATATTCTCCCCTCCTTTAAAGGATAAATAATCTATTTTCCCTGAAGCAAAAATATTTTGCTTTGAAAGTACTTGTTTTTGCTAATGTGATTTTAATACTTAATTAAAAATTACAAACTTCTTTGAATGCATTACATTAGAACTAAACTAAAAATATAAATAAACTAAAAACTAGATATAAAAATTACTGTCACCAAACAAAATGGAATTTTAGTTGCAATATTAACTGGATCCAAATTAAGTGATACTTTAGGGACACTACTGAGTCAACTCAGAATTAATTCAGTGACAGAATTTTGCTGTGGGTGTCACACAAAATAATTACAGTTTGAGATTTCAAAAGGCATTCAGTTTTGGTCTAACTCTCAGTCCTCAAGAAATCAATGATAAAACCAGTCATAGGTTTTAGTGGAATCAAAATTAAGTTCCCACACACTTAGACTTACCATATAAAGAATAATTACTTGTTCTCCCTCCCAAAAATCCTTCCCTCCCCCACATCTGTTATCATCAGAAACAGACATTTTGGGAACTGTCTTTGCAAAAGTAGAACACCAAAATTCAGGTTCAGGGAATGTATAAATGGAACAGAAAGACAGGCCAAGGTGTCAGTCCATGTTAATCTGTGCCCAGACTACTGGAGAAAATAATGAAGTACATGATGTACTTTCAATAATTTGTCATATTGTAAACTGTGTAAAGCTCCCATGAAATTCTCTCTACCTAAAATTTGGCCCTTTTCCTAAAGGGCTTGACATACACTGAGTTTTCAGCACTGCCACACACACATTGATGTATATTTGAATGACTCAAGACATGTAAATTACACATGGAATTTTAGCAACTATAGGAAAACACGATGGATAATTACAGACAAACAAGAGGAGTTTATATAATTGAGACCACAGCAGAGTGAGCAGCAGGTATCATTCCATGGGTTTTTTCTTTCATTTCAGGTTCTTGGGATTTTGGTTTTTTAAACTCCTCTGGCAGCAGAGCTGTAATATTACATACTTGCGGTACCTAATTATGTTTCCTGATACTGAGCAAATTACTTCTTTTTGACAACTGTAATGCACAGGTCTGGTTTTCTGATAATGGGCGGTCTGCAATATTATATTGTTGATCATCTAACTAATTTAAAAGTAAAATAATGATGTCAACATCCCATCTTGGCAATCACCACAGTGTGTGCTAAACCTTTCCAGAGTGGTTCTGGAGACAACTCTATTTTTAATTCTCTATAAAAAGCAAATTTACATTTGCTATGCATTTATAAATGTAAATAGTTCTCATGTTTGACTAGTTTTCCTCCATGGAGTATTTAATGGTACAGTAAAGCTTTACTTGACTGCTGTCACTCAGAGGTGCTTGGCAGAGCATTACCTGCTGCAGTCAGAGATGTGGGAAAAAAAGCCAAAATAGCAAAGCCTAGAACCCCCACACTGCCCTTCACTGGGGAAGTTACCATTTAAATAGAGACATTCCCAAAAGGCAGGATCCACATTTGTGTGATATCTGAATGTGCTTTCTGGATGTGGGTGCAACCAACGTGCCTGGGCACACTGTCAGTCTGTTCCACGTGGCCTTGAGGTGTGTAGGAGGTGCAGGAACACTCCTGGGCATGTAAATCCAGCCCTCTTTGCCAAATGATGCTCAGCATTGAAAACCCTTTAGGTGTGACAAACCTGGACCCTGTGGGCATAAGAGAGCACAGGAACAGCCTGGGATTGAGACTGGGAATTCACCAGCACTTCATCAGCTCACCGGGGAGTGTCTAACCTTGGGCAATCCCATCACACACTGATGATCCAGTGGGGGCACAGCAGTACCAGGAAGACAGAAAACACACTATTTTCACCTCCCTTCATGCTGGCTGGTGGAGAGCTCAGCAATCCAAAGTTTTTTTAAGGTCTGTTTTATTCCATTTACCAGTGTAAAGCTCTCAAAGACCACAAGCCTTGATGTCCCAGAGATAGATGGTGCTGTGCAGTGTAATTCATTCTGGACGCTCACTCAGATGAAGAAACACTGCATGGGTTATTGCTATTATTTCAGTTTATGGCTTCCAGAAGGCTGTGCCTTATTGTCTGTTTCTGTCTTCTGAGAAAATACATAAGTAGTACAGTTAAAAAAGTTGATCTCAATACAGTCTTCTCCAAATGTATTCCTTTGGTGCTTGCAATTTACTCTGCAATCTGCTTTTCCTTAAGGGCACTGCTACTTCCTTTACTTAATTTTGTTGTGTACTATGCCATTACTTTACAGGACATATAATATCGCCAAGAAAAATTAAGCCAGTGTAAATAATAATTTTTGAAATGTGTCTTGTTATTTATAATAGGGCACCTTGTGAGTTTTCACCTGGGCTATATATCTCTCTCACTTCAGCAGATGTTGCTGATACTCCTAGAGGTATTCTAACTTTCATTGCTTCATTTTCTCACTGAGTAACCAGATGCCAAACCACAGAAAACCCAAATCCTGCTGAAATGTATGTCTACTTCAGTCATCAGAATACAAATTAGGGACCTAATCTACCCCAGCCTGCCGTAATTACAGACTGAAGACTGCAGGCAAACCCCTGACTGATTCCTGTTTTGCATTTCTCCCAAACATATAATGTACTTAGAAAGAATGGTTTCAAAATCTACACTCTGCTTGGCTCTGCCACTCAGTGACCTTCCCTTTATTTTCAAAGCTGTCAAACAGGATTAATAGAGAACTCGAATAATACAGACAAACAAACTTTTGGAAACGTGGAAGAGGTTCAGTGCGAGGGGAATTTAAGTAGGTTACACAAATTCCCCTTCATTAGGAAAAGACTGGGAAAGGAGATCTGAAAATTCCTAGGAGTGCAAAGACCAAATGGATGTGTTTTCTTTCTCAAACCTCAGGAACCTGGGCTTGTTCAGTGAAACATCAGGCAGTGTGTTTAAATCAGAATGAACTCTCATGCAGCCAATGCATTTGCTACGTGAAGGTATGAAGATAAAGGGTTATAGAGGCTCAAAGAGGGATTGCAAAAGTCAAGGGACATAGATTTGGTATTAGTTATCAAACACAAACATCCGTGTGCAAGAGCTTGACCAAGATACCCACATTTTGTGGAAGCTGGGAAAACAGGACCATAGGTATGATATATTCTTTCCCTAAAATTCCAGTAGTCTCTAGTCTTGAAATGAGATGCCAAAATAAGCCAAACTTAAATCCAGTCTTGGATATGCATTACTTATTCAGTCAAATATTTATCATAGAATCACAGAATGGGTTGGTTTGGAAGGGACATTGAAGACCATCCCGTTCCACCCCCTGCCATGGGCAGGGACACCTTCCACTATCCCAGGCTGCTCCAAGCCCCATCCAGCCTGGCCTTGAGAACTTCCAGGGATGGGATATTCCCAGCTTCTCTGGACAACCTTATCACATTGTCTCATGAAATTTTACATTTTCATGAAGGAGAGGAACTTCTGGTGGGAGTTTAAAAAAATTCAGAAACGTAAGGAGAAGTAAAGACGGGGATAAACCCCCCTTCTTTAGTCTGTGGGCTATTTTATCTTAGTTTGTGCAGAATTATCAAGGATAATGCTTGATCAAATTCACTTTTTGATCTGGATAAGCACCAATGATCTTAATTGGTGGAAATTAAGAGGAAAAGAATCTTAATTTTTTTTTTTTTTTTTGAGTACTTAGTCTGGACAGTAGGAGCATGTGGGACATAATTAGTGCACTGTACTTTGTACTTAGGGACGTCAACAGCAGATAGAATAAATGCTCAGATAATGCAGGGATTTTGCCACAAAGTCTGCAGCCCCAGATTCCCACCCTGGGAATGCCTGAGCACTGTGTGAAATGGCTACATCCCAAACCATTGCTGCAATCAAGAGAGTAACAACGGGCTTAAGTTTCAAACTTAAGTCACACCAAATCAGAAATGAAAAAAGAGATTTACGTTAAACAGAGCAATTGCTCACTTGTGCCAACACACTTGACCAAAATTCATCAAGGGTAAAATTTTATCAGATATCAATGAATTAAAATGATTTTTGAATTTTATTTTCCATTTATTTTTAGCATTTGCTAATTTGTTTGAGATTTTACATGTGTGTTAAAAAATAAAACAGCGACTGGAAAAAATCTAGTCCATTGTGAGTAACTGCAACTATTAACTAAGGTTTGCACTGTTTTTGTAACCTGGTTTTTAAAATATGCCTCATTCATATTTTATTGAATGAACTGCTCAAACATCTGCATTACGGTGCCTTGTTAGAGTTAGTTCAACTTCTGAAAAACTGAAGGTTTATAATACTTTTCATTCAGTTCAGGCACAGCAAGATACCTTTTAACTCCTGCTGGTATTGAACTGGAATTTGAGCATTTTGTTCTTATACCCAATCTAAAGGAAAATGTAAAAGATAGATAATGTTTCCCAGCAATTTGTATGTTGGGAAAAAAGAGTTATAAAACAAAACACCAGCAAAGATGAAGATCATGCAGAGCCTCTGATCTATATTTAGCACCCTTAAATTATAAAATACTACAAGTGGTTTATCCAGGTTAATATTTCATTAAATAGGAAAACCAATTCCCATGGTATTAACAACTTAAAAGCAGAATCACAGGGAATAATGGAACACACAAGGGGATAGGAAAATCCAACCAAACTTCAGCTTACCCAGAAGGTAATTTTGGTAATTGGAAGAAGGCAATTGGAATGGTAGTACTTAGTTATGTCCTGAATATATTTATGTCTTCAGTATTTCACAGTGGCCAAAACAGTGTTATTACAGAACAGAATCTTGCACTTAGAGGAAATTTTACCAGTATTATGGAGAAAATTCTGGTATGGAAAATAGATTATCACTTAAATTTCCAGCAAAAAATTAAGTAGATCTCTGTGACACCTTTTGCCTTTAGACAGAATAATCCTTTATTCATTTAATGAAGATAAAGGCAATAAAACATGTTTTCAAACTCATTGAAATATGTTCATCAGCAAAATATTACTAAGGATCATACAATCAGTAGGAGGTCTGGGTTGTCTCTAATATGTTTTACATCTTAAATAATTTGATTTTAATTTCCAGAAGAACTGATCTGTCTTTCATGTGTAAATACTCAGCTTGGGTTTTAGTACCTATATTTAACCTCAAAACCCTTGAAAAACCCTCGTGCGATGAACACCCCCAAAGCACACACAAAGGCTCCTGTGCCCTCAGTATGGTGGTGGGGGAAAAGAAGAACTTCAGCTCTAAGCAAGTGTTTCCAACATTCTCTTTAGAAGGCTGAAGGGAAAGCTGGAACTTTCCATTGCAAGATTAAGGAGCAGAAAGAATGCTGGAGGAAGATCTTTCCTCTACTTAGGCATGACAGATGATATGCCATGTGGCAGTAAAATAAATAATTCCTAGCAGGGGGAATACACTTAACAGCTGAACAAGGGAGATGTAACTCATCCTGTTAGATCATGGAAGTAAGACAAGGAATTAGGAGTACTTAAATAGTAACAGAGGACAGACAGAAGTAGTTAAGGAGTCTACCATGTGACGCCAGTGCCAGACCTTCCACAGACAAATGTGGCATCTCAGATGAAAAGTATTATTGTGATGAATTTAATTGCCTAATAAAGGCTGCAGAGATGGCAATTCATATATTATTTAGCTGTTTCACATTTTAACAGCTTCAGTTTTCTTATGATATTTTCATCTTCTTAGTCAACTCTGAGGCCATGACTTACAGTGTGTGTTGCCCCCAGCAAACCCCATGGCAGCTCCACAGGACTTGGTACACCAGGGAAGGCTCTCCAAGCTCTATCACGGATCTCAGCAGGACAAATACGTGCCTTGCGTGGTCTTAGACCTGCATTTTGTTGGAACTCAGTATGAGACTGACCCTAACAAGGTCAAACCAGCGCCTTGGACACATCCTGATGCAGGTTTTTTGGTGCTGGTGGTATTATCTGGTATTTTGTTGGCATACATCGGCCTCTGAGACTCATCCCAAAGACCTCAGATGTTTAATGTTAGTGTGGATGTGCTGGTCCTTAGCATAAACATTCTCATTAGCAAATATGTCAGATGATACTGGGATTTTTAGGTGTTTATTCTAACTGTTTTTAATCAGAAAATACGCAGGGAAAATTTTATTAGTTATAGTTTAAGATGCCAGAGGATTTTTTAAAATTTTTTTTTCAACTTTTCTTCAACTTTCCTTCCATCCTTAAGGCTACTTTTTCTGAGTATAAGCACATCACACTTGTCTTCTGAACAAAAACCGCAATTTTTTCTTCTTTTCCTACTCCTCACCATCACAAATAAAATTATTTTTGGTAAGATATCTTCCCAGCCTTGATATCTGCTGCATCCTCAAAATGATTATAATATTAATTTAAAGGCTTCCTGGCTTTTGAAACTGGATATTTAAAATAAATTTTGTTTATTTGCTTTCTTAGTAGCATCATCTCTTTCCTCAGTTGTAGGTACCGTATATACAATATTTTCTCTGTGAAAAAAATATTTTAAAAAATGCACTTTTATCTATACTTTATAAAGCCATCACAGGACCGTAAATAGTTACTACCACAGAAGAGCAGTTTAGGGTATGGTTTTAACATCCAGTGAGTACAGGTTTAGGAGCATGCAGGAACTAGTCCCACATACTTGTCCCAAAGAGAGATGGGAAATTAATCCCCATCAATTAAATCTATAAATGATCCTTTAATTAAGAGAACAATTAGTAGTCCACATCCTTTTGGGGTTATTCAATTCCTGGCAGAGTTCAGGTCTTTTCAGCCATTCAGGGCAGTTTTCCCCTACCCAGGATCACGAAAGAACTGTTTACTCTGCCCTGATTGTTGCTTACACCAATTTTTCAGTTTTAATTGTTGGACTATTCCTTCTTCTTTGTCCAAATACTCTCAGCTCTCCAGGCTGGAGGGGCAGAGTTGGACCAGGAATGCAGGCCCTGGCCAAACCAGGCAGCACAGCCAGAGCTGCCCTGTACTCACATGGCTCTTGCTATTCCATTTGCATCTAAAACATTCCCCAAATGTTTCTTTCTGTGCAGCCTGGCAGTGCCATGTGGGTTTTAGGACAAAAATAATGACAAACAACTGCAAAATCACCCCAAAGCTACAATTAACAGGAACAGTAATGCTTTATTTTGTTATAGCTGTAGAGCCAAACGGAGGTGTCTGAGTTTAGTTATCACTGAAGTGATGGTGGAGTGCAATCGAGCTGGGTAATACCTCAGGATTTACACGATTCTACCTCATAATTAAGAAAACCAATTGCAGTTTGAAATGTAAGAAGACAACTATCAGAATTTTTTCATTTCTCCACAATGAGCACTCACACACTTGGATGCATTTCCCCATGAAATGAAACAGAAACACATTTGAAGCAAAGAATCCACCTACACCAAATGGCTTTGACCCTGACAGCAATGCCAAATGGATTTACTTTCCCAAATATTCACCTCTGGAGGATTTAATTTTGTTTCAGGCATCTTCACTTACAGATCTCACAGAAATTACAAAAGTCCCTCTGTATTCTTGGCCAGAGAATGACCTCGATATCAAGATACCTTGGCAGTGCTATAAGGTGTATTTGAAAACCTCCTGGCATCAGCAATCCCCTGGTGCCAGTCAGGGTGAAATACTTCCTTCAACAACAGTGTCACTTAGCAATTGTTCTCCTGAGACTTGTATTAGAACTTCTACTGGAAAAACTAGAGATTGTATTAACAACAAGAAGAGCTAATGAAAAGCCTGGTTAGGTTCCCAGAGTTACCTGTACCTGATTTATTCTGCTGCTTCAGGGACACATCCACATAGGGATGGAATCCAAAATTTGCACAGCAAGGAAAAGGCTAATTAATCACTTCCCCCCTCTGCTGTTACTCTACTGCAGCCAGAGAGGCAGGAAACTTGAACCTCAGGTTGCCGTGGCATAAACAGTCCCTGTAAATGCACTACTTATGTGTTTCTCAAATCTGCTTCTGAATTATTTTCACAAACTTGTATCTCAGCCTTTAAATTGAGGCCAGGTGTGGTTAATTATGCGATCCACAAATGACCTGCTCAAGAGAAGCTGTTTTTAATACCTGTCCATCCTGTATTCGTGACAATGAACTACTTTTTTTGACTGGCAACTGTGATTTTAATGGGAATTTTGGTTAAATACGTGACTCTGTGCATTTAAAGTGAACAAGAAAATGGCAAATTGAAGAAAGACTTTTAAAATTAAATCATAGAACATCCTGAGTTGGAAGGACCCACCAGGATCATGGAAATCCAACTTCTGTTGCATACAGAAAGGGGTATTTGGGTTAATCTCTACAATAATTTTTCAAACTGAGTTAAAACACATGGAGATAGAGAAGTTTTTATGAGAGATAAAACACCCGATTTCCAAAAAAATCTAGGCAATTTATCAAATGAAGGTACAAAAAGAACAACACTCTTACAGAGGGTAGGTATAACTGTAGTTATTATATTAGTTCAACTCTAGGTAACCTTAGTCATTTTATCCTTCAGCTCTGGAAACTGTTGTGCAAGGATCAATTTTCCTAAATTAATCTAATACATACAGCAATCCCTTCGCAACAGAATTTTTTATATCTAGTAGAGGTATTTGTGGTAGATGTTTAATGTTAAAATTACTGCAAAATTACCACAGGTCTTCACTGCCAGCTGTTGGGAAACAGATAACAAATCTGGCATGCCCTTTAGAAATAACACACTTCAGGAAATCGGGGGCATCTTTCTTCTTTTCAGGAACATTTATTATGTTGGCTTATAGATTCCTTTCCTCAAGCTATTTTCCCCTTTCCTGCTTCCTTCTTGTGGTTCTTAAAGCAAACAATTATGGCTTTGTCAAGCAAATTATTCCTTTTGCTTACTAAAGCCTCAGCAATTTGAAAATGCGTAAGAAAATGCTGAGAGTGCAGAGGCCACTATAAATCCCTTGCTGTTGTTCTCTGTGACTCCATCCCCAGCACAGATCCTGTCATTGATCCACATGTTCCTGCTGGAATCAATGGAGACAGCTACAGGAAAAACATAATCAAAGGCAGGAAAGCGGTTCCTAATGAACAGCCCTAAAGTCTGTCACAAGTCCCATTAGCAAAACAGACTGCACAGAGTTGCTGATGGGAAGTTTAGTGCCAGTCGGGATTAGGCTGGGAATGTGGTCATTAAAACAGTTATCACAGACCAACTTTCTGAATTATCTTTTCTTTTCCTAGCAGTTCTCCTCTCCAAACATGGAATTTACCTTAGTTATTTTGCCCTCCTTTCTCAAACATACTCTTAGACTCCCTGGGCACTGGATGACTCCCTCAGCCTTGTTCATCCTTAGCATTCCTGGCTGAGCTGAGGAAGCAAACGTGCCTGGAAGAGCATTATCACCAAGAAGAAGGCCCATCTAGACAATCTGTTCCTGAATGGAACACAATGGAAAAGAAACTCTAAACTGTACTTTCGTATCTACCAGGTCTGGTGGGAGGTGTCCCTGCCCATGGCAGGGGGTGGAATGAGGGTATATTTAAGGTCCTTCCCACCCAGACCATTCTGTGATTCCATGATTTCTGTGCCCACCATTGTCACAATGCTTAGAGGATGCTTAGACTGTAACAGAAAATTTATTCAAGATTTTAGAAAATTCTTTTTAACTTCTGCAACTGCATTACATGAATCAAAGGCACAGGTAACCAAAAGGATGTTTCCAAATTCCCAGAGATGGAGAATAAAAAAACAAACAAACAAAAAACCCCAAAACAAAACAAAACAAAAAACCACCATGGATTTTGTTCACTACGTCATCTTGCTTTGCACGCTGCCTTGCTCATAATTAATTTAAAAATAATTTAAGCAATATATAGTGATCTGAAGTGCATATGATGATCTAAAGGATCATGAAACAGAGTTTTACTTGTTACCTAGTTCTGCTTTACTAATAAGAAGTCTGCCAGTGCCATAAGGCAAAACTAGACACAGAGAATAACTCTAAATAGTTCTGAAACTATAATTTGTTTCTTTTAATATATCAAAATATGCTTCAAAACTAAGAATTCTCCGTGTATTCAGAATCTTCAAAAAGCAAATTTAAAGTGTTTAACAGACGATTTTAAATTCTTCAATTTAAAATAATGTTTTTTCTAAGCACAAACCCACACTCTAGGCTATGTTGTATCAGTGACATACAAGAAGGCACCGTGAGATTTGGTGATGGCAGTGATTCCTAGTGGGATACAGGGAATTCTGTTTGAACAAAGATAACCTGGACTGATACCAGAACAACAAAGACTGAGCAGATATTTGTAGACACATACAAAGGAGGAACATCTGGAATACAATGCTGCAAGAGAAACACGGCCACCTGCTAATCCCACAAGATGTGAGGTGTTAAGGGAATGTGAGAAATAACATTGCTATGTTTTCACAATGTTTGCATTAGTGCACAGCTTGGCAAAACTGGAATTCACTGCTGAGTTGGAAAAAAACAGGAATCTGTTTTATGTGTAAAAATAACAACATAAAAAAAAGTTATTTCGTGGTTCTACTTGTATGTTTATTTTTTATTACCTTTATTGATCTTTTCTGAAAAAAGAAATGCTACAATAATCTCTTAAATAATTATGAACTTTGTAAAGGCCACTAGAGAATTCAGAGAGTGTCTGAGCTGGTGCTGCTCTGCCATCTGCTTCCAAAAGGGCACATATGCTTTGGATTTACCATCCCATCTAGCATGCCAGAGGTTACACTGGCATGAGTAGGCACTTGTGTAAATAATAGATAATGCTGGGGAATTCAGTGTGATAATAAACCTTCTGAAACATATTGTTCAAAAGAATTAAATATTCAGAATGATTAGGCACTCAAAATTGTAACTGTGATTCTTAGGAGTATTGGATGCTAATTTTGTAATTCTTTGGGTTTGACATGTGCAAGGTAAGTAAAAAAATTAAAAGGCATATGTAGAATGCAAAGATTTTCTAGAAAGAAAGCATTATATGAATGACAGATTCAGCTTTGCTCTGTATTTTCATATTCAGTGTAACTTGTAGAAATGGATAGTTGGCATCAAGAGACAGAAAAAGTCTTGAGGAAGTCTGTATATCCTTTATGCAATGAAACATGAAGCAATTGCATCGAAAATATACTCTCTGATCTTGCAGACATTCCATTTCCCCGGCGTAACTTCCAAATAATTGGCTTTCATGTAAGTGAAAACCGGAGGAGTTCGAAAAGGAAAGTTCACCCAGCCAGTTTGGGAACAGGATTTCATGGGAACTATTCAGCGCAGATTATCCAGTTTCATTTCTGTTTTGCAGGTGAAAGTTAAAAATTGACATTCATCAAATACCATAACTTTATAAGATGCATAGAGACATTTTGGGTATAAAATGTGTCTAGAAATATCTGCGATCATGGGATACCAAAATCGTTTAATCCAAAGGTTTTTTTGTAAAGAAACTCCCTCTCCATCAACGTGATTCCTACAATCTGGAGTTTCAACTGGTCCATATGATCCTTCCATCAGTGTTTTTGTTTTAATTCTAGATCTTGGCTATGTAACTGCTCCAGGAATTCCCAATGGACGTGCCATGTAACACCACTTCCCCTAAACTCCAGCAAGTAGATAATTATCCCATCTTACCACACCCATAGTAATAATTCCATAAAGAAGGCAAAACAATCTGAAGGAAGTCACCAGTGAGCTGTCACAGGAAAAAAACCACTAAGCTTTTCCTGCTCCTTGGTGCTGCAGGGAGGTGGGTGTCACATAACCTGCAGAATTCCAAAGCATCTCAGTTATTAGCAGGAATATGGGATTTTTTAAGTCTCATCTTTCTCCTCACTCAGCTTTGCACCTCCTTAATTTAAAACTAATTTAAACCACAGCTACTTCGATAGTAGAAGATGGGGGTACAGCTGCACAGCAGCAATAGCAGTCATTTGACAATTTGGCTGTACCCACCTGGGAGAGGAGTGTTTCCAGGGAAAAGTTGTTTACTGATCCAACAGAACTTATTGTGACTCTGCCGTGCCCACAGATAAGGGTGAACTTTGGCAGTGAGATTTATACAGATGATTGGTTTATATGCCTGGAATGGACGTGAATGTATCATTTAACTCCCCAAAAGTAGTATCATTAAAAATGAAAATTCAAACATTTTTGACACTTCTCCAGCATTTAAATAAGCTCATAATACATAAAGTACTCAAGGGTGAGGAAATTTCGAGGAATGGCACATTTATTACCCTAGAATCCCAGAATGGTTTGGGTTGGAAGGGATCTTAAAGCTCATCTCATTCCACTCCCTGCCATGCGCAGGGACACCTTCCACTATGCCAGGTTGCTCCAAGCCCCGTCCAGCCTGGCCTTGGAAACTTCTCTGGGCAATCTGTGTCAGGGTCTCCCCGCCCTACCCAGGGAATAATTTCTCCTGACTATATAACCTAAATTTCCCTCTGTCAGTGTGAAGCCATTCCTTCTTGTCCTGTCACTCCAGTTCCTGATGAAGAGCCTTTGACTGGTGCTTTCAGGCACTGGAAGTTGCCGTGAGGTCTCCACACAAACCTCTTTTCTCCAGACTGAACAGTCCCAACCTTCCCATCCTCTCTTCATTTGAGAAGTTCTCCAGTCCCCTTGACAACTTTGCAGCCTCCTTGGACTCGCTCCAGCAGCTCCATGTCCTTCCTGTGCTGTTCCCCAGGGCTGGGGGCAGCTCTGCAGGGGGGTCTCACCTGAAGGGGCAGGGGGGCAGAGTTACCTCTCTCGACCTGCTGCTTTTGATGCCCTGCCCCATAAAGCATCTGCAAGGGAGTCAAAGCTGTCTTGACAAAGAAAAGGCTGTCTGAAAAATCAGTGAATAGACTAAACAATTAAGAAAATCAGTTTGAAGAGAAGGTAAATACTCAGCACATTAGCTGAGCTGATTTATTTAAATTCTTCCCAAGCATCAAGATCAAGCAATGGCACAAGTGGAACAGGCAGGAACTGATCCCCAGCAAGTTCCACCTGGGCAGGAGGAAGAACTTCTTTGCTATGCAGTGACCCAGCACTGAACAGGCTGCCCAGGGAGGGTGTGGAGTCTCCCTGACTGGGGATATCCAGAGCCCTCTGGACACAATGCTGTGCCTTGTGCTCTGGGATGGTCCTGATGGAGCAGGGCGGTGGGACCAGATGGGCCACTGTGGGCCCTTCCAGCCTGACCCATCCTGGGATTCCATGCTATGTGTCTTATTTACAAATATAAGGAGATGGAGAAGAGAAATCCCCAAAACAAAGCTGAAGAAAACAATGTTTTTCAGTCCTTTTCCTTGTGCTGCTGCAGGGGAAATGGAGCTAAACAATGGGATACACTGCCTACCTTTCTTGCACAAAATCCTGTTAGAAAGTCAGTCGTGGTACTTCTACAACAAACTTACAATATCCACTTTTTTTTTTATCTTTGAATATGCTTTAGATACATCTGGTTGTTAGGAAAAGGAAAGTCATGTGAAAGAACCAAAAAGAACTATCCATGTGCATACCTAGTTTCTCCCTTTGGTGTCAGGACTCCTTTGCTCCTCCACATGTACAATTTTATATATACACCTCTACAAGGTTATATTATTATATAAAATAATATAATATTATTAAATGAAAGAAGGAAAAACCAAGCCACCATGACTGAACTATCTGACAAACACAGAAGTGACTGTTTTAATAGCACCATGTTTTTGCACTCTGGAGTATTTCTATTTGCATATTAATGAAGTTGAAGGTCAGGTAGCCTTAATTACATCCTATCCACTCTGTCCAACATCCCACCACTGAACACTCAGGAGTGGACCTCTTAATGCCATTATGCAAATGATACTTAAGTACAGAAATAAATTCAAAATAGTGGCATCTAAAGGAGCATATTAGCAGGAGGTAAATTAATAAACATATTCAAGAAATTGAAATTAAAAATTATTATTCAACACTAGATTAATAATTACTGAATAATATGTAAAAAAAATAATTATTTCTTTCCCCCTGGTGTAACAGAATAAAACATCCAGTGTCTTGTGTATTACCCAACATTTCTGGAAGGATTCCAGCATGGGTCTGGTAGAGAATCTGTTGAAGAAAATAGACAGTAGAAAAGTGAAGAACTGATTCCAAATTATTTGAAAATATAGTGATTTGATATAAAAACCCTCCAACAAAGCACCCAAAAAAGCCAACACCCCCCAAAAAAGAACCCACAACACCTAACAGCATAACAGCTTGGTACTAGAGACTATATATAGTATGCTTCCTATAAATTATGGCTATTACAACAAATAATTGTAAACATTTACTTATCAAGATTAAGTAAATAGTTGCTTACCGCTATAAATTGTGTTTCACACGTAACTCTGACATTAAAAAAATAATCTGATTATCAGTTCTTCGGTGTAGAGTGTGAAAATAAATTGACCATTCTTTTTGCAACATTCCTTTTCTGTATAAAATGAAAGAGCAAACAACTGCATAATTTGAAAGAGAAGATCCATACGAAAACCATGCCTGGAAATAAGCATTGACTTCAGACAATTCAGCATTTATGGGCACTTGCTGAAAAGGAGAAAGGAGGGAATAGAATTCTTTTGTCTGTTGTGAGAGAGCAGTGACAAATATAAGACTTCCAAAGACTTGTGTGAAAGTCATGGAAGAGGTTTCCACCATGAAGGAAGTGATGGAGGTGCAAGGAAGACAAGTCAGCATTTGTAAGACAACATAACAGATTTAGTCTGTAGCAAAACCCCCAAAGAAATTCTAGTGATGTGCAGGATGGAAAAATAGGAAAGCATGGAGAGTGTCTGTGCTCTTGGTTTCACTCACACAGGAAGAGGAAAAATAGACCTGAGAGCTGTCAAAAAACAGAGAAGCACAAGAGAGGGAGAAAACCCTGATATTGCAAAGTGGTAATTGGGTAAAACACACAGGGGCAGGTTTGAAGGCAACTGAGTGAAAAAAATAGATTGCCAGAATAAAAACCAAGTGTGATATTTTATAGCAATGCAAGGAGTCAGGCCATGAAATAAAAATATGAGCACTGGTACTGCAAACAATCAATCTGGTCTTAGTCCTTTACCCAAATATGAAATATAAAAGATAAAAAAGCAGAATATAAATATATATATGAAGGTAGCCCTCCCCAGCTCTCACACTGGCAGAAACACCCTCTATGTTTGTGTAAATTAAAGCTCATATTAGGTGATTGTGCAAGAACTTTACCATGCCATGAAAACTTCATGCTTTAAAATTTTCCTCCTGTTCCAATGTCTTTCATATGAAACTGTTATTCCTTCTCTTGCACCAAGATTTTCTTCTTTGGTTGCTTGTAAATAAATGCTCAGCTTTAAAATGATAAAATTTCTCTGCAGTACAGAAATCAACAGGAGGAAACCTGTGGGCTGAATGGTGGGTGGAGGAAAAACATCAGGGTTTGAATTCATGATATATCGAACCATTTCTAACATTGGTGTTAAAACAAGGGCAAAGACAAACCCTACAGGAAAAGCCCAAGACAAGACGGGAGTGCTTTCAGCATCCTGAGAGATGTCAAGAGAGATCATCACTATTTCTTGGGGATAATTGACTTAGACATCTATCCAAACCTGGGAAGGGCACACAGTGCCATGGAAATCTTTGTTTATACAGGTAGGAAACAAAGCAGATTCTTTTAGACTATCCTTCAGATCATGGTGAAATAATAAATCATGATCTCTGCGTACCGAATTCTGTAATGTTCACCCAAGCAGACTCTCATCTCTCCTTCAAAAATACTTTACCAATAAGAAAAAAAAAATCACTTTAAGATATCACCTTGAAACTTGATTTCCATCTACAAGTGTTTATGCACTCAACAATTTAGCCAATACTATCTTTGTCTATTTCCAGTTGGAGGCTTTATTCCTACATCAATTCTATCTTTTTATCAGTCCCTTTGGATGAAAGACTCATCAGGAGTGCTTAGGAACTAACTACAATTTATATCCTCCTTCCCTTCTATTTTTGCCTTTCTGTAACACGCAAACACTTCTAAAGTCTGCAAAAATAATCCTTGCTTTGCTTTTGTCTTTCATTTTCATTCAGGGTAAGAGAACTAGAGAGGTGCACTTAGTGTAATTCCCTCTATGATAATCAAAAAAAAAAAAGTGGGAAATTTATTTCCACAAGTTTTGTTTTCATAAGACTATGTAACACAACCACTTCAATAGCTGTTAATTTGTTATCAGCCTAGCAGAATGAAGTAGAAAAAGTGTTTAATTAAGAAATGTGAATCAATATTTTAGGACTGATAGTTTAGAGGATTTAAAATAATGAGCAAAAATAAAAGCACAAAGTCATAAAAGATAAGACTGAGCAGTATGATTTTAATAAAGGACACTATTGTTGGTTTTCATCTAATTCCACCTGGTTTCAGTCCTAGAGGTTTTCACTGTAGTAATACATTAGATTGTGTATCATGGCTATTAAAATCTGTCAAAGAAAAGATTTCCCTTCATAGTGTAAGATAAGTGAATAATAAAACACTTGTGCTGTTGCATCTGTAAATATTATAATCAGTCAAAATTAATAATTTTAATTTTTGTTCTTCCCCTGTAAATTCCCATCTGTCCTTTAATAGGAATCAATGGCAAATCTTGCAAGGAGCTGAGCAAGAGACTCATTTTCAAAATCATTTAGTAGTGAATTTTACCTGCATACACTCCTTTTCAGGTCTTTGGTTTGGTCTACCAAAACTAACCGTGCTAGTGGAGCTACCCTGAAACCTCCCCTGCAGCACACACACAATTACCTGCACTAAAATAAAACAACTATTAAATGTTACTGTGGTTTGTCTTTCCTGGAAGGACAGGTTAACGTTAGCAAGAGTCACATTTGCTACCGAGGGTTTAAGAGTCTCTCAGACCTTTCATATGGACTGCAGAATGAGGCGTTGAATTCCTTCAGCTGTTTTCCCCATATCTTTCTACAATCTTTCCACTGTTTCTACTCCAAAACCTTCAGGAATGAAAATCTTGCCAATATTTGTAGGCATTCCTGTAGCATCTGATGAATGGTCATATGCAACTGCTTAAATGTTTTCCCTTTTTTTTATAACTTCTGGAGTTCTACTCTAGAACCATCTGTGTGTCTGAACACATGAAAATCATCTTTCATTTTTTTTTGTTGGGAGAAATCCATTGACAACATCCCAGCCTGAAGGAGCCGACAGGAAAAATGGGGAGAGATCATTGACAAGGGCCTGGAGAGACAGGACAAGGGGAGTGGCTTCACACTGACAGAGGGCAGGGATAGATGGGATATTGAGAAGGAATTTGTGTCTGTGAGGGTGGGCAGGCCCTGGCACAGGGTGCCCAGAGAAGCTGTGGCTGCCCATCCCTGGGAGTGTCCAAGGCCAGGTTGGACGGGGCTTGGAGCAACCTGGGCTGGTGGGAGGTGTCCCTGCCCATGGCAGGGGGTGGCACTGAGTGGGCTTTGAGGTCCTTTCCAACCCAAACCATTCTGGGATTCTACAAAACCCCACCAAGTCCCTCTTGCCTGCAGAAACCAGGCAGACCAAAGTATTTTTATATTTGGAGCTACAAATGTAGTGTCCTAATCCAAATCTGACAAGCAGAGAGCTACTAAAGAATTACAGACCCAAACATGTGACCTGCTTTACATTTAATTTTTTTTTTCCAGCCAAGTACCTCCACTTTATCACCTGCATCACTTTCTAAATCAATCTGTCAGTCAATCAATCAATCAGTCCATCCAACCATCATTCTCTCTTTCCAGTGCCCCATGTACCCCACCCACAACACACACTGAAGAAATTCCTCAATAACTTTGCTCATAAGCAAGTGGGTTTTAGTACAACTTTTTCTTTTGTTTGTTTGTTTAACAATTCATTTCCACTGTATACAAACTAGAAACAGAAAAATGTTTAGTAGGAAAAAGGAAGTAGCTGGAACCTTGAAGTGTAAGTGTGCTGGTGTTAGAAAGCAAAGTCGCTGTGCTGACCCCTAATGAATACCCAAGGCAAGGAGTAGCTAAATACCTAACAAGAAAGTACTAAAATATTCACTTTATAGAACTAATCCACCGACATGCAATTCATTAATTATCTCCATTTGATCTTTTCATACACTATAATTGACTGCAGATGGAATGTCATAGTAAGGCACACAGGAAAGAAAGAACTTTTGCTTGAAAGTTGGTTGTGCCTGTTCCACTGGCCGCTGACACTGACAGTCACAGAATCATTTGGGCTGGAAAAGCCCTCCCAGCCCATCGAGCCCACCGTGTGCCTGATGCCCACCTTGTCACCCAGTCATTCCTTGGACACCTCCAGGGTGTCCAGGACTCCAAACCTCCCTGGGCAGCCCCTCCCAGGGCTTGGCAGCCCTTCCTGTTGTTAATGTTAAACAGGTATAAACACAATCCCTGTTTTTCTCAGTAATTTTGACAACTCACACTGCTATTTCAAAGCACAGTTGAAGCAATTCAAAATAAATTTCTACACATCAGCTGGAAGCAGTCTGAGCGGAGTGAATTCAGAAAGCTTAGTAAGTGCTTTTTTTTTTTTTTTTTTTTTTTTTTTTTTTTGT
>JAWWEU010000020.1:3361322-3382065 GCA_035583155.1 Acropternis orthonyx
AATAAGCATAAATGTGGGCCTTGGAGGCATGCTAATTAAAAAAAAAAAAAAAAAAGGAAGAAGGAATTTCCTTGTGTATAACAGGATCATTTTAAACCACACAGTGATAGCCTGGAGTGAGTAACACCTTGCAAAGGTCTCATGGTGTAACAATGTCAAAAATATTGATGATGTGACCTGCAACTCACTAAAGGACTAAAGTCCCTCGAGGAATGTACAGAGAATACTACAGCTACTTGTCACTCATTCAGCTTGGTTACTGTTTTCCTTTTCCTTTGAAATCGAAATTATTTGCATAACACTTAAGATTGACATTTAATAACAGGGTTAAAAAGCAGCACACGCATCTGCCAACATTATGCAACAATCTCAGCTGTAAATCAGCACTAAAAGCTACATCACTGCTAAAAAGTAACCTTTTTATTTAACTTGGGAAGTTAGAAGTTCATTTGACTTTACACTTTCTGAATGAAGACAGATCTTCTGTTCTCTAAGGTGGATCTGATACGAGGTACAAAATGATTTCAAAAGGTGAATATATGTACTAAATATAAGCAGGTCCATTGCACTGAGAGAGGCAAGACTAGTGGAATTTTATTTTTAACTTTTTTTTTGGTAACTTGTATTAAGCTTTTTCTTTTTTATATTATGATTATATGTTTTTAGTACTAATGTAGAAGTTGCTTAGTCCAGTTTTTACGTAGAAAAAGCCCAATTCTTACAGTGGCTCAGAAGAAGTTGCAGATCACATAATAGATATTCTAATTGCTGTACTGAGATGTGAGATACCATGATACTTAACTTTCAAAATCAGGGCTTTCTTAAACAAGTTAATGAACTATGAGAGTCAGACAATACTCATTAATTCTATTTTGTAGCTTGTGATATTGCTGAAGTAATGTGGCACTCACAGTCATTGGAGAATTTATTTCTGTCCTTAATCCATAATGTTAAAACCACATTAAAAATCTTGCTGTTTAAAACTATAAACATTCTTGACATCCCAATTAATAATCAGGATTATACTCTTCCTTTTTACCTATCAATTGAAAAAAGATAAAACCTCTTTTTCCTCACTCAAATGAGCAATTTAAGAGCAAGTGAACAGACAACAATGTTTCTTAAAGTAGTTTGGCTTAATTATAAGGAGGTAAAGGACATCATAGATTTGGGCTGGAAGGGACCTTCAAGTTCATCTCATTCCACACCCTGCCATGGGCAGGGACACCTTCCACTAGCCCAGGTTTTTGCTCAAATACTCTTATATACGCTGACATTTTATCTCAGCTATCAGATGAGGTAATTGCTCACAGTGTAGGTTTCTAATCAGATTTTTATTGCAAAATTTAAATCATTGCCATTTGAAATTGAGCAGATGAATAAAGGGATTTCCATGCCAACTTGCTTTTAACTAACTGCAGGGGTTGATTATGTTTCTTTAAACCTTACTAACTGCACTGACAAAAGTTTTAGAAGCACTGAGGACAATGTGAGTTCTCAAAATCCTGAGGGGCCACAGCTGGAACAGAAGTCCTTACTACTCATTTTGAAAGTTGTAAGTGCAAGAAAAAAAGTGATGTTTCTTGTTTCCTCAGCAAGACAATACTCAGCGTTAAAATACACTGAGAGGCATAACACAGTGAACACAGACTATTTTTTTTTGTGTGAAGAAATTAGATGACCTTGTCATCTAAATAAAAGAGACATAAAATATTATTTATGTGAGCAATTCACTACTAAAAGTTTGGTTGAAGCCCAGAAGGTTGGCACCCTTCTAGTGCTCTGAAGGTGAAATGCCCGTGTTATGTAATAAACCTCCATAGCACCAAAAAGAAAATGTATTTGAAACAAAAAAAATTACTTTCAATTGCATGCTACTGTACAGGGGAGTAAGGGAAAATCCAATCTCAAGACAATTTTCTGAAACCAGAAAGAAAACAATGCAATTGCTAAGAAAGCAATCAGGCACTTTTTTTTTTTTTTATGCTACCTGTCTCGATTTTTAATAGCAATAGCTCTATCTCTCCAGACACAATTTGATACCAAATATAATTTATTTTTTCCTGAGTTCAAAGAACTTAAATTGTTTCTTTTAGAATGTAAAACAAAACAAAACAAAACAAAAAAAGAAAAATGCCATTTACATGTAAGATGTGCAAGGAAGAAAAAACCCACATGTATTGAAATTGTAAAATCTATTTTCTCGTTTCTCTACATGCAAAATGGATAAAGTGTCCGAGGAATCTGCATTCATAATCATTCCTCAGGTTTTAGCAATATTCAATCTACTGGAAATTATAAAAGTATTGTTTTTAGGTTTGGTTTTGCATCCTCCTTTGAAGGTAAATTTACATCATAGAATCATGGAATACCCTTGGAAGGGACACACAAGGATCATCCAAGTCCAGGTTCTGGCCCTGCACAGACGCTCCAACAATCCCACCCTGTCCAACACCCCTGGAGCTCTGGCAGCCTCGGGGCTGTGCCCACTGCCCTGGGGAGCCTGCTCAGTGCCCACCACCCTCTGGGGGAAGAGCTTTTCCCTGAGATCCAGCCTAAATATTCCCTGACGCAACTCCAGGCCATTCCCTGGGTGCTGTCCCTGCTCACACAGAGCAGAGATCAGTGCCTGCCCCTCGGGAGGAGCTGCAGACCCCGAGGAGGTTAAACGGAAAGGTATTTCATACGTTTCCCCACCCTATTAACATGAGAGCTAAAATCATTCACGCTCATGGGTCACATTGGAAAGCACCACCAGCCAAGGAAATGTGACTGATATCACTGCACACTAATGCCCATCTTGTTTGACTGTGGGAACCACCAGTGACTGGCAATTCTAGTGAAGAATATTCCATTTTCCATTTACAGAATCCTGAATTCGATTTGTATCTATGACCTTGAGAAAAGAATGACCTGCAATCAGGTCATTCAGTTTTACTTTCTAAATTTTAGTTTCTAAGAATCATTAAAAATACTGTTGAATTTTCATTTCACTTCCACAAAACATATTTTGTCTTGATTCTTAATGGCTTTTGTGATATCATACATCATTAACTGAAGTAGTAAACAATCTGGAAATAATGGTAGGTGTTTACTGCTGGGAGGCATTTTCATTAGTAGACTGACCGTAACACATCTCACTTCAGAAAGATGACACACCTGAACATTATATCACAGGACATTTTAAAAAAAATTAACAATTAATCCCCCAAAATTTTAAAATCATACTTAAACCAAACAAAACTCTAGTGACTGACACTCTGCTTCATCTGAATGATTATTAACTGTTAAATATGTGTTTCTCTACTGAAACACATAGTATTATATGATGTATATTTTTCAAAATACTTTAATTACAAAATTGAAATTTGAAATGCTCCAGTATCATGATATCCCTGCACTAGGCCATCAGACTCCCAGGTTTTGACTGTGCCTCATATGTGATATTCAGTAAGACACTTGTTCCCTGAAGATTGAAGATTCCCACCCATTCCTCTCCTTTGCATGCACCATTCAGTCCCTCCTTCATGGACATGAAAGTGTCCCAGAAAAACAGACATGCAGATGTTGTAGCTCTGCTGCCAGAAGTGATAGAGTTCTATAATCTACATGCAGGGAAAGAGGGATTTTGGGATGATGTGATCTGGGTATTTGGTGGATTATTGCACGGTATAGACTGCAGGATAATGGTTGTTTTCACACACAGGAGCACTGACCCAGTTGTGCTCCCAAAAATCTCATTCAGGAGAAAAAGGACTAAACGCCTGACCTATCAAAGTTCTAACAACGAATTAATATGAAAACATAGGCAGTCACAATTATTAAATTAGCATATGTGAGGAGTAATGAAGTCACTGTGTTTGATGACTATCAATTAAAGCAATGGAGCCAAAGCACAGCCAGGTATTTGCTGGGTGGTGATGGACCACACGGTGTGCACACACTCTGACACTCATCCCTTTTACACCCCTCGGGCAGCTTCAAACAGGGTTAGCAAACATGCAGTCAAAGCACAAATGACTTCGGAGGCAAACATGAGCAGCACTTCACTTCTGATCTCCAGGTAATTAAATCTATTAGAAATGTGGACTTGGAGCCTTCTCAAGCCTCCAAGAAAGCCCTTTCAATCAGTGCAAGTCAGGCATCCTCATGCCTTCAGGTGTCAGGGTCAAAGCTTCTTGCAGCATTTGTTCTTTCTGTATATTATTTTATAAATAATACATGCAAGTCCAATTCTGCTCAGACTATGTCAGACAAAGCTGCTTGATATTGTTTGCTTTCTTAGAAACATGATTACTGCTTCCTGTCAGCAAAAGAAAGCTCTGTGGGAAATCTGTTTTTCCTGGTCTGTAGTGGATAGAGGTGAAGGGGAGCGTTCCAACTGCAAAAGAAAAGTGGAAATTATGCAAACAGTATGACTGGAGAAGAATGAGGAAGAAGTGCAAAGCAAGCTTATAGTACATGTGTGGAAAAGTGTCAACACCTGTATCACTGATGATGTAAAAACTCATCACCAGCCTCTGCTGTCACACGCTAAGGTTCTCAAAGTTGGAATCTACTAATTTCAGTGCTAATTGTCATGGTCCCTGTCCATTCACATATGGAGGTGCTGGGATCTCTGGTCTACAGTTGAAGATCAAGTCTTGAAGTTTTAACCAATTTATAGGCAGGTGTTTGATTTACTCTGCTCAAGAAAACTTTTCATATAAGATTTTTCCCTCCACCAGCCCAGGTTGCTCCAAGCCCCGTCCAACCTGGCCTTGGACACTCCCAGGGATGGCGCAGCCACAGCTTCTCTGGGCAACCTGTGCCAGGGCCTGCCCACCCTCCCAGGGAAGGATTTCTTTCCAACATCCCACCTAACCCTACTCTCTGCCAGAGGTTTCAGAACCTGGCATTCAACCCTTTCATAATTTACAGTCTGTCAGAGCCATTGCTTCAATACTGTCACTGGTACATTTTGACTTAATCTTCTCATTTATTAAGATAAAAAAAAGAACCCAGAGAGGGTGTAAGCTCTTTTATTTCTAATGTGGCTTTATAGCTCCAGTTTGTATTCTTCATGCCCTGACATTTTGCAAGTCATGTGGTGTGTTTCCTCAGGGAAAGTAAATCAGCTGCTCTCCTGGAGCGCAAGCTTCCTAATAGACAAAAAAAGTGCTTTGTTTGAGAGCAAAAGTACTGCACAGTTGTTATGGCAACTGGATTTTAGAAGGAAGTGTAGAATTTTGAGGGGCATCTGCTTAATTCCTAAACAAATGCTTCACCCCAGCTGCACTCAAAGGAATGATTTTAAATCATCTCTTGCAAGATGCAGAGCCACTTCCAGCTGAGAAGGCTCCATGAAGAGGGTGATCCCTGTGCTTCAGCTGCAAGAGCTGCTGTTCATGAACCACAAGAGTCCTCTCCTGGGTCTCAGTTCTGTCACATAAAGGGTCAACACTTTGGGAGTGTGGCTGAAGCAGGGGGGGGTGTGGGGCTGGAAGTTGGAAGTGCCTGGCAGAGGCAGGGTGTCCTCTCTTCTTGCTGGACAGACATACAAGAATAAGTCCCACTGCAGGTATAAAGTCCTGTACAAATAAGGAAAAAGCATAAAATAGCAATCCATCTGGCATGTGTATGTTTGTGACAGGGGCTGGAAATTGCAAGGCTGATTGTGGTTGTCACTGTGCTGTCAGAACCTGTCAAAGAGGTTTCAATGTGAAGCTGTGAACTAGGAATTGAAGGTCTTATTTTTAAGTAGGTTTGTAATACTTGAATCATCCATAACTGACAACGTTGGCTGGCAGTGGTCTTCAATGTGTGTAGGTTTATGAATTTTCAATATTATACAGATGCAGGTTTGGGGATTTTTTTTTTTTTTTCAGGAATGGTCAGCACTCATATATGCAACATATACAGGTATAAAGGCAAAATTACAAATGAAAAATACATTACATTAGTGAAAAGCTATGCCAGGACTAATGGCTTTGCATGGCAAAAATATCATCAGTCAAGCAACAAAACTTCATCCAGTGACTCAGTACCACAGCAAAAGAGTCAGGCAAGATTCCCAAACTTACAGATGTACTTAGTCCTTTCAAAGCAACACTTACCATCGAGCACAGACTGGAGGGGAGTAAAACAGACAAAGTAACTGAACATCCCAAGAGCCACAAGTTATATTAAATTCAGCAATAATTAGCGAACTTCTAAAAGCCAAGTAAGTCTTTCAGTGAAAGAGATCCAAAAATAAAAATCCCCCTGTGTCTTGTCAAAACATGAATGGCTTAAGAAAGGTTAAAATGCTGCAGAAAAACAATCAGAAGCAGAAAAACTATGTCTGGAATAAACTAGAACAATGATTTCAAAATATGAGACTTCTGACAATGCATTACATTGTAGCTGCCAAAACTACACCTGCTTCTCACCAGGTATTGTAAGTGCAAAATTTGTGGTTTGCATTCATAAATCTGAAAGTTCTCCCAAATGTACAAGTAATTAACTGTACCAAAACATTGGTATTGGTAAAAATAACCGGTATGAATAAGCCCCCTAGAAGGCATTGCTGTATCTGCTCCATGCAATTTTCACTTCTTTTTAAGACTGTTTTCAAGGCTGCTTTGGAAGATGGGCATCAGAGATGGCTGTTTATACACCTAAACAAGGAGCCTCTTAAAAAACCTCTAAATTATAGGTGTTTTATAACTACTGCCAACTCTCTGCACCTGTACTGAGCCAAGCCACGTTTATATAAGGAGGAATTGTACGGTCACAGATGCATCTTAACGTTAAAGTCCATTTCGTTTACATGACCCTGGAGCCTTGTCCAGACAAGCTCACTTGAGCTTTCCCCAGATGGTGGCCGTTTGCTTGGGCTTCATTTATTCCTGTTCCCTGGAGTTAAGGCAGGCAGCCAGCTGGCAGAGGCTCACAGACTTCTGCTGCGGAGACCACACGTCTTCATCGCTGCTGGGCAGAGAGAGGAGTGACACTCAGAAACATGCCAATGTTTGCATCATTTTCCTGCTTAACCTGCTGCGGAAAAGCCCGTTTTGTGCCTGAAATTAATATATCTCTGTACATTAATAGGCACAGTCATGAAGGAATTGCAGCAAGGGCAGGAAGGAGCTGCGCCCCTGAATTAACAGGACACAGGTGTTGCCATCTAAGCCTAAAATAAAGCTCCAAACTCTACAAGAAATTAGTGCAGGGTGACAAAAAAAATATTAGATGGGGATGATATCAAGACATAATCAAGTTTTTAAGCAGATTCTTGTTCTAACTACCTAGGCAGACTAATAAGAAGCTTTTTCATTTTCCAATATTCTACTGTGACAGTACTAATAAACAGATGAATGAAAACTACAAGCAAGAGTTTTTATTTAAAATGTCACAAGGTGTAATATTCTGTGTCTTAGCAAATATGCAGGAAAACCAGGCAGTGCTGTAACGTGAAACTGATACATTTAAAGTTGGAAATTTTTACCAGTAATTGCAACTGGTATCCCATTCATTAAATGTTATTAGTAAAACATGCCGAGGTCACCGTCACCACACCATTGTGTTATTATCATGGCACTTTTCTTAAGATAGCGTTTGTTATCATACAGAACCCACTGAGCTATGTCTATGTTTAAAATAATATTAAAAAATTAATAATACTAAATAAAAATGCCTACTTCAGGACTTATCTAAAGACAACTTAAACACTCTACAAGGCACACACTAACAAATATAACACAGTTTGTAGTGCCCTGATGTGGAGTGTTAAAATTTATAGAAATCAGAGCAGTGGTGGTGAAGTGTCTCATTTCTGACACTAAACAATATTGAATAATTCTGTATTACACAGGCAGCCATCAAGACATATCCAAGAATCCAGTATTAAAAGAAATATAACCTTTCTATTCCATCAATGCTAATGAGAATAGTAACAGAAAGATTTATCTTGTTCCCAATTTACTAATTTTCAAGTAGCTAATGCATTAAACCATTGAATTTCACTAGCTTTTTCCACAGATCTAATAGAGAACAACTTACTCCTTTTAAGACAGAGCTTTAAAAAGTGTATCATTTCATACTCAAGGAGACCAAGTCCCCAACAGGTTTAGCATTTACTGTGAAAGTCCAACTTTTCTAGTTAAAAATTTAGCGTTTGAGATCTTTCTCTTCTTTTCCTAGAAAACCAACTCTGTCTATAAGTCTAGGTCCAGACTTTTCCTAAACACAAAATACTTAACTAAACAAGGTTTTCAATCACTTCCATGTGCAAATTACATGCCAAATCAGAGCTCTAATTTTAACAAGCAGTAGGGCAAGAAGTACCTACATCATACAATACAGGAACCCATCACTCACACAGGGACAGGTGTATCGCATCCCTGCCAAATTGCCCTGTGGAATTACCTGAGCACCTGGTGGTATTTTCTGCTCAGCAGAGCTGCATCCTGAAGCAGTTTCTCCTGGGAAAGTGAGGAAATCCCTTCAGCTGGGCCCCCACAGGCACTGCCTTAGCTCAGCTCCAGCAGAGCTGGGAAAGCCACCCACAAACAGCTGCACTGCGTTGGCACCTGCCTGATTGGTGTGAAGGTGGGAGTAAAGCCACTGCCTTTCCTAGATACTATTTAAAACAGCTCAGGAAAGGGGAAGAAAGGCCCCTTGGTAACCTCCTTCTGTAGTGGTGGTGCAGTTACCTCACAGACTTCCGTATGGAACCTTCTGGAAGGTGTGGGCTGGTGGCATCTCAGCACCTTATCCTGGCAACTCGTGTCCAGACTCCAGGTAAGGTGGATGGGAAGCTGCTGGAAACTGTAGTCTGGGGTGGGAAATACACCTTGCCTTGTGTCTTTGCTCCAAATAGTTTGGTGATGTGGTCTGAGGGTTCTTGGGTTGGTTTTTTTGGGATTGAGTTGTGTCAATTGTGGTTAATTCCATGGGAAGCCCTGCCTGTGGCACTGCTGGCCCTGCCTTGTCCCTGCTGGCCCCGTGTTCCCTCCCTTGGAGAAGTGCTGCTGTGGTGCCCCAAGGGTTGTCCTGACTGGCCTGGTACTGGAAAAATTGTGCTTTCAAGTGCTCTTACCGTGGTGTTTAGATGCATGTAAGGATGCCCTTTGCAGGGATCATTTCTGCTGTGTTTTCAGTTGGCTGTGGGTTTGAAAGCTGACTTTATTAGCTGTGTCTGTGTGCTTTGGGCAGGTATTAAAATTCAGCCTTGTCTGTGCTGGAGTTGGCATTTGTTGTAGATAAAACTCCTGGTCCTTCCCTGTCAGGGAACTTGTTTTTTGCTTTTGTTATTTCCTGAAGTCATGTTGGTTTCTGTCAGGTTTAGGGCCTGTTAAAGTCAAACATATGTTTAAATTTCTCACTGAACCCACGTGCTTTGCTGAATTGGTGATGGGTTTTTCGGCAGCTTTTCACTTAGTCCAAAAGTGTAAACACTTAGTACCCCTCTTTCATCAGTAATAAAAGCTGCAGTAAAATATTTGTCACAGAGATACTGGAAAACATACAATTGTGTGGGGTTTTTGGCTTCCTGCCTTTAAATTTGCGTTAAGGTTATATGGAACTGACCAACTACAGCTCTTCTTTTCCCCAACCACTCCAAGGGTGTTGGGCAATGTTTGTTTCCTTGTGTTGTTTGTTTTATGGCGCCCCCCCCCCCCCCCCCCTTTAGGAACTCTGGATTGCTCTTCCTTTTCCACTGTCATAATATTTACTCACTATGTGGATTCTTGTACCTAATGAGTTTCAGAGCAATACACGTGCTCAGTATCTCAAATGGTCTGTTTCCACAAGCTAAAAATTGATTTTTCTTCACTCATTTCCAGCCCCGCCCCCATCATCTTAACCCCACCTGGTCCAACATGTTAAACTTCTTGATAAGAGCAAGGACTTGATAGGCTTCTAATCTAATCTTTGCTGCTAATTCTGTTAATATTAGTGGAGCTTTTTGTTGAGTTGGTTGTTTTTTGGTGTGTGTTGGTGTTTTCTTTTTTCTTGTTTCTGGAGCTTCCCTTGCAGGGAAAAATCTGTTGAAGGGAAAAATTATGTCTTGAGGGATTTATTTCTGGGTTTTCTGTGGTCACTACACTACTCTCTGTACCTTGGTACAGGTGGGGAGGTTGGTTTTCAAACATTGCATCATCCCAATATCTGTGTGCTGCAACATTCCCCCTGCTCTTAATTACTGGAATGTTGCCATTACTCTTCTGGATTGTGAGTTTTTCCTAAACTTTTCCTGGTGGTTTTCTAGACTGTAGAACACAGGAGCTCAGCAGAGCCTGGCAGTCCTGTACAACACACCAAAGCACTCCTGGGAGAATCTATTCAAGGGGATTTTCTCAACATAACAGCTGAATCCATAAAGAGATTGCAAAAAGAAAAAACATGAGTTGTTTTTTAAAAATACTGCAAATGAAAAAGTCCCTTGTTCATGGTTTATTGTAGCATTATAATTCTAAATTCCTGTTGGTTATATGTAGCTGGGGAAACTTAATTGGATTTGTTATTTTAGTTCAACAAATCACACATGGACTGATAATTAGTTTGTGACCTCAGATAACAAATTCAGTACATTAGCAGTTTTCCCACAAGCATTATTTTTGAAAGATTAGGACTTCAGAATTCATGTTTTTTTTAACAAATATTTGCCAAAAAGTTCAAGTAATAAAATACCACAGACTGAAAAATCACTTATTTTGATTCCTAATCCTGCATTACTTTTCTTGAGGAGTTATGAAGCATTAATCAAATCACTTATTGTTACAGAAGTAGATTAAAGGCAAAGTTTATTAGAGGTACAATTCATAAAGGGCCACTACCTCCATTATTGCTTTAAGGATGGGGAGCAGTTCTAGGCATTCTTCTCATCTGTGCCTGTGAAGAAGTGGATGTGTTTGCTGTTTTTTGGTAGTATTTTTATGTATGAACATGGTTCAGTGAAACAGACATGCATGTCTTCTGAAAGCTTGTTTTCCTTAAGCAGTTTTGCCTTTTTTTAGTCATAGCCTGATAACTTCTTTATTTTCATTGCTAAATTTCTAGAGTTTTACTTACAATCCTGGTATAGGTGCTTTTATAACATCAGTGGAGGGGTTTCATTTATATTTCTGCTGCTGGTAACAGCCCCAGAGGAGTCATTACCATCCCATTGCAGGCACTGGAGCTGTGACAGTGTCAGTGAAGGGTCTCTGGTGGTTCCATTGATGTGGTAACAGCCCCAGAGGAGTCATTAGGTGTCATTCCAGGAGCCTGAGTGGTTCTGTTGCCTGAAATCAAAGAAAAATTCTCAGGACAATTTTAGTGTAGTAAGGTAGAGAGCAGGTCTGTGATTAAAGCACTTTAAGGTGAAAAAAATACCTGAGCACATATACAAGAGTGCTTTCAGAGTTTTATAATACTAGTTAATTATCACATCTAATGGGATACACCCATCCTGACAATTGTCCAGCCCCAGGTGGGTGGGTGGGCTCCCATGACCCTCCTTTTCTCCCCTTCTTCATCTTCCTCAGGTCTTCTCTCCTGCTTGGAACAAATTCAAGGATTCTGGGCTTTCTGAATAGCTTTGACTAAAGGTATATCAAGGCATGTGTTGGATATATCTTGTTCTTGTACACTCTCTTCAGACGAGATGTCCCTTAGCTTGCTAAAAATCTCCACTGAAATCCTTGATGAGAAACATAAACAGCATTTTGGAATGTGGTACAAAAGTCTTTAGTAATTTTAGGATACAGCTTTTAACTAGAGTACTGAAAGGTTAATTGCTTTTCCTGTTCTGTTAACTGCAGTGAGATGTGTCTTTTATGTAGAGAGTAATATAAATTCTTCATTTCCTTATTCTCACGTTAATATATGGTAAGAGGGTAAGATATCACTGATCCCAGGATTAAAGATTAGCTACTTGTACAAAACTGCAGTTCCTTCAGTTCACTAAAGTAACTCAGGTCAGGTAGTTTTAGGTGTTAGTAATTTATTAATGGTAAGGATCTTCTTGGCCTTTTACCCTTAATTTCTTGATTTACAAGTATACTCCACTCAGGGATTGTGTTTTTTAGTGAACCAGTAATTGTGGATTGTGGAGGGTTGTAAACTGTGTGTTTTCATGTGTGTTCCTGTAATGTAATGCACAAATGGATATGTAATTAAAAAATACACATAATGACATATGTACTGAAATAATGGTTTCTCCCTTAGTGGTGAAGTTTTGTTTGCATTTGATAAAACATCATATTTTTTTTCCTGGCAAACCAGCTTGGTTGGCAATGCAAAACACAACTTCAGAGGGAACACCATTGTAAGTTTAACTAAGAATTGTAGCATTTGCTGTTCAATAATTAGACAATTAATAGTGTTTCTTTACCTGAATTTATTTTTCTTTTTTAATTGATTTTTGTATGAATATCTGTTAACAATGGCAGTTCTCCCTCAGTGCTGGAGGGAGTGAGGCTACTATTTAATTTCTTCATGTTGTCCCTTGTTATTATTCCTCTGTACCTGCACTAATTGATTAGGTATATTAGGTTTTCCAAATGGTTAGTCTGACTATCACCAGGTGAATTCACACACTCTCTTATGCCCTTTGCACATCAGGCTTCAATTATTTTGCAGGACTAACAGACAAGATACTGTTCTCTTGCCATCTGCTCTCAGAAAGCCCCAGGTAGGAGAATCCAAATCAAGCTTTTTCAGATAGAAAAGACTCCCCAACTCAGTGCTTTCCCTAGAAGCAAGTCCCCTACATCCTGTTCAGTTTGCACAGTCTTGCTCAGTGTTACTTTTTGTTTTTGGCTACTATGCATTTGTATCTTTTGCTGAAAGATTTGTGACACAAGAAGTGTATTTTGGCAGTACATAACCTGCAGTGATTCTGCAGATGTGGCCAGTTAGAGGTTTAAGTAGCCAATTTTAAAATATATGTGATAAAAAGAAGTGGTAAATTCTTAGGTAGAGAATAAATTACTATATTTCCTCACACTTGAACACAAGAACTACTTTGCCTCCATTCTAATTCAACCACGGAGCTTTAGGCAGCCAAGAATCTGGGCAGTGGTGGTGGTTCTGTTTTCTTTACTGTCTAGTCAACATCAATATGTTAATTCTAGTACACTTTTGTATACAATAATCAACAGTACAAGATATGTAATAATACAATACGTGCTTTTGACAATACTTGGCTGTGCCATCCCTTCCAGTGTTCTCATCTTGCTGGAGAGACTCCACTGAGTGTGTATTTCTGTGCATGTCACCTTAGTGTCATTTACTTGCCATCTGAGTTCTATGTTAAGTTTTGGGACTTCCTTTTTTCCAGGAAGGGACAAAGGTACAATCAGAACTTTCTTTCACTCACTTTGCCATTTGTTTCTGTTACTGCTGGAGAGGCTCTCAGAGCTGAAAATATGCAACATAAAAGTTAAAATAATGGTTAGTATGCATAAGGGGTGTTCTCTTCACACCCGTGTAGTCCCCTTAAGTGTTGTCTAGCTTTTGATGTTGGCTTTTCCCCTTTGAATCCTTCAAGTGTTACATTACCCATCTTAACAATGTTACCTTTGTGCACCCTTTTTATTCTGCTTGGCCTATCTGCTTGTTGTAATAGACTCAACTGGGCAATTTTCTCAGAAACTTGGGCCCCTGTTTCATGACATAAGGGGGGGAAAAAAAAAAAAGGACTTAAATAGAACCAGCTTAAGACTTTAAGAGGAGGAGTCATGTAAGAAAAGAAAAAAAAAATCCAGCTTTTCTTACTGTCTTCTAAAGCAAATGTGCACAAGGCTTTTTCTTTTCATACTTTGCTGAGGATTAAGTTCTCTGTCAGAATGGATCTGAACCCACACACTTTGTCACTGGACCCTGATACTCAACCAGGCATGGCAGCAGATTGCTGTCTGCCACAGCTCTCACAAGTGAAAAAGGGTATGTTACCCAAAAAAATGTCATGGTGGAGAGAGAGATTGAAAGTAGGTGTAAACTGAGACTGAGTGCCTGGGAATTAATGGACCACTTCTCTGAAGGGGTGGTGTTGGGGAAAAGTGTCCAAGTCACATAAATACCTTGCTATTGCTTTCTCCAGGGACCTTGCTGTGCTACCAGTGAGACACCAGACACGACCTCTGGCTTCACTATTTTCTAGTTTCATTAGATGGTAACAATGTCTGTGGGAGTTTTTCCTCAAACATGCACGGTGCCATCATGACTGCAAACTTTCTTCTCCTTTCATGGAGCACCGGAACCTGGGTGGAAGTTGAAACAGTGGTTTCTGTGCTGTTTCTTCTCCATGCTATTTTGGCACATATAACCCAATTTGTGAGATTGTGTATCCAGGGTATTACCTCGCTTTCTCTTCATCTTGATGACTTCCTGTGGCTTGCTTGCACAAAATAGCTTAATGTTCTTCTGTAGGAGTTCTATCTATGCTTTATCTTATTTTCCTCTGAGAGGTATTTTGATGCCTCCCCTGTTACTATTTACTGAAAGCACCAGAGGCAGCAAGTACACGGTGGTGTTCAACATTTGTGCTGACAGAAAGCCTTGCAATGGGCTATTTGTTTGGGATGGGCTTTGCTCTGGAACATTTGGATATGCAGAAATGGAATTTAAAAGAGAAATGTGTAGAGGTTCTTATAAAAAGAAGTAGACCTTAGCTTGTATATGCTTGAATTTTATGAGTATGTTTAGACCACTCTTTCAGACAGCCAGCATAAAATCTTTGAAAGAGTAGATCTTGCTAGATAAGTGACCAGAAAGTGTGCTATTCACCACAAATCTTTGAACACTGTAAATACAAGTGTTACAGGAATGTAATTCAAATAACAGTAAAGCAAAATAAAAGAAACTCCTCTTCTTCCCTGCCCCCTATCTGCTTCTAAGATCATGTAGGGCTTTGCTTTGTGGAATGTTAGTTCTTTCCTTGAATATTTGGGGGTAGACAAACCTGCATTTGCTCTTAAAAAGACATGAAACCATTGTCCAGAGTGTGCTGTCCTGATCAGGTCCCACTGCTCTTTCCTCACTGGAGCATTACAGTTTTCCATTGCTTTCACTGTCCTGATTGATTGCTGAGACTCTCCTTCCATCTCTCTCCCTTCTTGTCAAAACTGTGTTGTTGCAGCAGGAGGTTTTTATGTACATGAGCCTTGGATCACTGATAAGTTTTGAAGTCCCACATCTCACACAGCTGTGTGTGGAGATGAGGAATGGGGGTTTCAGTCAGTCAGTTCATTATGTGTTGTCTCTGCCACTCCTCCTTCCTTAGGGAGAGGAGTCCTTTCCCTGCTCCAGTGAATGGTCCCTCCCAGGGGAGACAGTTGTCCATGAACTTCTCCAAAGTGAGCCCTTCCCTTGGGCTGCAATTCTTCACAAGCTGATCCAGTGTGAGTCCTTTCCATGGGGTCAGTCCTTCAGGAACAGGCTGCTCCAATGTGAGTCCCCCACGGGGTCACAAGTCTGGCCACGAAACCTGCCCAAGTGTGGACTCCTCTCCCCATGAGTCCACAGGTCTTGCCAGAAGCCTGATCCAGTGAGGGATTCTTATGGGGTCACAGCCTCTTTTGGGCACTCTCATGCTTCAGTGAGCTCCTCCAGGGGCTGCAGGGGGATCTCTGATTCATCATGAACCTCTGCAGGGGCCCATCTGGCTCTCCACAGGCTGCACCAGGGGCTGCAGGGGAACCTCGGCTCCTGTGCCTGGAGCCCCTCCTGCCCTGGGGCTCTGCACAGCTGTCCCTTGCACATACATCCTCATTTCTGTCTCAGCTGCAATTGTGGAGGTTTTTTCCTCCCTTCTTAAATACCCCAGACATGCTACTACCATTGCTGATGGGATCAGCCTTGGCCAGCAGTGGTTCTGTCCTGGATCAGTCTGGAATTTGCTCTACTGGACATGAGAGAAGCTTCTCGGCAGAGAAGCCACCCCTGTAGCCCTGCCACTACCAGAATCTTCCCACACAAACCTAATACACTGCTGTCTGCCAGTCAGAAACCCTTATCCTTAGGGTTAGGGATTAGTCCCTTCAGGGATGTGCAATTTGGAGTGCTCTTGGCTCACGTACATAAAAACCCAAAGAATGTTAAATGTAATATTTTAGTTTTCAGTGTGACAGAAGTATTTATGTTTGAAGGTATAAGAATTGCTGTGGTTTGATTCACATTAGGTGGCTTCTATTAAGGAGCCAAGGAAGTCTGGACACACTGGAAAGTAGTTGCAGTTGTGCTTCAAGGCAAACCTAGATGCGAAACCAAACTGCTACAGGATGACCTTGCAGGGGAATGCCCGAGGCACTGTGCTTGTGCTGTGCCAGCTGCCATCACTAACTGTGAAGGCTGGGCCTGGGAGAATCAGACTGTAGAGAAATGGTTTGCAGGGGGCACCTGATGGATGTCAGTTTTCCACGCACTCATTACGATGCTGTACATGTTGGATTGTGTGAGAACAAGGAAGATGTACCTTGAGGCATATCAGGCAGTCTGGCTGGAGGTATTAGAAATCTTGACAGAGTAAAGCAGTGTATTAAGAGCTTTCACACGGATGATCCTCTTAAAAATGAGACTTCAGAACATCTACTGCATAGCATGATTCATCTAAAACATCAAATAACATATGTTCTTAGCCTTTGACTGCAGTCTTATTAGTGTTAAGTTTCAGCTGAAAAGTGAAATTAGTAATAAGTTTTTGAAATACAAAGTTTCTCTAATATTTTTGCATCTGCATCTTGTGAAGAGGTTGATTTCTGTAGTCAGTTATTGAAGCACTGAATTGATGCCCTAGTGAACTTTTTATGATAAAGCATAAATGCACACAAATTATAAGCTTGTTATCCATGCTGAAAAGTAATTGAATAAAAGAATCCTTTAGAGCATCTTTGGGTCTGAGATCTGTTATACTGCATGTCCTGTTCCTTTACAGAAGACACTTACCTGTCCTTAGGATTGTCTTGTGAATCCTGAGCAAAGTCCTTCTCATAACAATGCATACTTGAGGAAGGATTTGTCTGAGACAAAACTGACTTCCCAGAATCTCAGGCTTCATTCTTCCCTGTCCTCAAGTATGGCCTTCCCCATGCTTTTCCCCTCATTTTATAGAATCATACAATATATGGAGTTGGAAGGGGCCCACAAGGATCATAAAGTTGAACTCCTGATCCTGCACAGAACAGTTTCAAGAATCCTGCCATGTGCCTGCATTGTCCAACTTGACTGCTTAGGGAATCCAAGAGATGTCATGGATTTGATTTTTAAGGGAAAGCTGGTGTATTATTGGTGACTTTCCCAGAAGATAAGTACTTAATTCATTTTCCATATGCAGTCTTCCCAAATTTCATTGGCTCTTTGCATTTGCCAATACACAGGTGATATTGTGAGGTCTTGCCAAGTTTGTGTAGCCTTCAGTTGAGGTTTATATACTGTTCCTGTCTGTCAGAAAGGCTTGGATAAGTTTTATTGTGTTCTGTGAATTTCTTCCTTGCATGGAAGAAAACCCCAGAGGATGGAACCCACAGCACTGGAAATCCCTTGATTCAGTGGTGCTTCACCTATTGCATTTGTCCTTCAGACAGTGCCTGTTGTAATACACAGTTGTAATTGAAGCAACTGATTCACTCTTTAGCTGGTGTTGATCTCAATTTCTGAGTTATAGGCAGAGTTATGAAGAGTGAAATGCAAAAGGCTAATTTTTAAGTGAAGTAACAGCGAGGGAAGCACGAGAGCCCTTGATCAAAAAAGTTTAAAAAAAGCCAGTACCTGATTTGTGTATGTTATTTTATTCCTAACTTAGTTATTAATGTTATAATTTATTTCTATGATCCAAACAATGGATATATCAGCCTTTATGCCCTTCCTTCTATTAGAAGAACCTAATTCACTGGTGGTTTGAGAGGGAAATATTGAGATATCAATAAAGACATGGAGTAGACTATAAGTTCTTAAAAAAAAAAAATGTAGCTTGTATCAAAAAACTAAGGAAGAGACACTAAAGGCTTTTGAAAGGCACATCATTATTGATCTTTGTTTTGTATATGATGTGAGTTTAGTTGCGCTTATGTTCAAATTAGGAATTTTTTGGGAACATTTTGACCAAATTTAGATGCAGGTCAACATCAGTTTCAAACATGACCTGTTGTTTGCCTTTGTTGTCCCATGGGAGATTTTACAAACCAATTTTCTTAGCCTTGTGAAATCCAGATATTTGACAGGTTTGCTCTCAAATTGCTTCAGGTATTTCATGCTTCCTGGAGGAATGCCTTTAAAATGATATTGACACTGTGCTTTCTGTCCCTGCTGTAATAATGAACTGACTCTTTAGCTTTGAAGAGTTCTTTGTTTTATTTTCACAAGCAATTTACCCTCTATGGAAAACACAGTCTTAATATTATGCTCTGAAGGAACTACAGGCTTGAAAGAGGCTGTTGAAGGTTATCTGGTGTTCTACATGTGAAGGGGCCACAGCCCCTGGATATTGTGAAGAAATGGGTTTAAAGCATCTGATTAAATGTTAAACGGTGAGTGCTAAATGAATATTTGTCTTGCCAGTTGTTTGGGTTTAGACCCTGAAAGGCAACTGATGTAAAGGTTCTATGAAAATGGTTGATAAATACTTTGAAGGTACATGTTGTTGTTCCAAAAAGTAATAGAACAGCTGCCCTGGACTGTGGTTTGGAAGAATTTAATAACCATGATAAAAGAAATTAATCTCTAAAATAAACCATGGTTTGCAGGTGTCTGTAGTTGTGTTGTTTGACTTGAGTCAACAATATTCTGTAGATGGTATTTCAGTTGTTTCTGGCCCTCTTCCTTAGCTCTTCATCCATAACAATAGTAGAGGGGTGTTTGAGCATAAATGTCTGTCAGATTGGTGGTAATTAATCATCTGATAGCTGAAGACAAGGGAAGCAAAACTGCTTCTGTTGGCTCAGAAGTTAATTAATTAACCTGAAGCAGAATTTCCACTAAGTGTATAATGGTATACAACTTATGCCTGTGTAACTGGCCACTTCTTACCTTTAAAGACTGGAAGAAAATGCATTAAAATATACCAACCAGACAGTGTGAATTTCATACTTCAGAATTTAGTGACATGCCAAGATAGCATGTGCACTGCACTTGGATAAATATCCGTATATTAAAATAGGTTATGGCGGTACTTCTCATAAAACTTGCCTTCATTAGAAATATTAAGTAGTTAATATGTATTTGGTGTATTTTGTTGCTTTTCTTGGGTTTCTGATGGCTTTTTTTTGTGGTAAATCTCATAGGGGAAACAAAACAACAAACAAACAACTACAAACACACAGCTGAGGGTTGAACTATGTCTTGAGGTCACAACGCTTGAGTTCAGATGACACTTGGGTTGCTTCAGATTTTATTTCTGATTTGAATATGCTCATTATGGTGGGATTTCTTGAGGCCTGTGGAGTGCTAATATTTTTGTTGCATTTAATATATGTGCTTTTTGCTATAATAAGCAAAAATAGGGCAACCTTACTACTGCCACCCAGGTGTGCAAATGTGCACACTGATTTTATTTCTACCCTTGGGTTTGTGCCCTTTGAGCAAACCTCACAATGGTCTAACCCTGCTAGAGCTGAGATACTAACAAAAATTGTGAGGAGAAGTCTATTTTGACTATTTATTTGGCTTATAATGCTGGAAATAAAGGTTACACTATTAAATCACACACTTCTGCATTCTTCGTGTTGTTTCGTTTTCCCTTAAAATGAACATGTCCAGGTTTTTGGAACATCTGGCACTTTTATAGCAATTAGTTCTGGACAGGCAGCACTGCTGTCATTCTAAATTGCAAAGTCCAAACACATACACAAATGGGGATTAGAAATGATTAAGCTGATGAGTAAGTAGTTTATCTTACTCACTTAAACTGTAAAGCTATCAAACCTGACAGGTCTGACTGTGTTGATGCTGTTTCATTAAAATTGAGCTTTTTATAAGTTTTGACTCTCTTAGGTAAGTACAGATGTGAAAAATTGCTTTATTTGAGTAGAATATATAGTGATATATGTGAATTTTTGATAAAAGAATCCTGAGTAAAACACACCTTTAATTGTAAAACAGGTGTTCTTGTGGAATAAATGAATCAATTTTAATAATTAAGACTACTCTTGTGGGAAAAATAGTGATTTATTTTGTGAGTTGCCTTATGGATGTAAATGTCACTGTCCACATGATTGTTGTTAAGTCACTTGATAGCTTTTGTTTTCAATTTTAGTGATACTGAACTGTATTTACAGAACTTACATTTGTGCATTTTCTATACCATAAATAAGTGCTTAGCATATTAATTACCTCAAATTGCTTATTATTGGCATAGCCTTTTGACATTGAAGACAATGACTGTGAAAACCACTGTATTATGTCCATCCAGTGAGAGGTAACTACTCAAACACAGATTTATTGTGTTGTAAAGAAAAAATTAAAATTCGGGAACAGGAGAGTATTTTTTTAATGATGAAAACATCAATGGAAGCTGCTGTCATTTTCCAGTATGGGAAAACTAATCTGTAGTTTGTGTGTTACATTGATAATGGTAAAACTACATGTAACATACACATAAAAGTCATCTATGATCACAGAACCATGGAATGGTTTGGGTTGGAAAGGACTTTATAGCTCATCCAGTGCCACCCCCTGCCATGGGCAGGGACACCTCCCACTGTCCCAGGTTGCTCCAAGCCTCATCCAACCTGGCCCTGGACACTCCCAGGGATGGGGCAGCCACAGCTTCTCTGGGCACCCTGTGCCAGGGCCTGCCCAC
>JAWWEU010000020.1:3390039-3408929 GCA_035583155.1 Acropternis orthonyx
AGATTTTAAATCCATAACAGGGGTGAAGGATGGAGAGAAAGAGGGAGAGATTCAGCATAACTCATTAGACATCTTTTAAAAGTGAAGTAACATCAGGGTTGAATATGAAAGTTGTTGTGGTTTAAACCCAGCCAGCAACTAAGTACCACATAGCTATTTGCTCATCCCTCTGTCCTTTGGGGTGGGGGGAGAATTGGAAAGAAGGTCAAGCCCATGGTTTGAGAGAACAGTTTAGTAATCGAAATGAAACAAAATGTAATAATAATGCAATGAAAATGGGAACATGAAAAAAGAGAAATAAACCCCAGGAGAAGCAAATGATGCACAAATCAATTGCTCACCAGCTGCTGAGTGATGCTCACACAGTCCCCCAGCAGTGTTTGGCCCCTCCCAGCCAACTTCTCCAGTTGGTGTACTCCAGTGTATATATATATATGTATTTATATGTGTTCTGTTGTCTGGAATATCCCTCTGGATAGTTGAACATCCCTGGCCCAGTTCAGCTGTCTCAGCCATGCTCCCTCTCACCTTCTTGTACAGGTCCTTGTTGGCAGAGTGTGGCATGCTGAAAGACCTTGACTTAGGGTGAGAATGAAAACATCAATATTATTCTCATAATCAATCTGAAAGATCACAGCACTGGACCAGCTGCTCAGAAGAAAATTAACTTTATCCCAGCTGAAACCAGGACACAAGCCCAACTACAGGGCAGTTTAAGGCACTTCCATATACAGCTACTAATAGTTTGTACTTCTGGAAAAAAAAAGGCATAATGAAAAGATTTAAAAATTCTTATGTTTAGATGCTTTTATAAGTGGAGCTCAAAGAGGGATGATTTGTTTCTTGCAAGCAGCCTTGTGTCATGATACCTTAAGCAAAGGTGAATTAGTCTGGGAGAATGGTTGGTATCATTAGTCCTCTCATGTGATAGCAGTGGAAGTTCTGTGTCAGCAATCCACCCCCATGTTCCACAGCCTAGGTATTGTGGCACTTGACTAAGAGGTGAGCCCTAGACTGAACTTGCTCCAAGTCACAGTTGGCACCTTTCTCTGGAGGGGCAGCTCCTGTTTCTGTTCTCTGTGACCATGGAGAGGACCCAGGGAATGGCTGGAGTTGTGTCAGGGCAAGCTCAGGTTGGATCTCAGGGAAAGGCTCTTCCCCCAGAGGGTGGTGGGCAGTGACCAGGCTCCCCAGGGCAGTGGGCACAGCCCCAAAGCTGCCAGAGCTCAGGGAGGGTTTGGATGATGCTCTGGGGCACGGGGTGGGATTGTTGGGGTGTCTGTGTAGGGCCAGAACCTGGACTGGATGACTCTTATGGGTACCTTCCAGCTCAAGATTTTCTCTCAAGTCAGGGTAAGAAGGCAATTGACCCTAACTGTTCTAGGTTAGTGCTACACTTGGAGGATCACAGAGTGGGTGCAGCTTGTTTGAAGAACTGAGCAGGCTCTGAAGCTGTGGGAGAAGTAAAGGACACCTTGCCTGTGGGTCTCTGCTGGTGAGCTCAGACCTGTCCTAGTGCCTTCTAGCTTAGGTTTGTGCTGGCTGGTTTGTGTGTGTTCCTGGGTGTGTGGTATTGAGAGCAGTCTTTCTTAAATGAAATTTTATTGAGCTAAACACCTGGGAGCCTGTTCTTTAAAAGTTGGAGGTACATGTGGAATTCAGGTGTGTTTAAATCTAGTGAGAAATTTGAGGCTTGGAAATTTGCATGTTTAACCTGGTTAATCCAGCCTTTAAAGTGCTTTACTGGGCTGCTTTGGTTGACACCCTCAGCTGATGTAAAACTGCCTCTTTACTCCCTTGTGTAACTGCATCTGGTGTCTCTAGCTATTTCTGAATGGAAAACTAAAGAATAATTAGCGAGTTATCACTTCGCTGATTGTTAGATACCCCACAAATAGTTGTGTTCCATTTTCCAGCAGGTTTGGAATATTTTTCCTTTGCTTACATAGTCTTTAAAATAATATTAAGCCAAAGTTGAGGTGACTGTTTGGAAATTAGGTTTATACTTAGAATACTTGCCTGCATCCAGGTTTGTCATTTCTGGTCCACCAAATCTGTGTGGTCTGACTTGATTGCAATCTTTCTAAAACATGTGAATCTTAAAAACTGGAAAAAGCCTTTTATTCCTGTGCTTAAATGGAAAAAAAAAAAAAGGCATTTCATTTTGAAAAAGGCTGTACAGCAGTGGCAGTGGATGAGGTAATTGTGTGAAAATGAGTTTAGAAAAGCTATGCCAACATAAAGACAGTCATATAAGACTATCAGTTTTTTGGCATACAATAGCTGTCACATTTTCCCACTGAAAATATGGGCACTAAGCATCAGAATAAAGGGAAGGGAAAACAATAACAACTGCAGAGCCATGTAAAAGCTGTATTCTTCCTTGCTGGCTGTAATAAAGAGCTTGCATATGAGTACTCATTCATCATGTAAATGAATGGAGTAATTTGTTAGATGTATTTCCCAGATGGGAAAAGAAGTTTAACTGTCTTCATTAAAGTTTATATAGGATTTTTCAACTTCTGTATTTTGCCTGAAATTGCTTCCCTTCAGACTGAGGAGGAGGAACCTGCTCCTATATTTATTTTTGTATCTATTGCAGCTGACTTGGTTTTTGGGGGGAATAGTTGATTTGGACCAATTTATGGTGACACAGTGCCTGACTTCAGATGAGAGAGGGAGTTGTTTTTATTGCTGCCTGGGATTTCATGTCAAAAAGTATTGCCTCTAACAATTAGTGTGAATAAAAACTGGTACTTTAAAGCATTCTAAGCAGTTAGCAGTATTTACAGTTATTTATAATGCAGTGGGTTTTTTTAAATATTTGCAACTATGGGCAAATTTCTTGTCAGTATAAATATCACCTACCTCAGGAAATATCTGAAGAGAAGGATAGTTAAGGGGATTATTCACATCAGGGTTTTTTATGATGGCTTTTAGGAGATGTCCATGGTGTTGTGAGAAACATTAAAACAAAAAGTTTTTATCTGAATTTAATAGGCTTTTTGCTATATGGAGGCTGCCTTTTGGCCAGGCCTTTGTGGCATGTTTCCCTCTCCCCTATAGCTGTCTTTCAGAAAGGTCAAGCTTTTCTTTGCCCTATCTTGTCTTCTAGGAAAGAGCCAGGCTCTTTCCCTCACCTCTCTGATTTAACATTCATACTTCACAGCTGTCTTCAAGTGCTTTTCAAGTCTAGTTCAAGTCATATTTTTCCTACACTTTTTCATCTATTATTGCCAGTCACTCAGCTTATCACTCTGCCAAGCTCAACTCACTCTCCAAGTCCCACAACTCATTCTGAGTGTCAAGAACCTTTCCCTGGAACAAGTTTGTTGTGCTTAAAACAAAACAAAAACATTGCCATCCTTTAATTTTTTTTTGAGACTTCCACAGTAAAACTCAAGATGTTTACTGTGCAAATGACCTATTTGGGATTGTTAGGGTGGGCTGAAAAGCACAGACCCATAAACTGCTGTGAGTCTAGTATTTCCTGTTCAGTTATCCATGTGAAGCCTGGAGTGTTTGAATTCTGAGGAAAAGACTGGTATCAGGAAAAATAATACAGAAATTCAGGATATGGTTTTCTCACAGAACATTAGTGGCACAAATTGTGATTTGTTGAGAAAGTGATTTTTGTCAAATATTAGAGGCTCAGGTAAGGAGCTAGTTCAAGGTGGGAATCATTTAGGTTGGAAAAGATCTTCAAGTCCACCCTGTGCCCGATGCCCACCTTGTCCCCCAGCCCATGGCCAGTCCTGCCTTGGACACCTCCAGGGCTGGGCACTCCAAACCTCCCTGGGCAGCCCCTTCCAATGCCTGACCACCCTTTCCAGGGAGAAATTCCTCCTGATGTCCAACCTGCCCCTCACCTGGCCAAAACCTGAGGCCATTCCCTCCCCTCCTACCCCTGTTCCCTGGGAGCAGAGCCTGACCACCCCTGCCGCCCTGGCTCCCCCCTCCTGTCAGGGAGTTGCAGAGAGCAAGAAGGTCCCCCCTGAACCTCCTGTTCTGAGCCCCCCCAGCTCCCTGAGCTGCTCCTGCTGCTCCAGCCCCTTCCCCAGCTCCTTTCACTTCCCTGAACATGCTCCAGCCTCTGTGTCTTTCTTACCGTGAAAGCAAGAGGCGCCTTTGGGGGGCCCAAAACTGGACACAACATTTGAGGTGCAGCCTCACCTTGAGCAGTCACTGCCCTGGTCCTGTGGCCACACCAGTGCTGGTGCAAACCAGGTGTCTCTTGCCCACCTTGTCACACCTGGGCTCATGTTCAGCCACTGTCAACCAGCACCCCCCAGGTCCTTTCACACAGCCATCTTTCCAGCCTCTCTGCCCCAAGTCTGGAGCTGCAGGGGGTTTTTGTGACCCAAGGGCAGGATCTAGCACTTGGTCTTGTTGACTCCCACCCTATTGGATTCAGCCTGTGCAGATCCCTCTGCAGAGCCTGCCTGTCCTCCAGCATATCAACACTCCCATCCAGCTTAGTTTCACCTGCAAACTTTGTTACTTGAGCTCCTATAAAGGTGTTAAACAGGACTGGGTCCAGCAGTGGTCCCTGGAGAAGCCCACTAGTGACTGGTCCCAAGTGGATGTGGCACTGTTCACCACGAGTACCTGATGTGATGTCCCAGCTCCAGCACAATGAGGCTCTAGTTGCTAGAACCCAGCACGTGGTTAAATTCAGTATTTGCACAGGGAATGTATTTTTACCATTGGTTAGAGCAGAAGTGCATATGTTTCTTTGTAGTTGCTAAAAACATGAGGGAGGATCTCAGCAACTGAGTGGGACAGGAAACAGAGTGTGACTGTTGCAGTTAGCAAAGGAGTGGGATTCAAAATGCTGAGGGTAAACAAATGAATCAATAGAGTGTAATGATCCTTGTTAATTTATTTCCACAGACTGATTCTACACTTTTTATGCCTTTTTTTTTTTTTTGGTCCTGAATGATACAGGAAACTGTAGCTCATACTTTTATCACTGACATGACCTCTCAAGACTATCAGTATTTCAGAGCAGGGTAACACTTCAATCACATAGTGGAATACTGGAGGTAGCACATATCAAATTCCTTTGGTGTATTCCTGTGACTCTGGAGTGCAACAGAAGTGGCAGCCTGCATTGTTACACTTGTCATGATACACATGAGAAGTGTTCTGTGAGGGATCATGGGGGGTCATGGCATTTACAATCAAAAGAAGAGAAGGAATAAAAGACTCAAACCCCACACATAAAAACTATTAGAGCAAAGAAGTTTTGTGAGTCTCCATAAAACCACTGCAACTAAAGTTAAAAATCAGTATTAGAGATAGTATTGTAAGTGTGAGTCTGCAGTGCTTATTTGGAGAATTAATAATGAATGTATTAATATTTATAGCTATAGCCAGCTGCTGCCATGGGTTCTCCAGGCATATTTTTGAATTTGGATTTTTTAAAATTGCTAATTTGTTTAAACAAACAAATGTAAATACTTAAATTGTCTTTTCATAACAGGGGTAGGTTAAAATCTGGGCACAGAAGCTACTTACAGAGGAAAGTGGCGGGGGGGGGAGATAGATGGACTTCAGTGGCTGGGACCAAACCTGCCTCCCCATGCAGAGTTTTAGATACAGGTCAGATGGAAAAACTGAGATCATATTCTTTCTGAGTCAGTAGTTTCATGACCTGTCACCAGGGCAGTGATTTTCTTCACAGGACTTCCTATAAGATCATAGAATTGCTTGGGGTTGGAAGGGATGTGACAGCTCATCTCCTTCCATGCCCTGCCATGGGCAGAAACACCTTCCACCAGCCCAGGTTGCTCCAAGCCCTGTCCAGCCTGGCCTTGGACACTCCCAGGGATGGGGCAGCCACAGCTTCTCTGGGCACCCTGTGCCAGGGCCTCACCTGCCTTTCATGGGAATCTTTTGTGAGCCCTAACAACCAACCAACCACAACATGAAAAAAGTCTCACACAACAAAGGGAACAAAACATGTTGTGGATAATCCAGGCTGATTATTTCCAATGAACGTTAGCAAAGGGGAATGGCTTTACGCTGGCAGAGGGTAGGCTTAGGTCAGATTTAAGGAAGAAATTCTTTGCTGGGAGGGTGGGCAGGCCCTGGCACAGGTTGTCCAGAGAAGCTGTGGCTGTCCCATCCCTGGGAGTGTCCAAGGTGGGGTTGGACAGGGCTTGGAGCAACCTGGGCTAGTGGAAGGTATTCCTGTTGGCAGCAGAGAATTGGATCTGGATGATCTCTAAGGTTCCATTCCAAGTGAAACCATTCTATGACTTTGAGTTTGCCTCACTTCAGTACAAGGAGATACTTCAGAAGCAGTGTAGAAGCTGCTTTCTGTTGTTCAGCCAAATTCATCTACTTGTAGCACTCCAGAAAATCATTACCAGCTCTGAGAATCCATTATAGTGCTCAGGAATAGGAAATAATTTCATGTTGCCTCAGGCTGAAACACCTGGTTCAAGTGCAAATTGTATCTGTGTTGTTTTACAACTTTCTGTAGCAGTACAGGGAGGAGGAGAAACAGTCTTGTTCACTTTTCCTGATACTCATTTAGATTTCAAGTTTTCAGGGAGAAGTTGAGTTCAGAGCTTCTCTCTACAGTCCAGTGCACTCTCGGGGAGCTTTTGTTTTGAAGGCTTTGTTTACAGCTGCCTTTAGCTGTGAGCATGACCTGTGATGCTGCTCTCCTTGTCTGTTTTGTCAAGATCTGGAGGTGTCTGCCTTGCTATGGAGTTGTCTCCTGTCCCTCACTGAGCTCATGCCTTGTCAGTTCATTGACAGGACATGGGTGCTTTGCTAAATTTATCCAGAACATTTATGAATCTTGTAGATTCAAAAAGTTCCTTCTTAAAAGAAAATCAATAAAAATGTATTTTTGAGAATATCATAAAACTTGAGAGGTGATTCAAGTGTGCTGATTATTTTATTCATGTGATTCCTACGTAGCAATAATAGATAATAGGCTGTTTGTCCTTTGAAGGCGTTCTAGCTGGAAAACATGTCATGGCAAACAATTACATGTATTGTTTCCTATTTCTTAGTGACTTAAATATAAATAGACTATGACTATTTACTTTAAAAAAAGAAAACCATCATATTTTTCATTATCAATGTGGTTTTAAACTGGTGTCGGGCAACTTTTTAAAAGGGCACTTAAAAAAGAATGAAATGAGACATCTTGCAGCATTTCTAGGCTAATATTATTTCCAGCTTAATTTTAGAACTGCATTATATGGTTAAAGTGTATGAATTCAAAATAGACTGTTATATTTTTTTAACTTTTCATGGTATTCCTTAATTATGCTTTATTGTTAGTTTTTATTAAACTTTTTGCTAGATCTGGATCAAAATATGAATGCACAGGGAGCCAAACACTATTTATAAAGACCTAAATCTTTATTCATATAAATAAAACTGCAAGAATTTGATAAATGGACAAACCAGTATCAACAGGCATTTTCTCTTATAAAAATTGCAATGTCTTGTGAATGGTGTAAAGTGTTCTGTGAGCCACAACTATGAAATTTCTTCTATTAGGGTTGCTTACTGTAGTTTGAATTCTCTAAATGTCACTTTTTACCTAACCTATAACATCTTTAGTAGTTATATATATATATATATATATATATATATATGTATGTACGTATGGTGTTTCAGGGTGTTAGGCTGTGAGTACCATCAGGGTTTCTGTTGGCATAGACTGTTCCATTAGAGAGAAAGATAATACTTTTTTTCCCCACCAATGTATTACTTGCACCAAAAAGTAGGGTTGGAAAAAGCAATATCCCAAATTCCCCAAATAGCTTAATTCTGTTTTGTTGTTGTTGGTTTTTTTTGTTTTTTTTTTTTTGTTTTTTTGTTTTTTTTTTTAATTCACTGCCTCTCATGTTTAAAAGTGCAACAGCAACACATAGGGAACTCCAAATGTGTCTTGTATTTTGACTTGATGCTTTCAGGTTAAAATGAGGTCATGTTTCAATATTACTGACAAATGATTATTTGTGTGCATTATTTCCTTATGCTTATGAGGTAAAAGGTAATTTAGATTTTGAGAATTTCCTTTTGAATGCTTCAGAAACTAAAGAAATTAAGAGTCAATGTAACAAGGAAGTAGAGATAGAAAGGGGCAAGCACAGGAAAAAGGAGTGGTTAAAAATACAAAAGCAGCTAGAAAAGATTTCAAATATACTTTTAAGAAATCTATTGCTCTACTTTGTGTGAGGTTTCTTGGGGTCATTTGGATCTTTTAAAAAATATTATTGTTTATTTGTTATCCCTTTTTCTTCTTCAGTTACTTTGAATCTTGCTGTGTTGCTTAGACAGATCTCTGTCTAGACTCTAAAAGTATCCAGGCTGGTGCTTTGATAACTGCTGCCTCTCTGCTGTTTCTCACTGCTCTGAATGCTGTGACCCTCTGGTTTTATTTTAATGACTGGCTGGTGGGATATGTGAAAGCCATGTACTCCCAAACAAAAACACTCTTGCCATCTGGGAGGTTTGTTCTCAGACTGTAAAAACAGGTTCAATATAACTAGAAATTTGTGTTCTGCCTGCAGTGTTGTTGTTGGCTTTAAATGGGAAAAGAGTGTTGTAGTTTAAGTAAAAATTAAGAATTGAATCAGTAGATGGTGCTATAATCTTGGTTATAGCTTGCTTGAGAGAGTGCATGATTTCTTTGCACCTTTGAAAAGGAAACTTATAAAAACGTAATCAACATGATGCCGTAATTATTTTACATGTTTGACATTTTAAATAGTTTAATATGATCTTTATTCTGGAGGCAGTGCTATATTTAGGTGTAGTTCTTGATGAGAATTGACTGGACAAGCAACTGGTGTGAGTGTGAAGAAAATGTAGATTTGATTGTGCCCACTGTGGCTTTTTCCATAGCCGTGCTTTGGGTTTGTCCATCTCCTGGGGTGCCCTGCTGTGATGAGAGAAGGAAATCTGCTGTTTCATTTGAGAGTTGCACATCTCACTGGAACCCAAGAGATGCTCCATTCCTCTTTTTCTCCTTACCAAATCTTTGTTCTCAGAGGGGAAAGGGAGAGGGTATTTTTGGAAGTTTGCCCTCAGTATTTGTACTCTTCAGAGAAGAGAGGATTGCAAATGTAACCTGTTGTTAAGATGATCCTCTGGGAAGGTCTTCATATCCTCTCACTCTATGACATTTATGATCTCATATTAATGGTTAAAAAAAATGTATATTTAAATACATGAAGCTGGAAGCAGTTGCAGTCATAAGAATACAGTTGTCATTTAAAAATGGATTCAAAATTTAGGAAATGAAGTAGCAAGCAGATGCTGCATCTGGTAGGGAGCTACACTCTGCCAGTAGACTTATCCTGAGTAATTTACATGTGTAGCATGAGAGGTGTAAAAGTCAGCATTAAGTACTATCAAGGAATGGTAAATGTAAACTGAAAGCCAAGTATTCCTGAAGTCTTTCTATTTTCTAAAACTTAAAGCATTCCCTCACTGTTTTGGAGGCTTGTGGTGGAGATCTGAGCCTGAGCTGGGGGGTGTGAGTGTTGTACAGTGTTAAGGATGGACAGTAGGAATTGGTCACTTCAGGCTGAGGTCAGGATGCTTGTGGTAAGAGTTTCTGTCAAATTTCAGTGGAACCTCTGCATAGATTTCTCTCCTTTGCAAGAATCCAGCACTGCTCTCACCCCTGTGCACTCATACATATTAAACAGAGAACACAATACCTTTTCTGCAGGCAGGAGAGCTGTGGGAGTGTACAAGACTCCCACAGGAGAACAGTTCCACAAATGTACTCTTGCATGGATAGCAGGGGGCATTAGAGATGGAAAGAATTTACTCCCACCTTGTTTTGCATTTTCTTAGCCTCTGTTTCTTTTGCCATTGCAGTTTTGGTCCTTTGAGGGAGAGATGGCAATAGTAACTTCTATAAACATCTTTAAAGCAAGACTGGGTGTATTAAAACTTTTGTGTTAATAGCAAATATGTATTCAGTGAAGTTTCACATGTGTCTGTCAATGTGACACAAAGACATGGGTAATTTATGCTGGTATAGTGAGGGGACTTGAAAAGAAGTTTTTATGGTAGAGTTACTGTGATTTTGGTTAAAATGTTTCTGTTCTAGAAAGAGAAACATGATGTTTTGGCCAATCAACAAAATCAGCAAGTGCTGCTAGGTCTGTAATGCTGTGTTTCCTCCTGGAAGTTTTGTGTAAAAGAGCAGATAAATCAGTTTTTGCTGACATAACCCCCCCCCTGCAGAGCTGCCTCCAGCCCTGGGGTCCAGCACAGGAAGGACATGGAGCTGCTGGAGTGAGTCCAGAGGAGGAACCAGGATGGTCAGAGGATGGAGCAGCTCTGCTGGGAGGGAAGGATGGGAGAGCTGGGATTGTTCAGCCTGGAGAAGAGAAGTTTTGGGGTGACTTAATTGTGGCCTTCCAGGACCTGAAGGGAACCTGCAAGAAAGATGGAGAGAGACAGTTGACAAGGGCCTGGAGTGACAGGACAAGGGGAATGGCTTCCCACTGACAGAGGGCAGGGATAGATGGGATATTGGGAAGGAATTCTTGCCTGTGAGGGTGGGCAGGCCCTGGCACAGGTTGGGCAGAGAAGCTGTGGCTGCCCCATCCCTGGAAGTGTCCAAGGCCAGGTTGGACAGGGCTTGGAGCAACCTGGACTAGTGGAAGGTGTCCCTGCCCATGGCAGGAGGGGGAAGATGATCTTTAACGTCTCTTCCAACCCAAACCATTCCATGATTCTGTGGTTCTGCATCAAAAGTGTTTCCACTTCTGTTCAAACAACATGTAGGAATGTTGAACTGCTCAAAGGAAAGGATCATGTATTGCAGTCTGGTCCCTTAGCACAGTCTCTGGGTGTGCTCGAACAAGGTATGTAGTTTAGAGGCCCTTTTTTGTGGCAGTTCTACTTGTGACAGTAGTCACAGGGACACTGAACATTTCCTAGTACATTAGATTATTAAAATATTCAAATTTTTATGCTCAGATGTGAATAGCTGCACTTAGATGCAGAATCATTTTGTGGGAGAGCCTTAATGTGGCTCTTAAATGGCCACTGAAGGTCTTATGAAGCTTATGTGGAGTCTCATCTGTACCACTTAATTGGTGAAAAGACTTTGGGGGTCCCCAAAGCCAGCAGGCATTATAAAGTACAAGATTTTTTTTGTTCCCCCCCTCAAGAAGATCTTCACTTGTGGGAAGATCCTGAAGGGAACATGTTGCTAATTTTTTCGTAGAGAAACAGGGGCTATAAATCCAATAGAAATCCTAATCTGTAAAGGTTAACAGTATAAAAATTTATATTTTGTTTTACTTTATGTTGCTGGTAGTTATTTTTTTATGAGAGTTCCAGATTGCTCCCAAGCAAAGATACATTGCAATAACACAAAAGTACATTGTATTGTTAGGAAGTGGCTCATTATAACCTCATCTTATCATATAAACCACCAGCTCAGGGATGCATTAAAGCACTTAGAATGTGCCTTATGGGCCTGCACAAGAAACAGATTAATGTTTGTGAAATCATATTTTAATTTTTAAATATTCTTTCAAGATGAAAGGAATCCTCTTAGTGCCATGGGTAAGCAATATTTTAAATCTGTGTGATTGTAATGTGGTTATTAATTTAATGTATTATTCTCATACAAAAACACATATTACCATGGGTCTGGTTTAAAGTGACAATATTGCAGGCACTAAGCATTCCTTTTCTGAGCAAATATAGTAACATAGTCAGTCAAACCCTAGCAATTAGATTGGTTTACTTTTATGTAGCAATATACATCCTCATGCATGGGAAAGCACTTAATTGTTCTTAATATAGTTGTATTTTACATGGCATGGCTGAATGTAAAAAAACTGTATATATTGGGGGGGAACAGATAAGCATGAAACCTTTGAGATCGTGTGATGTAAGGATACAATGTTCCCTGCTTTGTGAAAACAAAAGGAGACTTCTGAAATGCGTTATCCTGGTTAGAAATAGAATTTAAAGAAATTAAATATGCAGACAACACTTCAAAATTCTCGTTTTTACCTCCAGAATTATCACTTTTAATTTAGAACACAGTGGACCAGGCATTAAATCCTGAAACTCTATATTTCTTCTGAGCATTCTAAGGTGCTGCAGATAGATAACTAATGCCTTGTTGATTGCAAAGGAGAATAAAGGACAGAAGAAACCACCAAAAAATCCCAAAAAACTCAACTTGGCAAGAATTTGTAAATGGTCCAGGGGGAAAACCAGTGGAACTTCTAAAATCTTGGAAGAGTTGCAGCTGCCTTCAGGTGAGCAGCCTTTTGGAGGAATATGGCCTCAGTTGTTTACAGCTGTAGGTGAGAAGGTACTATTAAATCCAGAATGAATCTTGCCAGTTAATTCGAGGAATATGAGAAACTGAGTTCCTTGATTGTATTTTGTTGGTCCTGATTTTGTTGATCCTGCTTTGTCTCCTGTGGAACTTCAGCAAGGAACTGTAGTCAAGCTGCACAATCAGTCCCATAAATGTGCTGCTGGAAACTGAAATAGGTATGGTACTTAAACATAATAAAACCCATCTATTACTTCTTTCTGTTGTCAGATGACACTCATGAGAAAAATGCTTAGTGTACAAACAGAAACTTGTTGACCAATATTTTATAGTTGAACCACTTTTGCTTTGAAAGAGCAAATATAAATCCTTCTGGTACTCTGAGGAAGCTCTTTAGGAACAAATTTCTGCTGCAGAAGAGGGAGGATTTTCTATCCATTTTTCCCCCCCTTGAATGACTACAGGAGTCTAATTTTGGACTTGACTTTAAATCCCAGTCTTCAAAGAGTGGTTTAGAATAGTGTGACTGGAATGGAAGATAGTAGGGTCTTTGTGTGCAACTTCCCATGCACCTCTCCCTTGGAATTGTCTCTCCTAGTAGTGGGAGTTGTTCATGAGATGAGAATCCCAGGTGGGAATTGCAGAAGGAACTCTCTGGTTGTTGGCATAATGAGTACATTCCAGAGCTGGGGAGCTGTGATGATGGACATTAACTTTGATGCACATGGGCTTGGAAAAGAGTATAAAATGCTATACAAAATGGCAGTGATTGTCCTGGTCTTCCAAACGCGCACACAGGGGTGGTGAACTAGTATAGAGTGAGGGAGAAACAAAGACTGGAAGGGGAAATCAGCAACTGAACTGGTCCACGAAGAAAAATATATTGACCCATCTTGCCTGATTGTCTTTGCTACTTCTAATTCTCTTGTTAACAGTTTTACACAAGGGGACAGATTTCTTTGGGAAGCTGAAGAAAGCAATGATGTCTTATCTCACATCTTTAAAACTTATGGATCAGTGTAAGGAGTGAGAAATTCAGACTGTTAGAACAAACAGAGCCTGAATTCTCTCTTTCCTCATTCACTGTATTAAAGGAAAGGACAGTCCTGTAACACTCCTGAGAAAAATACTTTCTCTGCTTGTACCTGTGTATCTTTTTCAGATGAGATTTTATTATAGGAGAAGCTCAATATTAGCTATGGAAGTATGAACATAGCTACATGACAGAAATGAGAAAATGTATTTCTCCTTTTTGTTATGAAGAATTGAAAGCATGTTATATAAATGATCCCTGAATTCCTTTAGAAGTATGACAAACTTCAGCAATTTACATCTATTTTCCTAAATTACTGTGTCACTTAAAGCTCTTCACATTGTTGTTTGTTACACACACACACACACAAAAAGACCTCCTTTTAGAGATACACTCCATCATGGGCTAAAGGCATAACCACAGTAATTACACATTATGGGATTGTAAGAGGACTCACATATAGCACATAACATACAACAGCAGCAGTTCTTAATGCCTGGGGGTGTTCAAACTTGAACACAACTTCTGCTCTGAAATAGTTTAGATGTTTGGTCTGCATTATATTTTAATTAGAAAAAAGTTTTAATATTCAGGTCATATAAAGGAAACAAAGATCCATTTAAAAAAATTCTTTTATAATTCACCATTATCTTAGTACGTGTCTACTTTCTATTCAGTCAGTTCAAAGCATTAGAAAAAGTAAAATCTTACCTCAAATCTGTGTTACTTGCAGTGATTTGAGAAGAATTTTTTTCTTTTGTCCAAACTAACAGTATATAATGTCTTTTTGCTTATACAGTGGATATTTCAGCAGGTCCCAGTGCACATTGAACAGAATTTTATTGTCACTACCTCGTTTTACAAATGAAAAATCTTAACTGAAGAGATTTAGAGAAACTATTTTGAAGGTCAGTGGCAAGAGTGGAATTTAGTCTCTTGGTTTCCACTGTGCCACCAGATGGTACTATTCTTTGGTACCATTCTTCCTCACTCACTCTTGCATTTCCCTTGTCAGCAGTACAAAATGTTTGACTTTTCCTTATATTCTTTTGTAGCCATTTTGTGTTTCCATATCCTTTAGGGGTAGATCAGCTGTGTCTTTGATCTGTTCTTCTCTGTGATCGTGTTTGTTGAATGTGATGTGTTGTAAAATAACGATGGTACAAGATAAGCATGTGGGGAGAAATTACATGTCTTTAATAAGACAAGATACCTGCCCTTTTTTCACTGTTACTCTATGCGATGATTTGAATAAAAACTAAATTAACTGCATTTGATAGATCATATGTTGGAAAATGCATTCCAGCATGCTGTGTTTAAAATCCATATTTTTCAAATGCCATCATGTTTAGCAGGTTCAGGGAAAGAGTTCTGGGGACTGTATATTACTAGCAACCAACTTATGGTCTGTGGTGTAATTGTTGTACTTCCAAACTGGAAGTCCACCTTATCCTGGGAATTTAGTAACCCGTGTTTACTCACCTAGGTTGTGCTGCACACACAGCTTGGTCTTCAGATCTGTGCTGGGCTTGGCTGCAGGAGATGTTTGTCCAGTTAAGGGTAAAAGAGGAGGCTCTGGGATTCCAGTAAATAGTAGTGATTACCCCAGCTCTGTATCCCTGCTTTTACCCAAAAGGGCAGAACGAGAACATCCTTTCCATTTGACAGAAGGAATGAATAAAGCTGTTTTTGTCTAGAAAAGGCTGTGAGAACATAAACACCTTTGCCCAAACAGCATCTTCATGGCCTGCTGTGTCCTGCCTGGGGACACATTCAAAGTCATCCAGCTTAAGAACCCCAACACTTGAAAAGATGTATAATTATCTGTACTATCATCACCTTGTTCAGTGTTAACTCCAATAAATACCATTCCAGCTGATGCTTTTCAGGGGCTGAGCACCTTCCTTACAGGGATCATGACAAGCCAGCACCTCCTGGACAGAAGGACCCTGTGCTGAGCAATTGTTCTGTGCACAAAACAGGTAATCGTAGTACACCATAAAATATGTGAACATTTACCAAATCACTTTTAATTTAACACTAATGTATAGTTTGCTGGTGTTCCCAAAGCCATTGTCAACACAAGGCAGGAACCTTCTTGGCTCATCTTAACCATTTTTGGTTCCTAGGCAAGGACTGAATTTTTGTCCAGTTAGTGGAGAGTTCTGTATCGAGAGGTGAGACCTCATACCCTGCTAAGTGAGGGATAAGCTAGGCTTTGGTGTTTAGGCACTAATTAAGATATTAAGTTGGGATTTTGTGTTGGTTACGCTTTACCCAGATAAATATCTAAAATGACCGTAATTAAACATTTAAATAATTAGGAAACTAAACCTGCATATATGAATACTAACTAAACAGTGCTGTGATGGAAATGTTAAGTTCTCATTTAGGATAAAACAGCATGAAACAGAACAGGATCTGGCTTTCTTCCATGTCTTTTCCTCCACGTTTTGCTGGTTTTGGAGTAAAACATCTTGTGTATGTCAAACTTTTGCACTAAAGCGAAGATGAATCAAAAATTAATTTTTTTTAAAAATCACTTTGTTTCCCAAAAAAATCCCCTTTTTAATGTCTTTAACAGTGTGCTGCAAAGAGGATTAATGTGGAAAAAGTAACTTGGGATACCTGATTGTTGTTTCCAGCTGTATTGTTGAAAGATTGCTTGGTTACATATCTGCAATGTTGTATTTTCCAGATTATCTTCTGAATTATCGTCTTTTGTACAGATGAACTGATTCAAACAGAACAGCTTTTATCTAAAATCTGGACTGTATGTTAAGCCAGTTTTAGTTGGAATAATTGGTTCTCTCTTAAAAATAAGGGAGCTTCATAATGAAAGTTCATCTCTACTTTTGTTGAGGACACAGAAATGTTGAAATACCCAAATCCCATCAGACTTTATTCAAATAATCTTTTTCTAAATTGAAGAGTAGAACTCTGGAAAGGCTTGTGCTGTCAAGATTTCCATCCCACTGTTTCAGAACAGGGATGTGGAGCTGGGATTTTCCTGTGCCTGCAATTACCTGATTTAAATCTTTAAATTGTGAACATCAGCAGTTTCCCAGGGGTACTGAACTGTAACAACTGAAAAAGTACTTATGAAGCCTAAAGTTCTGAAACATGGCCTTCGTTATAAGCCCAATTTCAGGTATCTAGGTGTAGTCTGAATTTTGGAGCTGGCAGCACTTGTAACTCTGTCAAAGGTGTGTCTGTCTTTTAAATAGCCAAGTAACCCTGAAACGGACAGCAAAAATTGTCTGTGTAAGCATTTGATGGCACATCTGAATATTTAGTTCCCCAGCCTGGCTCTCGAGGTTCTGAGCACCTGCCTTTGCTGCTGATTATTTTGAGAATGGAAGCCATTCAGGGGAGCTCTCAGTATTTTCTTGATTAGGCTTCTTGGTTGGTGAAAAAGAGGTTTGATTGTTAGGAAGTTTCAAAATCTTTTGTCACAAGCATGAGAATGGAATGTTAATAAATGTGTGAAGTTGTGGAGAAATAGGTATGAATTGTTGGTATGATGCAAGTGCTTAATCAGCTCTTAAAATGTCATGAGATTGTGAGGAAATTGGCTGTAAAATCATTAAGGTGTTTGTGGTGGTGGTGTGGCAGCACCCAAACCCTGGAGAGCGCTGTTCAGTGCAGAACATCACAGCATGTGACACTGCCTAGAGACTCCCAGCGTTCCTGGCCTCAGGTTATCAGGGAGAGGGAATCGTGAGGAATTAATCTGAAGCTGGATATCCCCAAAACAATAGCATTTTTGAGACAGAATCTGTTTCTAGTGCAATCCAATTTTACTGAGGTGAAGAGCACTGCCTGTTACAGCAGTGACAATTTCCAAAGCCTGAAGCCCTGCCTTCAAGCTGATGTACAATGTGAGGGAAGAGTCTTGCTTTTACTGTGTTTGTAATTTTTCTACATTTCCTTCTTGATTAAAAACCTTATTCTGACAGTTCTTAATCAGTCACACATTGTTAGCATTCTGTGCCTGTGCTGCTGAGAATTTTAAAATGTTCTGAAAGTCTTAATTTAGGCAGTGGATGTGCTAAGACAGGTTGATCTGTGCTGAGGATGGAGGGAAATCTTTGGAGGGGTAGGAAGCACACAGAGAACATCAGCAGTCTCTGCTCACTTACGTAACTCATCAAAAGACACCAGAGGACTGTGTAGGAATCTCCTTCAGCTTCACTACCACCCTCACTGCTCTACACCCCTCAGGTTTACAGATTTGTAGTAATGCAGCTTGTCAAAAATCAGTTCAATAATTATTTCTGCAAGTTAATTTTAATTTCTCTATCAACACACTATTGTTTTTGAAGGAAACCTAATTGGTTTTCACTGCAAAACTTAGGAGGAATAGGAATAGGTAAAATACTTGTCCATTCCATGGGTTGTATATTTGCTGAAACCAGTTTGTAACCGGGCAGAACAGGATTTCTCTCAGTGTATGGATTACAGAAAATAATTCACTTCTTTGCCACTAAGATGTCCACAGTACAAACAAAATTAAAAGTAGAAAGAGAAAGCTTGATAGTTTGTCAGAGAGCAGCTAAGTATCTGTACTCTTGAATTATTCATGTGGCTTATGTAAAGATGGAACCTGGAAAAGGGAAAAGGAAAGGCTATTATTTATTTATTCTACAGAAGAATAGCACATGTAAGTGGAAATGCAAGTGGGGTCTCAATTAGAGTACTATCATCTTTTGGTTTTGTTTTGAAATAAATAGATCCGATTTTTTAGTTTAATTCTATTGAATAGACTTAAAATTCTAGTAAGAAATATCCTAGGTTAAAAACTTTGATGAAGTTTCTGTAAATATGTCAATTGCACTGATAGAAGGCTTGAGGCATTGTTACTGCCATAAGCACAGGAAATGCTGTTGACTTGCTCTCTGAATATTTTCTGTACATGTATACTATCATATTATGTTTACTATGTATTGTATTTCTCCATATCTCTAAAATAGTGACATTGCCATGTAAGAGTGGCTTTTTGTGGTTAAAAAATTGTAAAATTAATTTCTAATGCCCTTGGAAAACATTAATCAGGATCACAAAATAGTAAACAATATTTTTTCTCTTATTTCCTGTGTATTCTCAGTGACCTCTATCTCTTACAATTCTTGCTGCTTTGCTGCAATATTGACTTGTCAGGTAGCCAAACAAAGATTAAGTGTGTACCTACATGTCTATATGTCTGCACTTGTGAGTTCACATGGTCAGTTCATATTACAGGAGAAATTTACACATGAGGCAAATAGAAACAATCCCAAAATGGATCTGGTCGGAAGAAACAAAAGTGGCTCATCTGGTCCCACCTCTCCCTGTTCCATCAGGACCATCCCAGAGCACAAGGCACAGCATTGTGTCCAGACAGCTCTGGAATATTTCCAGTCAGGGAGACTCCACACCCTCCCTGCGCAGCCTGTTCAGTGCTCAGTCCCTGCACACCAAAGAAGTTCTTCCCCATGTTCAGGTGGAACTTGCTGGGCATCAGTTCCTGCCCGTCCCTCCCGTGCCATGGCTGGGCCCCCCGAGCAGAGCCTGGGC
>JAWWEU010000020.1:3418864-3445284 GCA_035583155.1 Acropternis orthonyx
TCCAGGTTCCACGGTTGAAGAGGAGACAGAAGGTGATTCCTCTGAGGTGCAGGGTTGGTAGATGAAAGAAAAATTCCCAGATTTTAAATCCATAACAGATTTTTATGCCACTGTCTCATATTTTGTAAGTGGTTATCTCTTGGTTTGCTACTGAACAGTTATAGGAATAGGAAGGGGCTGTATTTCCAAAAACTTGGTAAATTTTTTTATAAGAACAAGAGAAGAAACTTTGAGAATGTAATTTACTTCTGACATAATTCAAAATAGTGACATTTTGGAATAGAGTTGGTTTTCTTTGTGGGTTGCCTATTTGAATACAGTTTTTCAGGTGTCACCTCCACCACTTTGAAAATGTGTATGCATTGCTGTTTTCAGAGGTAGCTTAGGTATTCTTGACATAGAAAAATTAAAGTATGGTCGGTGAAAGCTGTCTTACAAAGTACATGTGATTTAATTTTCACGGTAACTTTATTTTAACAAATAACTTCAGCTAATGTGATTCAAATTTAAAAACATTTTGTAATGGTAAGTTCCATATAGTTCCCTACCTTTAAGGTTGTTGAATGTGAAATTTAGGCAATGAAAATATTCTAAGCTGGAGGTGATCCTAAGCTTGAAATGATTCAATTTATGTGGCATAACTTCCGAGTGACATAATTTTATAGCAGTGCAGATCAACTCAATAAGGAAAAGGTCAGCTTAATCAGTATTTGTAGTTTTAAATCTCCTGAAGTATTTCTTTTTTTCAAATATAGTCTGTCTTCAAAGTATCCATCAGCTCATCTCACTTGTCTCAGTGCTCTCAGGTTAACTCTACACACTTTTCACACCATGTCTGTTTTGAAATCTGGGGCCATAATATTTTCAGTTGGGAATTAAATGCAGTGCCATTGCCTTACATGTGATTTATTGCAGATAATAAAATTGTTACATTTTGAGTAACTGACATCAATAAATATGAATCTTTTTTATTAAATATGGTTCTACTTTATATTTGACTACAAGTTCTATTTGTAAAAGGGCTGTGCTAGAGCACTGTGAGAGAGACATACATTAGGATATTTTATTCCTTGGAGAAATAGATTTATATTCCACTATAAAGTTATCTGATTTGGAGTGTACAATAGTTCTGTCTTTTTAGCATTGCATTTTAGCCAATACACTGAGTTATCTTGTACTCATTCTTCTCTCTTAACAGCTGATAAAAACCTTAAAAGTTTCCTTGATATCTCTTTTGCCCAATGGCAAAGCTCAGCTGTGCTTGCTGTCATTCCCGAACAGAAGTTTAAACATGACTGTTACTCCCTTTGTGGGGAGCAGAAAACCTCCCAAGGACTGCACATCATCAATTCCAGGGTTTTCTATCTTGGCAGTTAAAAAAAAATAGGAGCTTTTTCAGAAGTAAAAATCAGTCATTTCAGTTTCTTCTTGAGGAAATCTTTTTTACATTTCAAGATACTTTTTTTTTTTTTACCCAATATGTTCAAACTGCCTCTAGCCCTGAGGTCCAGCACAGGAAGGACATGGAGCTGCTGAAGAGTCCAGAGGAGGCACCAGGATGGTCAGAGGGCTGGAGCAGCTCTGCTGGGAGGAAAGGATGGGAGAGCTGGGATTGTTCAGCCTGGAGAAGAGAAGCTTTGGGGTGACATAATAGTGGTCTTCCAGGACCTGAAGGGTCTATAAGAAAGATGGAGAGAGACTATTGACAGGGGCCTGGAGCGACAGGACAAGGGGAATGGCTTCCCACTGACAGAGGGCAGGGATAGATGGGATATTGGGAAGGAATTCTTGCCTGTGATGATGGGCAGGCCCTGGCACAGGTTGGGCAGAGAAGCTGTGGCTGCCCCATCCCTGGAAGCGTCCAAGGCCAGGTTGGATGGGGCTTGGAGCAACCTGGGCTAGTAGAAGGTGTCCCTGCTTAGGGAATGGGGTGGAATGAGATCACTTTTAAGGTCCCTTCCAACCCAAACCATGCCATGATTCATTCTATGATTAGGTGAGAGAGACACTACGGAAGGTTTTTAGGAAATAAGGACAGTTGGTAAAAAGAAATGTTAGAATTCTCTTTGGAGAAAAGGCAAGATGATGGTTCTTTGAAAGGTACAGAATCCCAACCTTCTGATGAGCCATTGGAATATGGAGAAATGTTGAGGTTTGGGGTACTGAAAAGGATGAGTGGAAGAATCCATTAGTGGTGATTTGCTGTCTGGGAAAGGAACGATGTAGGAGAGAAGCTGCATTGTGGTTTTTAGGTCATAATTCATGTTGGTTGGTTCCTCCAGGTTTCCAGTCAACAGAAAAATGAGAATTTTAAACAGGAGAGGAGGGGGAAATGGGGAATAGAATGAAGTTTGTGGTTTCAGTTTATTCTTGGAAGGCAGTGGCATTCAACCAGTTACTGTGAAACTTCTTAAATGAATTATGATTTTTGAAAGTGTCTTAAATATGGGATGCAAATTTTTGTGTTAGCTGCAAAAACCAGGCCATTTTAATATGTCCAGAACCCCACCACTCTGCAAGTTGTGTCTAGTCCAAAAGTCCCTGTTTCAGTTGAATATGTGTTTGGTTCTAGCTGTGTGATATCTAATTTAGAATTATTTGTTTTAAAACCATTCAGGTCTTCACATTTTCAAAGCTAGTTATACAGCAACAGTGTATTAGCCATGCAATTTATCAATATTTATTCATTATCCAAATGGCAGACTACTTGTCATAATTAATTATTGAAGTAATAAATAGTCTTATTAATAAAAATGGATGACAAGAACGGAATGATTTCCTTGATAAAGACTGATGACAGGTTCTAGAATCTGACACGACACTCAGAACACTGTGCAGATTGAATCTAAGGCCTCCTGCATGGATAATAAATTGTTATTTCAGAGAATAAAATGATTGATACATTTGCTTTGTGTGGAAAAAGCACCTGGGAAAAGATTCTACTCCCTAAGTTATTTAAACAGACTATGGTGAAATTTTCTTTCCTTGTGATAAATTTAACTTTCCAAGGAAGTGACAGCTCTTTGGCAGAGAGAGAGGAATTGATGCCTGCTCGGGGTCCTTGACTTACAGATTCTTCTAAAAGTCATATTCATTTGGAAATCTCCTGGCATTCCTGCTCCCTTTGCCTACTCCTCTGGCAGCACGCAAAGGGAGTGGCTGTAACACAGCCGAAGGATGATGGGAAAGCACGGCCATGTGCTGTGGCAGAGGATGCTCACAGAAACGATACCTGTCACACACCTTGGGGACGCTGCTGCTGGTTTTATTGCTGCACAGCTCCCGTGGTCTCTGGCTCAAACTCCTTGGGTTTTTTCCCTTTGGTTTGAACTCACCTTCTGTGACAAAGCAGCCCCAGAGACTGAGTGTTGTTTGACAACTTGGAAATGGTTGGGCTGGGGGAAAAACAGGGTTTTCACACAGAATAATGATTTAAACCCACCCTCCCCCCTTGTATATCTCAGGGAATGTTTTATTCATCACCAGTGGTATTGAAGATTAAAATCTAAATATTATATTGCAAAAGTCTTTTGAAGGATGTCTGGCATTAAGTTTCCTTAGCATAGGGAAAGTAATAAGTTTTTTTTTTTTTTCCTTTGGTGCATCTTTTCCCATTTTTCTATATCTTTCTCGAACTTGCAGGACTTTTATATGTATAAAAAAAGTCTCTTGATGTTTGCAATGAACTGAGACATGGAAGTTTTATATAGTTTTCTGTTAATTAATTCCTTAACTTACTTAATGCAGTCTATAAAATCAGTCTTATCACCAACATAGTCGTGATATGGAGGTTTATAGTAGTTCTTAATAGTCTTGTTCAGTTGCTGAGCTCTAGGTCAATAATAGTATAAAGAAACAGTAACAGAATGTGGTATTCTACTGAGAGTTCATTTATTTAATTTATGAATTTTTTTTTGATGCTAAACTCTGCACTAATTCTGACTCATACTTATTTAATCATTTATGAAATGTAGTTGCATTTCCATTGAAATGTTGTGTTTGGGCCAAACAGATGAGTAGAAGACCAGGAAAATACTCTACCTATTAAGATATGAAAAAGACATGATTATTGTCAGGTTAGACATACTCTATGGAATAAACTTTACATCTGACCAACTGATTTGCCAGATACTTGCAAGTAATTATTCTGAGAATGGCAATATTCCTCTGACTCATTAATGATGCATACCTTGAGCCAAATTCTATCACAGTAAACTGCATCTAGTGATGCAGTTAAGTGACAAGTCATATTTTTGGAAGAACTTAAACGATGGTTGGAAATGAATAAAGAATAAACCTGGCAGAACTTTGCAAGTGTTTTATATTTTTGAACTCTTTTAGCAACAAGTAGAAGGAAGTTGCAGATGACTACTTTTAAAACTACTGCTAACGTGGATGATCAATAATATAACTACATAATAAATTCTACTAGGTAATTCTAATATTTGCAATTATACTCTACATGCATGGAGACAACAGTTCTGTAGGAATTTCATCTCTTTGAAAGCGATCACAGTTTAAATGCAATTCCCAATTCTCTCAGCCTTTCCTCCCAGCATCCACAGCTCCATCTCTGCCTCCTCCCTGCTGGAGGCAGTGCTGCAGGTGATGTCTCACCTGAGCAGGGCCGGGGGGCAGAACTACTTGAAGCACTTTGTGCAGAGTCCATTCAATTTTTAAATAGATTTGTTGACTGATTGCAGATTGAGTTATACTTCTGTAGGAAAGTGAGATAGTATCCCTCAATTAATTACACTTTGAGGAGTAAACACTTCAAAGCAGAGGAAGATTAACTCAAAATGAAGTGTATATGATTGTCTTAATTTTTTGAACATATTCTGTAGCGTTGAGAACTCAGTTGCCTGTTTGATCAAAAGTTTTTGTCACAAAGTGATTTGCATTGTTCTTGAGATAATAACATTGGCAAGCTGCTTGTATTGATTGCAGATATACTCTTTAGAGCACTGTTGAAAACAGAGTATTTGTTAGTTATAGTAGGAGTGTGTTCTGTTCCTTCTCTCAATGTAAGTGAATGCACCTGCAATGTCAATATTCTCCTTTCAGGGTCCCACCCCATAACTTGCACAATGTATGAACTGTGTCATTCGTGATGCCCTGTCTGCAGTCTGTCCTGCAGATCCCTTGTAAATGGGATGTGAAAAATTCAGGATAGTTTATCCAAGTTTTTAAAATAAATAGGGAGTGTGGATAAAACCCGGTTCCTGGGATTAAAGACAGTATAGGCATAGCAGTGAGTGGGTCCTGTTTACTGTGACTTATTGAACAGGGGGAAGAAGGTGCTCACCTGTTCCTGAGCTGGGTCTCTCCTTGTGCTCTGCAGAGTTCAAGGATATGTGTAAATGTTTTAGTAGAATTATTCCAACTTCTTAGACAATATTTACATAGCTTACATAAACCTTGGCCCTTCCAGGGGCTTAGGGTGTTTTGGATTGAAATGTACGTCTCCTGTTAACAGTCAGTGAGGTTCCAGCTTCTAAAAGTTGAAGTGATAAATGCTTTTAGACAACGAACATATGTAACTTCTCGACAAATATTAGGCCTTCCATTATTTCCTGACCACTGATAACCTTTCTACCTATGGGATCTGTTTACCTTCTTTAGTCATATTGTTACCAGTAGTGAAATCCTTTGTGCTTAAATTTTTGCTCCTGTCCAGCCAACTGGTCTCTGTTACTGACCAACTGCACACACAGTGGCAAAGAGAATTCTTAAACTATTGCCCTTCTGTCTTGCCAACTGGACAGACCCGGCAGTTGCTCAGTTTCAGCCTCCTGGACCAGACACAAGCAGAGATGGTTAAACCGTCAAGGGCATGGTTCCCTTGCACACCCTCCTCCATCAGCTTGTTTAGGGGCAGGGATTCAAATTAGATTTGCTATCAATATTTCCTTTAAAAGTGAAGTTACAAGTGTAGTACCCACTTCATACAACCTATTTAGTGAGCCACCTCATGGGATTTACATGGAATTCTGTCAAACCAGGTCTGGCTGAGATGGAGTTAACTTTCTTCAAAGCACCTTTGTAGGAGACTGTTCTGGGTTTGTGGCTAAGCCAGCACTGAGAGAAAACTGACATTGTGTCTGTGTTTGAATGGTGCCTGCACAGTGTCAGGGCTTTTCTTTCTTCTCACTTTGGTTTCCCTGGTGAGAAGGCTGGGAGTGGGTACCTTTTGGCTGTCTGGGGATAGTTTACCCTGTCTGTATAACATGGTAGTTACAGCAGTGTCCTGCCAAATGGATTGGAGGGGTTGAGTGTGTTTGGTGTAGTCCTTGCAATTGCTGTAAGCATGGTGTGTATTTGTAACCATATGATACGCTACAGATACAGCATCACTGTTATTGCTGCTTCTTGCCTTCTCTTTGACAGCTGTGTCAGAAAAGAAAAAAATGCAGTCCTGTTCCATTCCTTAAATAAAAAAAAACATACTTATGTGTCAAACTTGGGTCTTTCAGCTGTGATTTCATCTCACTGCACATTTAAATGAAAACCTCTCAAGTAAAGAGTTCAGACACATAATTTGCAGATTTCTTTTTTCTGGTTGCTGGTCAGATCTGTTCAGCCCATTGGCAGATATATGCCATTTTGGAGCTCTTGGCTCTATTTAGAGATTGAATATAGATTTAGGTGTGAAACAGAATGTTGATGGCACTGTGGCTGCCAGGTACTTACAGCCAGTTTAAAATTATTTTGGCACTGCAATAGGCAATAGAGTATGAAGCAGAGCAAAGGTGACAAAACATATAAGTATTTGAACTGTATAAGGATTTTAGAGGCATTTAACCATCATGCTGCCCATTCAAAGACAGTGGTCTATCATGATACAAGAAAAGAAGGAAAAAACTTGTTGCTGTAAGACATTAATAAACCTTAGAATGTTCCCATATGAGTTATGAGCTTCAGTATCATATTCCTAAGTAAAATGATTTAACAAGTTCTTATTCATTAAAAGATACTAGTATTTTAGCCCTGCACTGATCCAGAATTGTCCCAGTTTCAGGGTTGGTACTTGTCTAGCACTAAGCCTTCAGCTAATTGCTTCTTTTACAATGTGGCAGATGCATATATTGGGAGGAATGGATTCCTCAAGAATTCTAGTACTGGGTTCTGGAGCTGAGCACTGTGCAGAAAGAGTTCCTTGCAAAAATACATATATTAGTAAATAATAAAATTTAGACCAGTAATTCTGACTTGGCTTGAATTAGTTGGACACAAATCATCTATAAACCCAGAGCTGTATATAACCGTAATAAAACCAACACAGAGCAGGGGCTGGTAACTGTTTTGTTGGGAAAGACCCCAAGCCACAAGGCTTTCAGGATCCCTGCTTTATCTTTTTCTGATGCAGTTATTCTTGTTTTCAGACCCAAACGTTTCCAGTAGCTGGGTTGGTGAGCATTCCTTCCCCTGCAGAAAATTGCCCAATTGTTCATGTATAGAATGAATATATCTTTCAGGGTTGACTTTGTTTCTTTTGGGTGGTTTGCTTTGTGATGCCAGCAACTCAAAGTGAAGTCTACATGTCTTTTTAATTTTAGTGTTTCTAAAACTTATTGTCAGTAAGATATCTCTTGTATTTAATAATAAAAGCTCTCTAGAAATCTATTGGGTTTAGCTGCAGTAAATTTTAAAGAGACAATAAAGTACTTTAAGTTTTTCAAATAAGCAGTCAAAAGGAGCAGACTATGTAATGCTGAAGTAGAAGCATACTGCAGAAAACAAGTTGAAGAAGCTGATGAGAACCCATTAACATCTGCTCCCAGTGCTAAAATCAGCTCTAAAGTCTGAACATCTAAAAGAATTCCATTTAACAGGAAAACTTATGCAACCTGATTATTACATAGCAGGTGAGAGGGGAATCAGGAAATTGCCAGAACTCATTTCTATGTATGGAATTAATAACAGCAGAAGTTTTAAAAGGGTTTAGATGCAATAAGAGATGAGAATGAAGCGATGATTAGGCAGGTAACAGGTGGCCCTTATGCAAGGCTGTCCAGGGTAGTTGAAATAATGTCAGATAAGTTTGTTGTGAGCCAAGTAAATGCATCATGAATATAGAAGAGCTAAATACCCTCATTCTGGGCCCTTTTAGATAGCTCTTGATGTAAATTTTGTTTACGTAGTTTCAACATGCACTCAGATGAAACACCTTATTTTCATGTTTTTAAAGTAAATTACCCTGAATAGAGAGAAGATGATTTGCAATGTAATTAGGCTAAAGTGAAATCCAACTTTCATGCAAAGGTCAAGTTATCCTCTATTTTATCACTTACGAAGTTTTCATCTTTTCTATCAATCCATACCCTTTGAAGTGTTGTTTCATTTTAAAGCTGATGTAATTATATTCAGCTTCAATTGTTAATAGCACCAGTGGAAGTGGTGATTCATTTTTGCTGGATCCTAAGACACTGCTTCAATAAACCACAGAATTTTTTTAAATGGTCCAGTTCTGTGTATGTAAACAAATGTATACATCTAACTTTTATCACACAGTGGCATGTGTTGAAAAACTGGGCAGAAACTTCTTTTTTTCACTTTTTCAGAGAGTGGCTAAGAAGCTGGAAGCATTTTTTGACTGATTAAAAGAAGGAGAGTTAGACTATTTTCATCTGTGTTTAAAGTAAAACACACCCATGCTTTATTTCACATATATCCACTAAAGATTCCATTTTACAATTCCTCAGGCTTTTGAGGAATGACAGAAAGAAAGATCAACAGGAGTCACACTAATAGTTTGTATCTTTGTGTAAAATAACAAGAAAGAAGACCCTTTGCAGTAATTAAGGCTCCATCCTGTGAATACATGTGAAGGAAACATTGTGCACATATTGAATGATCCATAAAGAAAACTAAATTTAGTTTTTAGATGCATTACTTACAGAAGGCTCAGATTTAGTATTTATATACTTGAGAATCACTTTGCATTGCTAGAAAATTTAGGGGGCCAACTTCGTGGTTAGCTGGTGCTTTCTGGAAAGCTAAGGGGTGGTTTGCCTTGGTAGATGGTCAATCCAGCAGCATTATTGCCCCAAAAGTCAATATCTACAAGGACTAGAACTCCTCACGTTATTTTGGCATCAAACAATCCTGTGTTCATGGGGTGGTACAGTCTGAGTTTAGGAGCACAGCTTACATGTAATTGACACATACTTCCAATTATAAGCCTCCTCCTGCTTGTGTTTTTTTTTTTTTTTTTTTTTTTTTTTTTTTTTTTTTTTTTTTTTTTTTAATTTGTTGTTTGGGACTTTTTGGGGGGCAAATAAAAATTGCATTAGGCCTGTGTTATATGATTATATTAAATAGCACATGGGAACCCTCCTCTCCAAAGCATGTTCATGATTATACTTTACAGCTCTTGATCATAATAGATGATCCAAGGATATTATCCACTGCTAATTGTGAATTCAACTGTGGCTGAAATTCTCCAAAGTAGAACTCTTATCATCCCTTGCATACATCTTTCATACTTTAAAAATAATAATTAAATAAAATTAGTTGAGTGCCCAATTCTTTCATTTTGAAGTATAGCTGGATAGGTACAATCTGATTTCCTCAATTATTCTATAAATTCAGAGTAATATATTAACAATGCTATAATTTTTTTTTTTTATCCTCAGGGATATTTAGTTCTTTTAAAACAATTTAAACAGGAGAGCCTTATTGCCTTGTCAGAGTGCAGTTATGCCCAGAATTATGAGCCCAAAGAATTATACTCTCACCCATGAAAATTAACAGAGTTCTTCTGCAGAAAGAGTAGCATTAGTTTTTTACAGAAATATTGTGCCATAGTTTACAGTTAGAAATAACCCTTGGGATTTAGAGTGCAGTTTAGATGGATAGCACAGCCTTATCCAAAAGTGGATTCGAATGATGCCTTTAGGATTAATACCTGAATTCTTGTAAAACCTTTCAATGGCTTACGCTGAAAGACCATGATGTTACTATTAAAGACTCACGGGGAGTTCCCATGTTGCAGCAGCCTATTGGCCTATCTTAGTGGCTAATTAGTGACCAACAGGAATAATTGTTAAATGTTTGGCATTTTAGGGGGAGTTTGTTAACGCTACTCTGGTTTCACCTGTCAGATCAAATTAAACCCTGAGGTTCCACTGGTGGTCTTTCTTTGCAAGGTGCCTTTGTTGATTGCTGTTAGACCTGGAAGGAAATTCATACACCCCTCAGCACAGAGATCTTGGATTTCCAATGTTTGATGCACCTACATTCTTCTGAGGTGGAAGGTTAAATGTTCTTACCATACCAGAGTGAATTCTGAGAGTATGACCAGTACAAGATAAAGTTATTCCAGATAGTAAACTTGGAGCAGCTGATTTTGGTCTGGAGTCTGTGAGACAGCTGTGGGCTGTGCAATATCAGGAGAGCACTCACTGGGAATCAGCTGCTGGGTTAAACCAGAACGTGAGTGTTCTCCCTTTTGAAATAAGACATGATTGCAACTGGGATGGGAGGAAAGAGTCAACAAACTATGTCCACATGTACATTTTTTGATATGCCATGGATCCCCCATTAGGAATTGTGGAGAATCTGTATGCCATGGATCCCTCATCAGGGATTGTGGAGACTCTGTATGGCATGGATCCCCCCATTAGGAATTGTGGAGACTCTGTATGCTATGGATCCCCCAGTAGGGATTGTGGAGGCTCTGTATGGCATGGATCCCTCATTAGGGACTGTGGAGGCTCTGTATGGCATGGATCCCTCATTAGGGACTGTGGAGGCTCTGTATGGCATGGATCCCTCATTAGGGACTGTGGAGGCTCTGTATGGCATGGATCCCCCAGTAGGGATTGTGCAGAATCTGTATGCTGTAGATCCCCCACAGGGGATTGTGGGGACTCTGTATGGCATGAATCCCCCATTAGGGGTTGTGGAAAATCTACACAGTGTCTATTTTGTAACACACCTAACTACACGTGTGGCAAACCCTTCCCAGCCTCTTCTACCCTGAAGTCAAGTCCAGTTGGATATGTAGATGTGCTGCACACTATTGCACAGATTTCCCAACATTAACCTGCTGGGATATTTTTGCAGACATATCCCAAAAATCCAACCCATGAGCCATGCCTGGGTGCGTGCACCCTGATTCCCTCAGCAGGGAACAGCACTGAAGTTCCCCAGCAGCGGATAAGGGTTTCTGGTCAGTTTAGTAGTTCTGACACTGCATTGAGAGTAAAAGGCTTTGGCAGACAAAGAGCTTTTTGGGTAGTAAAGACTCATGAGTAAGTCTTCATTCATTCTGCCTTACAGGGTCCTTGGTGTCTCCCTAGTCTGAGCTAGTATCAAACCAAGTTTCCCTGCTCACACAGCACTAATCCTTGTGTTCCTGACTGCCCTTCTCACAGAGGACAGCATCCCCTTGACTACTCTTACTTGTTGATCACATGCACACACACCTAACAAATCCCCAACAAAACAGACAGTAATTTAAAGAGTATAATTTTTATCCTCATACCTTGGTCCCCTGCACATAATGGAATCTCACTTTCACCACTATTTAGCGTGCATTTTTAATTTAGGCTTTTTCTCAGTGCCTGTTAATTTCTAGAGATGATGCAGCCAGTTTAACGAGAAAATAGGATTTTATTCCACTTCATGCATCAACAACTAAATTGTTACCTAAGTGCAATTACAAAATAGTGTAGCCTACCTTTCTTGGTTATCAAATACCCACAGCTCTTATTCACTATCTGGGCAATTAAAGAAATGCTTCTGAAAACGAGGGCATTGGGTAGTGTTGGGTGTGTTAATTAAACTATTAGAAAAAGCATAGCTTGACTTGTGAATGCTGGGTCAAATCTCCCACACCTCTTACTTGTATGTTATTGAACATATTTGTCAGAGTGAGGCAGGAGTTATTGATAAGTGACTTCTAGTGTCAGTTTTAAAACAAAAAGCAAACCAACATGGAATAAAAATGGGAGTGTCTTTCAATTTTACTTCCAAGTGCTTCTGTTAAGTAGTCACAGAAAGTAATAGTGGAGCTCACCAAGTTAACACCACTTACAAAAATTAATAGTGCAGTAATTCATGTAGCTCTGCATATATTTATACATTAAAAGTAGTAAGAAATGGCTGAAATTGTGGTAGTGTTGCTGATACTGTGTGTGAGAGATCTGAACAGTGTCATATAACTATATATTATGACTATTCAAATTAAATGTTTGTAATTATAACTGATATGTTTAAAATTATTATTTTAAGTATCTTATTTACCACTTATCAGCTGCCAGTTGAAAAAACAGTGGGGACAAATTGATTAGATGTTTAACTGTGTGAACTCAAGTGTTTTCCATGTTTTTCTTTGGAGCTGAACTGGGTACAAAACAGAACAGTTTGCATTAGATTGATAACTTTACACAGAGGCATAAATGTATTAGTTCCTGTATAGTCAATTAAACTGTATTCTAAATCACTCCTTTATTCAATGCTTTGTGTGAAATTAGATGTTGGTGCAGTCCTGTTATAAGTGTATAATATAGAGGGCCCCACACCCTCTGTAATGACCATTTATAATTGGAAGTGGAAATTATATAATTAAATTTTAATCTCTTGTATCAATATAATGTTTCCCAAATCCTGGCTTTGTGATTTTCCTTTTGTTTTTAGGGCGGTGTTCCTAATGACTCTGGGATGCCAGTGCAGTGGAGGGATGGGGAAGTTGGGGAATATTGGTCCCTACAAAAGGTTAAATGCTTTTTTGAAATGATATATACAGCTGAAAGAAACCATTAAAATTCTTAAATCTGTGTATATTTAATCTTTTATCTGTGCTTTTAACAGGAGTGCTCTGCACATCTGTTTCAGCCATTACTAACTGAAATTACTTATTTGATTGAGGGTTATATTAGACTTTAGAGCTGACATGGATTTACTTGTCTGCATGGTCAGTGGGATTTGGAATGACAATTTATTATAATGCATTATGCTTTATTTATAATTGACAAATGGCTTAGAGATTTATATTTTTGTCATCTTACTCCTAAATCCTTTCTTCACAGTTAGTGCCAGTACCCATTAGGCTCGACTGCTAATAGAACAGACTATTTCAGTGGGAGTGGAACCTCCAAGGATCACCTGGTGCAGCTGCTTGACCAGTTCATGGCTGACCCAGTTAAACCATGTTAAAGGCATTGTCCAAATGCCCTTTAAACACTGATGGACTTGGGGCATTCACCACCTCTCTAGGGAGCCAGTTCCAGAGCCTGACCACCCTCTCAGCAGAGAAATGCTTCCTTATGTCCAGTCTAAACCTCCCTGGTACATCTTTGAACCATTCCCACGTGTGCTATCACTGGATATATGGTATCCCAGGAAGGGTTAGGCTGGAAAGGACCACAGTGGCTCACCTGGTCTCACATCCCTGCTCAAACAGGGTCATCTCAAAACACATGGCACAAGATTGTGTCCAGACAGCTCTGGAATATCTCCAGTGAGGGAGACTTCACACTCTCTCTGGACAATGTAGTGCAGCAGGGAGAAGATCTCAGCATGCCCCTCTCCATGTCCCTTCCTCAGGAAGCTGTAGAGAGCAGTGAGGTCATCCCTCAGCCTTCTTTTCTCCAAACTAGACAAACTCACAGTCCTCAGCTGCTCCTTTTAAGGAATCTTAGAATGGTTTATGTTGGAAGGGACCTTTAAAGGTCATCTGTTCCACCCTCTCTGCAATGAGTAGAGACATATTCAACTAGTTCAGGTTGCTCAAAGCCCCATTCAATTTGACCTTGACTGTTGCCAGGAATGGGTAAATGTTACAGGACATTTTTTCGAGCTCTTTCACCAGTGTTTTTGCCCTCTGGATGCATTCAAGGACCTCCATGTCCTTTTTTAACTGTGGGGCCCAAAACTACACACAGTGCTCAAGGTGAGGGTGCACCAACCCTAAATGCAGCAGGGTGACCACCTCTTTGACCTGCTGTTTATGCTCTGTGCACCTCAGGTTCTGGTTCATCTTTTTGTCTGCCAGGCCACACTGCTGACTCCTCTGAGCTGCTGCTGACCAGTGCCCCAAATCCCTGGGGACTGACTAGTTTCCTAAATAATAAAAAAACCCATCAGAATTTCATATAACACTGGTGTTAATTAATACAAATCATCTCTGAACTAATAAGCAGGTGAAAGCATAAGCAAAAATGTTCTGTTTCAAAGAGTTATAAAAAAAAGGTGCAATAACGTGGAAGATACCCTGGGAAATCAAGCCATAAAATGTATCATGACTACTTTAAATATTAAATATTTTTAAGTGAACCTTTACTTATGTTTACCCAACTTGAGAGCAATGAGCATCTCCATGTTCACCTTGCTTATGCTACTGCCTTGCAAAGCAGCCTGCTGAGACAGTTATTACAGCAGTAAAAAGGGAAAATTCAATATAATCCAGCTCTGATGTCACTGCAGGAAAACCTGTTTGTGTTGGCTGTACCTGAAGTAACACAAAAAGAGAATTTGAGCAAAACTACCTGAATTGGCAAATGTGTTTTAGATTTTTAGCCCAGTTAAGATTTAATACCAGGTACAGTTTATAGAGTTTTCCCCGAGGGATTTATTGCAACGGATTGTATTTACGTTCCTACAGTTCCTTCACTAAAAGCATATACCATGTCATGATCTTTTGTGAAAATTTTAAACATTTGAATACAAATGATTGTTAAATTTAATGCAAACAGTTCATGTGCCACCACTCAGAAAGACCTGCAGAGCAGCAGTCAGTGATGCAGCCCTTTGTAGGATAGGAATGTTTGCCCTTGAAACGTCACCAAGGAGCATCTTCTGTTTCTGCAGACACAGTTGGCTGCACTCTGAGCAGCGGGTTCTCTAATGTGATCAGAAAGAGGCAAAGTGTGAGGAAATTCCAGCCTTGTTTCATGTAAGTGAAGAAGGAAAAGGATAGTTTAGGGTCCTAACATTGGTGAAGTGCAAACCTTTAGATTTCTTAACTTCACCAACCAGATATTGCAGCACAGAGAACTGAGACTGCAACTTTATGAATAGTTCCATAGAAGCAATTCTCCCAAGAAGCACCAGTCTTTCTCAACATTTTAGATTTAAGTATTTTAACAAAACTTTAGAGTTCAAGCAAGTAAAGGATTTCAGACAAGCAGCTCATTTGGCAGTAGGTAGTATAATGGAATATACAAAAAGCAAATGAGAGAGAATACAAGTGGCTTTCTTTAAAAGACCTCATTAATGACATTTAAAGTCTAATGGATAAAATTCCCAGTTCAGCAAGGATGGTTATATGTGAATTTTGGTTTGTTGGCAGATGTTTTCCTGGGCTATGCTCCCACAGGGTATTATTTCATTTGAAACAATGCCTCTCACCTCTAGTTAAACATGATAAATACATGAACAGAACCACATTACTTGAGGGTAAAATTTCCCTATTTAGACCTGTCCCCATTTCACTTTGAGATATTATCTACTGGCAACTCAGTATATTTGACAGAAAATACCATTGCTAAGTTGCTTGCAGTAGCCTCAAAAGGCAGCTCTGGTCCAGCAATGTTACCTTGGAAAACTTTTGCTGTGAGTCCACAACTTCCCAGCAGGGATGAATCAGGACTGAGCAGTTCCAAGGCTCTGAAATGTTACAGAAAGCAGCCCACATCAAGCCATAGGGCACTATCTTGTCTGAAACCACAAAGGTCATTTTTATCTTCTTCCTTAAGACATTTGGATTTAGCAAAGTCTGTGGCTAAAGGTGTGAGATTAGTTTTGCTGAGAAGGATCTCGGTGTTATACTCTTGATAAATAAGAAGACTGTTGGGGTCATTTTCAGCTCCCTGTGTGTTCTCCCTTCCCTCACCCCTATACCTTTCCATTAGGTTCTTGTATTTGGCTGTAAGGTATAAGACGCTTTGTGCTTCTCAGTTTCTAATTAAATCTACTTCAGAGTAAGTCTTCTCAAGTGCTTCACTGTAGCTGGACCTACCAGAAGTTATTGAAGTACTATTGTTTTCTGTCAGTGACATAGAAGTTCTTGTGGGGAAAAAAAAAAGTTTGTGGTTTCTGTGAGAAAAAGATTAACTTTGTCATCGAAACAGAGCAGAGTTACCTGGATTGGAGCCCCCACAGGTCATCAAGGCCAGCTTTCCATTTGAAGAAAAGTGATTATGAGCCTACTGCTGGATAAGGTCAACAGCTTTGTCTAGCAAAGGTTTAGAAGCCTCTGTGACTGGTGATTTTTATTACCTGAAAGAACAACCTATTCCAAGGCTGCACTATCCTACTAGTAAATTTGTGCTTGAGTGGTTTTTATTAGGTGGTATTTTTTTCCACCCCACATACTTATCCTGACCCTTCCAAGCCTGAGTTTCTGGTTTTCTGAATTTTCAGTGTGACCAAGAAAAACTTAAGTCCATCATCCCTCAGTCCATTGAAATATTTACAGTTCTTAGTTATTGTGATTTTCTGGTTCCCCAAATTCCCTTTCTCCAACAGAGATTTTATTGTCTGTAAACCTTTGATTATGAGTTCATTCTTATGATTACAGTTTTTCTGGCTCATCTCCACCTTGCTGTACATCTACTTTAGGCATTCTCTCACTCTGTGGATTGTTTTAAAAGCCAACGAGTTAAGGAGTTGAAAAGACAGATTTGGGAGGAGGCTGAAAGGGTGGATAAAGGTCCATAAAGAAAGACTGAAAGAGATGGTGAAAGCATATACTACCAAAATATAACTAGGCTCCAGGGGTGGTACTTTCAACATGCACAACTTTTTCTAGAAGGCATGATTTTATGATAATTATTAGTAGAATCCATTTCTGAACTATAACATAGAGCAGGAGAGGTAACTGCAGATTAAAGCTCATGATCCTCCCCACAAGCGCAGCGACCTCCCAGGTGAAGGACCAGGCAGTGTGTTGTGGGTGAGTTAAACACCACACATCTCTGATCAGTTCCCCTTGTCCCTGCACTTGGCTGTAGGAAAAAGAAAGGAATGGTAAAAGTAAGACAAATAATAGGTGAAGGGGAAATAGAATGAAAACAAACCAAGTAATGCAAAGGCAATCACTTACCATCTTCCATGGGTTGGACTCACACTCAGCCAGTTCCTCAGCAAAAGGGAGGTTAACCTCCCAAACCCTCTCCTTGCTTTCTATTGCTGGGCATATTTTCCATCTGTCACACTGAATGGAGTCTTCGGTTAGTTTGGATCATCAGCTGGGCTGTGTCCCCACTCTCCTCACCCCAGTCTGTTGGTGGGCAGAGTGAGAAGCAGAAGGTCTTGGCAGTGTGCACACTGCTAAGCAGTGGCTGAAACCTGTCTGTGTTCTCAGCCTTGCTTTGGTCACAGATCTACAACACAGCACACTGGAGCTGCTCTCCAGGAAATGGCTCCATCCCAGACAGACCCAGGACACGGTATCAGGGACTATTTTCCTTTCTCTCTCATATCACAGAATCACAGGATGGGTCAGGCTGGAAGGGCCCACAGTGACCCATCTGGTCCCACCTCCTGCTCCAGCAGGGCCATCCCAGAGCACAAGGCACAGCATTGTGTCCAGAGGGATCTGGAATATCCCCAGTCAGGGAGACTCCACACCCTCCCTGGGCAGCCTGTTCAGTGCTGGGTCACTGCATAGCAAAGAAGTTCTTCCTTATGTTCAGAATGACACTAAAACTTGAGTAAGCTTCCTTATTTCCTGATATTATTAACTGTTTGATGCTTGTAGCATTTTAGTGCACTAGAATTGTGGCTAATAGGAATGTGATATATAACTCAAAAATGGAAGTCAGACTGAATAGCAGCTCTTGCGTATTTATTGCCACAGAACTCTTTCTCTTTGCCCACTGTGACCAAAGTGGCTGCTGCAGCCCAGTGGATGACACTGTTTAAAGCAATTTATTACCTCATAGTTTTAGGACATCGATATGTGCCACTGAGGGCAGGTATCTTCCTGCACAAGAAGTATAAAAACTGTTTATTTTCCGAAGAATTTCCTCTCTTGTACCTTGCAGTCACACCTAATTGCATTGCTAGTGGATTTCAAGATCCCAGCCAGCGTATAACAAATTTGCTTCAAGCTGGGGGGCAAATCCTCTTTTAATTTATACTGATGTCAAAGAATTTTTACTACTTTAAGACACCAACTCACTACAGAAATATCTCTTCACTGATGCTGTAAAGTAAGGTTGTGATATTTGAATCCCATGCTGGGAAATGGAAACCATGGATCTTGTTGAGAAACTTGGATGGCTTCTCAATTTGTGCACCACTTTTTTTTTTAGCCACTTCACAAAAAGAGTCTGAACAAGAAGTCACTTTTTAAAAGATGAGTTTGCTGAAGATTTCATTTTTTGATGCAACACAAACAAGTAACATTTCCTTTCTTTGCCTCTTGTGTTTTGAACCCTCTTTTGCTTGGTGGCATTAGCAGTGCTTGATTCTGAAACAGTGATATCTGTGCTGGTGCCAGGTGGTCCTTTCTCTTTAATGTGGGTTCCAAGTATTGGAGCTGGTTGCTTTGCAGTAATTATTAGTTGCTTTTGCTTCTCAAGCTGAAGGCAATTTTAGTACCCATTACAGGAAAGATTTTTAAATAAGGTAATTATCTATTTACCAGTAATTGTTGCAGTAGAATAAGAAAAAAATTCCGTTGTGTTACGTGGTGTATTTTCTCTCTAATCTCTGATACAGTTTTTTTCAGCTGTATTAATTGGTCTAGTTTGGTGAAAGCCAAATTCAGTAATAGTTTATATACCTGAGGATATGGCCTATCCTTTTTTTCCCTTTTAAAAATGAATACTATTACCTTGTTTCATTTCTTCTTTTGATATCCACTTTTTCCTGCTGTCTGCTTTGATATACTATAACTACAAAAAGCCTAAAATAATGACCATTATTTTTAAAGATGTATACATGTGCAAACGTCTGAAAGAGCTTTTGCTGGGGAATATTAGCTTTGAGAAAATAAGTCCTTAAAAGTTCAGAGATGTGGTAATTAAACTTCCATGCATAAATTCTTCATTTTCTCTCCCCACTTGAGATATCCAGAGCCTGTTCTCTCTCACAACACTTGACATTTTGATAGCCTTTGCATTTTAAGCCAGTTTCATTTTACCTCATTCAGCACCTAGTTCAGTCTAAGTGTCATTTTCAGATGAGTGAAACAGAGACCAAATGCAGCTTGGAAAAATTCGATTTCTCTGGCTTGGAGAGAATTATATAGGAAATCCTTTTTAAAGGCAACAAGATGATTTAATTCTTGGTGTCAACTTTGATGCTTTACACATAACACAGATTTTTACAGATTTACCTCTTTTGCTACATACCTTCCAGATATTGAAGTAAAATAAGAGTGTTAACAGTTTGATCATTGAGGGTCCCTTCTAACTGAGAATATTCTTTGAAACTCTCATTAACTTTATAACTCTAATGCCCTTGTGGACAATCAGCTCTCAGATTGAGTAAAAGAGCCTCTCCTGCCTTTACACCTGCTGTAGTTTTGTACTCCTCCCCTTTGGACTATTCAGGTCTTAACCCATGATTTCCAAAATGTTTGCTCTTCAGACCTCCCTGTCCTTGGAACTGTAATGCAACACTGAGTATTACTTTTTCAAACATCAGCACTATACAAAATCTAAAAATTCACACCCAGGTTCCACAGAGCAAACCCTGGTCCTGCACAACTGTCTGTGACCCCAAAACTGAAGTTCAAGCACAACTTCTTGATCCTTCTTCTTCTGCAGTGGACCCAGAGCTCCTACAGGAGCCCTTCAGAGTAGCCTCAGTTCTGGATGCCTTCAGGAGGTGGTAACTGTGCTATGATGGCAGTGAAGGGCTAAGGATGCACAAATACAACAATTTAGTCATAGTCTAATATAAGAATTAGCAGTCTCATAGCTGTTATTAGTCCAGCTGCAGTGTGATATTAACATTTTAATGTTAATCCAGATTCTAAATCTCAATAATTCCCCACCTGACACTGATCTGTTGCAAATCTTCCAGCACCTCCCCTTCCCTGGTGTTCTGCTGACCCTTCCTCCAGTAGCCCTTGGGGTATTAAGATGGATGGTTCCAAAAAGGGTGCTTATGGTGAATCAGCAGCAGCATTTCTGGTTCTTCTCCAAGATTGTGATGTTGATAACAGGCGCTTTCTTCCTTTTCTGAGAGGTAGCTGATTATTGATAATGCTAAAATGACTATGTTCTCATTCTTATAGTGGGTTATTAGCTGTTTTGTACACTGTACATACTTATCAGTCTATTCTGAGAGAAGTACTGTAATTACCCAGGATTTTGGATGTAAATTTTACTGATTGAGTTTCTTAAATGAGAGTTTATTAAAACAGCCATGATTTTCTTCTGAGGATTATTTTCTTAATAATTATTGGCCTGATCCAAAGTATGCTTAAATGTTCTTAAAAAAAGAGGGAGAAAAATTAAAGCTGCATAGAGCAGAAAAAAAAGATAATCAGGTGATATTGTGAATAGAATATATATGTCACATTAAATCCATGGGAATATTTTTGATTTCATACTTTATTTCCACCATTGTTGCCACATTGTTTATCTAACAAAAAGATACAGTTAAAACTCCTCCCTAATTTCTTCTCTTCAAAGGAATTCCACCCCATGAACCTCATCAATATGTAAAGTATTTCCTTGTGACAGTGTCATTTAGCATGCTGAGAGGGGCATGCTGGTGAGAGCAAATGAGACCATATTAGTGGCACTACTAATTGAGTTCTAATGTTGGCGTTGGTTAACACAGAAGGAAATGCAGCACTGCAGCCAAGACTTTCCTATTAACATTTACAACATTAAGTGGCATGTGTGGTACTAAAATCACAGTGCAACTTGGAAGACACTGTAACATTTTGTGCTACATTGACAGGTTTTTTAAAAAAATATATCAGTTATGAGTTCTGTCCATTTGCTACAGAACAACTTAATATTACAGAAAGATCAGTTAACTACTATTATTTTGGTAGCTTTTGACAGTGATAGTTTTAAATAACTGTTTATCATATTCATAGACTGTACCATTTGCATATTTTAATTGCTTTGCCCATTGTTCTGGATGGAAAATACCTGTTTATAGGGCTCATGGCTTAAAATCAGTGGATTTAGTTGCTCTTCTCTTGTGCTGTTCCTGACTGAATCAACAATGTTGTGCTGGTAACTAAATGCAAGGAGTGCCTATGAGTTAGAAAATCTGATATAATAAGCAGGAAGATCAAATAATTGCAGGCAGGAATTTGTCAGTTCTGTTGGGGTACACGTGTCTCACTGGTAACAGTATATGGGAGATTCTGTCCTTTACAAGTCTTTCCATGAGCAATATGAAACTAGAAATGCTGATGATTTTGATCGTGTAGTTCATCCCAGCCTCATCAATCTTAAAAACTTTTGCTTTCAGGGGTTTTCATGGATAAAGCACATTCACCATTGTAGTTCTTATAAATGAGACACTGTGGGACTATTCTTATTGATTAGACACATTATCTCGCTATGAGTAACCAAAAACATCCTGCAAACCTTACAAAGATGTAACATTCTAATAGAAGACAATCACAAAATATTATGAGATGAAGCATTTGTTTGGATTTCATTTATTGCCATGATTGGCTGTGTGATCAAAGGAATTAGTAGACTCTGTGCACCAGACCTGAATGAGAAAAAAGTTGTTTAACACATGAGCCTTTGAAAAGAAAGGGAAGAATAGTGAATAAATAAAGTAGAACTGAAGTTTCAGCAAGCTCAGATCACTAGGTAAAATCTGATGTCTAAGGGGAAAAGGGATTCTGGAAGAGCTGGCAGTTATTTAAGGAAGAAATATTAAGACTAGCAAAAGCTATCCTAAAAAAAGAAGGCATAGGAAGATTAGTGACACACCAAACTGGCTAAATAATGAGTTCTTCAATGATTTCATCATGAAAAGGAGGTCTGTAGAAAATAGAAAAGGAATCAAAGTATTAAAAGTGTAAATATAAAAAATAGCACAGAAATATAAGCAAAACATCAAAAGACCTGATAGACCTCACAAGGCACATAAAGAATAAAAGACAGGATTCTGTAAGTACATTATTAGTAAGAGGAAAAAGGAGATGATCTGCTCCTCAGATGAGAAGGAAAATAAATGATAGCTGATGTTTTTAGAAGGTCAGAGTGTTAATATCTCTTCTGCATCAGTCTTAACTATAAAGTTCTGCTGTGATAATTTGAAAGAAACTAACATTAGTGTCAAAGGAAGAAAGAACTGGTGATAGTACAAGGAAAGATCAGACTAGAGACTTCTTTGTAAATCAGATGCTTGCACATCAGCTCATCTGGGGGAAATTCACTGAAACTACTGGGGAGAATTGATTGAAGCTCTTTGAGTCATCAGTGGGTGTCCTTGAAACAGAGATGGATAAAGGTCCAAACTAGTGCAAAATGGGAAGCATATTTGGCTATTTTAAGAAAGCAGAGAAAATGAGAGGCCTGGCTTATGAATTAGAACAAAAATGAAGCAAACTCTTTATAAACACAAAAAAGTAGTGAGGACACTGCTAGAACAGAATCATGAAAAAAGTCATGTCATCACCATTTCCTCTTGTTATAGTAGGTGTTTTATTGATATGTGGGAGGTGTTAGATATTGTACATATCTTCATTTTTTTTATGAGATGCGTAACACGTCTAATAGCAGGATATTCTCATTAGTAAGGTAAAAATATACTAGAGAAGAAATTGTTATGGAGAATCATGTCCAGGAAATATTTTTCAGTGGCTCACTATCTAACTGGGAAGGTTCACTGAGAGTGATGATGTAGAAACTTAAGCAGGGTATTAGAAAAAAATTCTTCAAGGTAAGTTTTACTGGAGAATTTGTCATGGACTGTTAAAGAATGCCATCTCTTCTAGGCATAAATTAACCATACTTACCTTAGAAACAGTTTCAATAAAGTTGGTCTTTCCACAGGACAGAGAATAGTCTAGACTTCCTTTCAGAGCTTTATTTTTTAAGATTTGTACTCTGAAAGTGCAATGTTCATAGTTTTCCAAAAGAAAAAAAACACATCCTACCTTTATTTTCCCCGTATAAATTAATAAAATTGTTTAAATTCTGTATGCTTGAGTTTTCGTTTGAACTTCTAGAAATTTCTGTGACTCAAGCATGCTTCTTAGTCCAAGTTCAATTTGAAATTGAATTTCCTGTAATTGCTTATTCAGGAGGTTTGAAAAACAAATGGTATATGTACCCTGCTCCATTTACGGGATTTCACAGCTCAAGTCATTGCTTTGTCCTTGAAACCTATTGCTTTGAACCTACAGTAATAATTAAAGAACGGTATTTAAAAATGTATGACTTAATATCATACCTTCCTAACAGTATTAGACTTAATATTCTGATGTCCCCTGCATTGATATTTCAGATCTCCTTGGACTGTTCTTTCTGGGGTAGAGGGGAAGGCCACTCTCCTTTTTCCACTGCACTTTGAACACAGAGCAGTCTCTGACAATTCTAAACAAACAGGGCTGATCATGAGAGTTCACATCTAGATGTGATTATCTCAACTCATTTATGTCGAGCATGTCTATAGAATTTAATTAGAGGAAGGACTTCTGTAATCTTCACTAACAACAAAGTGGTGCTGGGAAATCCTGCCCAGGATTTACTTCAGCACTATTCTGTCATAGGTGTGTATATCTCAAAGTATTGATCAGTCAGAAAATGGATGATGGGTCAGACATAAATCAAATGTGAGTTGTGCGTTTAATATCCCTTTCCTGTTCTCTCCTTCCTTGCCCTCAAGGTAACAGGCATGCTGGAGTGCACTGAGGTGTGCCAGTGAATCTCCAGCTGAAGGGAAACACTCTGAAATAATTGGTATTTACAAACTGACATGCTGTAACACAAAGAGTAATTTCCATGTCCCTTCCAGCTATGCACTTTAAGCACAAACTTATGCCTCAATATTAATATAAATCCCAGAATGCTTTGGGCTGGAAGGGACCCTAAAGCTCATCCAGTGCCACCCCCTGCCATGGGCAGGGACACATCCCACTAGCCCAGGTTGCTCCAAGCCCTGTCCAACCTGCCCTTGGACGCTTCCAGGGATGGGGCAGCCACAGCTGCTCTGGGCAACCTGTTTCACTCCTCCGTACACAAACAAATCAGGAGGAATTTAAAGTGAATCTCTTGATCCATTGGAATGTGGGAGCAATGGTACATTAGATTTAGGCTTCAGGATTGAAGAATGAACTAAGCTTTGAGAAGATCAGAGAGATCAGATAGGTGAAAACAAATGAGGGTGCTGGTCAGGGATTGTCAAACTGAAACTCTGAACTCAATTTTTTTCATTTAAAAGATCTTTTTCATTACAAATGCATTTCTTACAGGAGAAGATATCAAAGTTTTCCATAAGGCACTTCTGAAATAGTGTAACTAGACTAAGGAAAAGCAGGTATTATAAAACTGCTTCTCTCAAGAGTGAGATATATTTTCTTCCTGAGGATACTTCACAGTGCAATAATGTAGTATACAAGAGTCTTGATGGAGTAAACATTTACCTGTAGTTTTTGGGGCTAAGCTGTAGTGTACTTCATCATCTTTTGGCACAAAAGTGCAATATATGTTTCTTAAATGACACTGTAGAATGATCTTTAAAAGCCAGAACTTGTTAACTAATATCAACCAACGTTTGCTGAAACTGTCAGTTCTCTTTCCTCTATATTTAGAGTAGGTAATAGCTGTGATACATGATTCATCATGCACAGCCTCCTTCATTCTGCAAACACAAATAAACTCAGATATGGTAAAAACTGAGATTAGTCTTTATGCCCTTTTTTCTGAATACAAATATCTTTTCTTCACTGACATTGAGGAATCCCAAAGAAGTAATACAAATAGAGACAAACTGATATGAGTAGCACATTGTGAGTCATGCATAATTAAAAATTCAATTTTTCTTCAAGAACAGTGTCGCATGAACGACCTCTTACACTTTCAGATAGTGTAAAATGTTTCCAAAACCAACTAAAAAAGTGCCTTTTAATTATTGTGCATTATTTACATTGACATAATCCTTAAAGATGTATTGCTGTTTGTTAGAGTTGTCAGCTTTGACATGAAGGGGTTTCAGTTGCTTATAACTACAAATCTGCAAAGGACTAGCCAATATTTTCGTATGCAAATTCTCCTAGAGGACAATTTCCTACGATCCCAAATTCCCTTCGTAGTAGACAATTGACAACATGGTGAAATAATTTCCAAAGACAAGATGGCTATGAAAGAGTTTGCTTTAATGTACCAAAGAGAGTGAGTTTTTTTTTCTTTAAAAAGAGCCAAAAGTTGCTTTTTAAAACCGGATTATGACCTTTGACAGAGGCAAGTTCTCATTGTTGGCGAAGCTGCCTGGCTTTGAAAAACTGCACATTATTCAATTTGCAATTGGTTTGAGCTGGACCATTTTTAGGGCCCAGCCATGTCAACATGTTCTAACTCTAATCCTGTTTAGAAACTGAGGTGAAAACCAAGCCTTTTGAGTCTGGTCATACCCCTGTCCCTGAAACCCACTGGGCAGTCGTGACAGGAGGTGACAGTCAGTCTTGCTATCAGTTAATTGCACTTGCAGGCAGGACAGTTGTGAGTAGTAAAGGCTTGATTAGCAACACATTGTGTGTCACTGGTGAGACTTACAGGAGAATATTATTTGTTAAAATGTTCTCAAATTGTTAAAGAAATGCAGATCAAACAGAACAGAGACATAGAAATGCTTTGAGGTTAAGGGAAGATTTTAGTGAGAGACATAAATCTCCATCTATTTAGGTGAGCAAGGCAAGTATTAACTTGTCATGGTGAAGGTCTTACAAACTGACCTGCAGTCAAGTGAATGATGAACAACTTCTTGGGAAGTGGACTTTTCCAAAGCTTATGAACTATGTGGCTGGTTACAGGAGCAAAAGCTTATCCTTCTGAAAAACCAAAACCCTGCTAATCTTCCTGCATTCATATGATGCTATTATGATATTTGCTCTATTTAGCTTTTGATATCCTGGTAAAGAAAATAGAGCTGTTCATATTCAGAACCTCTTTTCCTTTACTAGAGATTTTCTGCCTTAGTATTTGGGTTTTCTCAACGTATGACTGACACATTTGAGGATTCAGTTTTATTTTTTTGTAATTAACTTAAAACTTTGACAAAGTCTTGTAAGCAATGCAGTGAGTACAAATACTCACTTTCTAGCTTGACACACAATTACGTTTATAATAATCTATAGAATGGCCTGTGTTGGAAGAGACGTTAAAGATCATCTCATTCCACCCCCTGCCATGGGCAGGGACAGCTTCCACTATTCCAGGTTGCTCCAAGCCCCATCCTACCTGGCCTTGGACACTCCCAGGGATGGGGCAGCCACAGCTTCTCTGGGCACCCTGTGCCAGGGCCTGCCCACCCTC
>JAWWEU010000020.1:3457019-3470387 GCA_035583155.1 Acropternis orthonyx
GCCCAGAGAAGCTGTGGCTGCTCCATCCCTGGGAGTGTCCAAGGCCAGGTTGGACGGGGCTTGGAGCAACCTGGGCTAGTGGAAGGTGCTCCTGCCCATGGCAGGAGGTGGGATGAGACGAGCTTTGAGGTCCCTTCCAATCCAAACCATTCCATGATTCTGTGGTTAAAATTGTGTTCAAAAATACCACATGTAACACTGGTATTAATTTTAATCACTCGGTATTGCATTAAACTTTTGAAAAGCATGTTTTATTTACAGATGTTATGGGAACACCAGCAGTGGTAGAGAATTCTACCGAGCAGATTGTGATCTTCACAGTCTTATCATGTATAGAAATCCAATAGGATGTGAATGGTTCTTTGCTGGGGTGGTTTAGATGTGGAAGGAGCTGCAGATTCAGATCACCAACGTATGCGATCCCATATCTGTGCACTGCCTTGCAGTACTGTTTGCTTACTTAAGAAGATGAAAAGCAGGCTGGAATGCCTAAAAGGACCAGACTTATTCTGAGGTTTTTGTTGCTGTGTCTCCATCTAAAGCAAAGAAATTTTTCCCTGACTGCAAAAACCTAAGTTTTCTTGTCTGTTCTCTGAATTCTGGTTTTTGTTGCCATTGTCTCCTAAGGTGTCAGGAAAAATCAGGAGATGCTGCTCTATTTGAAGGTACTCCAAAATGCTGGTGTTCAGTGAGTGATACAATCACAGCTAAATGAGTTGCCTCTAGGATAAAGAATTCAGATGGCTGTCAGTGGAAGTGACCCGATTTGTATTGAGTTTTAGGAAGATAGAATTGAATTGCTGGCATAATTTAATATGATTTGCTTCAAAAATCAATGTCTTAAATCATTTAACCCTATTTTTTGAACAGCAGTAAACAAACAGTTTCAAACAGTTGTCCCACAAAGGTGTGATGTGCAGATTTTCCTACAGAGAGCTCCAGTGTTCACTTCCTAAAACTGGAAAATGAAGCTGTGTGCCTTCAGAGAAGGGAGAGGGAACATTTCAGCTCTTGCTTTGATTTCCCAATCAGTGTCACTTGGCCTTTCCAGCGCTTAGGTTGGGTAATTAATTTCCACCGAAGGCTTGATTTGTTGTAAACATTGTGTAGGCACAGGTGCTGCTCGGTGGTTCAGGGATCTCACCTGCCAATCAGTGTGGCTCAGTGACTGGCATTCTGTTCCTCATCTTCTGTCTAATGTATAAATAAATATGTAAAAGAAATGTAATCAGGAATTCTTTCCCAAGGAAGCCACCACGTTTCACTCAGCAGCACGATTTCAGGCTCAATGCCAGTGATCGTAGTGAAACCCAGAGGGCAATCACAAGAGTTAGAGAACTGTAATTTGAAGGAAAAACCTTCTCCATTTCCCAATATACAGCCTGGATAGAGCAAAGGGGAACTTTAGCAAAGGCAAACCTCAATTGAAAATAATGAAGCATATAAATATACTTTATAGGGGGAAGAAACTTGATAGAGAAATCAATGAATAGGTTTTCAAAACATAAATATTTACAACAGACTGTTCCTGGAGTAAAAAGAAAAAAAAAAAAAGGCCAATGTTTGAAAACACAAAGAAAAGAAAGGCCCAAAAGAAAGCAGTGACAAAGCCCCAGTGACTCTCCTGGCAGCAGGCATGTTATGCACTTACTGCACCTCAAGGAACTGCAGAGGGATGATTTATATCCAGAATGGAACAACCACCTTGACTGGCACTTGCAAACACATATTCTGTATTTCCAGATGCTCCCACTTTGGTATTGAGGAAACTCATGACCTTCTATTCATTAACAAATTGGCGACCGATCTAAGAAAGTTTGGATAACTGTGATTTTCTGATTTGCAATTCCCTTCGGTGGAACACAGAAATGAGTACAGTTGCTTCCTCTGCTCCAACACTGTCAACTCACTGAAAACTGCAAAAAAAAATTAAGCATTTTGATCCACTTATGACTAAATATTATTTTTCTCCAACATAACGATGGCTGCTGCAACACTCTACCAGCAATGTGGATGCTGGGAGTCCTTTATCTGGGTGAAAGGAAGGAGTGTGTGTTTCTACTTAGAGAACAGCAAGTAAATAGTTTAAGAACTTCTAATACAGAAAAAACAGGCTGGGACAGACACATCTTGTAACCTACTAAGGGAGTGAGAGAAACCATTTGCTGACTAAGGCAAGGAGTAGGATTTTTAATAATTTGATATTTGTTACTCTTAGAAGACAATTGCAAAACCATTAATACAAATTATATATATATGTTTTATGTGTGTGTGTGCGTGTGTGAATAAACTTCAGAGCTGGTGTTATTTTTTGGATTTGGCGAGTATAACAGTAAGACCATATCAAATCAAAGGTGTCATTTAGTGACTTCTAGTTCTGGCCAGTAGAGCATTTATTGCATAGAGCAGGTAAAATATGATCTTTGCTTATATATAAGCTTGTAAATTCTAAAAGTCTATGTTTAGAAACTTCTAGAATTGGGTTCATATTCAAAACCATTGTGCTTCATACCAGATGATGAATAATTCTGTTTTTAATCTTGTTATGCTATACATTCTTGCTCTTTGGGAATTTAGTGATTACTCCTGCAATCGTTTGTGTTATAATAGATTTTTAAAAATGCCCATGTTGTGATAAATATTTATCACAGACCCTTTAGGGGATTTCTTCTCCCATCTGAAGAGGTTTAGTCTTGCTTCTCTATTTAATTTCTTGTACAGATGCTGTCTCACAGGTCTTATCAGTAATGTCAGCCTCTTTATACCTTTTTTGGTTCTACTTTATATTTTAAGCATAAGCGATCAAAATTGTTGGATTGTGACTAATTTATGTAGTGGCATAGTCGTGCTTTTTCTTTTCAGTAATTTTTAATGCTCTGCCTCCCTTTTAGAACAGTTCTGTTCTTATTGAATGTATCCAAAGAACAATCCAAAGGGAACTGAAGTTCTGTCCCCTGAGTGAAAACAGTAGCACATATGCATATCCTGATGCTGCTTCTTGTCCACTGGCATTTCTTTGCATTCAGCATTATTTAATTTCATTTGTTATTTTATTACCCTTAGTATTGTGAAGTTCTTCAGCAGCCTTTCATATAACTGTTTTATTTCATTATCTGGAATATTTCTGTATAATCAGCAAACCTTTTTTAGCTCACCATTCTTTTGTCCCTCTGGCCCGCATATGTTGAATGATCTGTGTCTTAGCATAAATCCTTCCATAATTCCCTTGGTACCTTTCCTATTACGGTAACAAATCTTTCTCCTTACCCATTATATCCCACCTTTTAAACTGTCACTAGTCCTTAAGAGAAACTTCTCCTTTATCCTTTGCTATATCTGTTCTCTGATGAGTCTTTGGAAATGGATCATGTTAAAAAACATTTCAAAATAATCACTCCTCTGTACCTGCCCTTGGAGTCCCTTAGTCAAATCGTTCAGTAAGGTTGGGTCCACTCTACACAACCATATCAGATTTATCAATTCACATAGAAGTTTTATTCTTTATTCAGATTTCTACAAATGTACTTAATATAGGGGTCAGAACTGCTCATGAGTGCTCGTGAAATCCTGCCTGGGTCCCATTTTAAAGGCAGATATTGCACTTTGCATCCTGTGATTGTTGAAGGAGATTTAGCCAACACGTAACGCGTCACCCTGGGAGTGCAGCCATTTCATATTTAATTGTGTTAGAACTTTTAGGTGAATAATTTCTTCTACTGTCAACTTTTGATGGCTTTATAATACTTTTTTCCCCCCTGAAACCTCTTTTATTGACGTTTCAAATTGAGGCAGATCCAGAACTCATAATTTTTAAAGCATGGCCCTGATGTCATGAAGCTCCCCAGCCTTCATAGTAAACACTGGTGGAAAGACTCCCTTTAGTTGTTCTGTTGTGGCCTTAATTTCCATGAGTTCTCTTTTTACTGCTTGATCATCTGTCAGCCTTACCAGCTCTGGCATGCTTTAAGCTTCTGATGTGTTTGAAAAAGCTTTTATTTTTGGCATTTATGCCTTGAGCAATTTGCTCCTCAAACCTTTTTTGGCCTTCATTATTATGCTTTTATATGCAACTTAGCAGAGTTCAAATGGGAAAACTGATGTAAAATTTGGAAGAAAAATGTTTAATTTTTCTACTTGTTCTCCAGTCATTGTCCCATCCCTCCAATTCTTCTGGAGCTCCTGTACATCCATGAACAAGAAGTGAACGCAGAGGTGTTGATATATAAGATCTGTTTCTTTATTTGATATTTAACTTCAGGACATAGAAAGGAAGATTCAGTGGTGTCTGAGAGGTGGAGTAACCTGGCCATGGGGAAAAGGTTTTATAAGTGTATCATCTTCTTATCCTTTGTACTCATTTTCTACTCTGTAGAGATATCTTAGTGAAAGGCTGAGAGAACTGGGATTGTTCAGCCTGGAGAAGAGAAGCTTCGGGGTAACCCAATTATGGCTTTGCAGTGCCTGAAAGAACCAAAAAGAAGAGTGGAGAGGGACTATTGACAAGGGGTTGGAGTGGCAGGACAAGGGAAATGGCATCACACTGACAGAAGGCAGGGTTAGATGGGATACTGGGGAGGAATTCCTCCCTGTGAGGGTGGACAGGCCCTGGCACAGGGTGCCCAGAGAAGCTGTGGCTGCCCCATCCCTGGGAGTGTCCAAGGCCAGGTTGGACGGGGCTTGGAGCAACCTGGGCTAGTGCAAGGTGTCCCTGCCCAGGGCAGGGCGTAGAATTGGATGGTCTTTAAAGTCCCTTCCAACCCAAACCATTCTGTGATTATGATCCTATGAGTGCTTATAGGATCTTTTCCAGCTTATGATTGCTGAGACATAGTCACTGTTTTTATTCTGCTTGCAGATGTTCTATAGGGACTTGAAAGCATTCATATGATAATTAGGTAAGTTGAGATTGTTGGAATATGAATAAACAAGTTTGTAAATACCAATTATATGCTTTTATTGAGTGTGAGTTGAACAAACGTTTCTAAGTGCTGTATGTGAGATAGGAAGTTCAGTTACAAACTTAGTCTTAAAAATCTCTGCCTTGGGACTTCATAAGTAGAAGAGAAATACATTGCATCCACACAATCTCTTTCTCTCATAGATTTCTGTATGTCAAAAATCATATTTGGAGTGACACTGTTGCACAGATGTTGCACAGCTCTTTTTGGCTGGAATAAACTTTCATGCATCAGAGCAGCAGCGAGACTAAAATTTGATTTTTCCAGATACATTTTTTATAATATGTCAGGCACTGCTGAAGACTTTGGGGATGCTTCCTGTGACAAGGTGAACTTGTAACATCAAAACACTCTGAGCCTTCAACTCAAATTCACATTTCTCTGTACACTGCCGATTTTCAGAGCTGCACATCTGTGCCTGTTGTCACTGCGAGCAACACAACCTGCCTTGGTGAGCACTGGGGGAAATGGGATTCCTCAGCCTGCCAGGCTCAGCCTTCCTCCACAGGGATGGTTCTCCCATCACTCATTCCTCACTTTGCCTCTCCCAGTTTTTCATGCGGTTCCAAATCGATTTGTATTCAGCCAAGTGGAGGAGTCAGTAAGTGCAAGGTGCTGTCAGACTCGGGTGTCGTCCTGCTCTCCTGTTTTAATCTCCTGGTGTGTTCCTTTGCAGCTCTTCACAGTGAAACACCCAAGTGTTTTCACATGTGCAGTGCTTCCACTGGAGATCTTTCCAGTTAGGGGCACTTGGTGTTTCTGTATCTTCTGCAAATGTTCACATTTTCAGAACTGACTCTTTTGCCTGACAGGTAGGGGAATTTCTTGGAGCATTGCTGTGGAAGAAAACTTGCAAGCAAAAAGTACTTGCATCATATGTTTTCTGCATTTAGAACACACACCAACTTTATTTCTGACTAAAAAAATTGATGAAAGACTTTCTGACATGTAGAAATAATTAAGGAGATTGTAGCAAACCCATTCTTGTTTGGGCAGTTCCAACACATAGTATTTTAGTTTTGAACTCTTATTAATTCATATTTGTAAATGTCAGTTCCCCCGATGAATCTACAGTGTTCAAGCAGACCCTTTTTCTTACAGGTAATTCCATGCTAGTGTTCAATCTTCTGATTATGTCAGTAGTTACTGTTTTTCACTGTCTTTTACCAGAAGCTGAGTTGGAAGAGAATAATTAGTACTGTTTATATAGTTTAGAAACAGAATTCTCTACCCATTTAAATAGTGAAGCTGAATAGCTGATCCAGCAGCCAACCTAGTGCTCATATGGTTGTCTTTCACCAGATCTTTTTATTAATGAAAAATAAATTTAAATAATCAGAAAAAAAGAAACACTAAAAAATGCAAAACCACCACCAAAAAAACCCCCAAAAGAAGACCACACACAAAAAAACCCCAAACCAAAACAGAATCCCAAACAAACAAAAAGAAAAATAAAAAAACCCAAGACTCTGAAGTTTTTGGTGAAGTTTTCTAATCATCTGCTAAACAGAGGAGTGCAAAAAGTACTCAAATTTCAGATTGTCCATTTTTCACTTGCTTTGTTTAGGGCTCTAATTGCCAGGTCATAAAGGTGGGAAATGATCTTTTTTGGATCATTCAGAAGCATGCTGGATTAATTCCCTTTATCTGTCAGTTTCTCCAAAAATTTTCAGACATAGATGGTGATTATTATTGAAAAGAAATTTGATTATTATCAAGAAGGTGGTTATTAAAGAAGAGAATTGTGAGTTTCCATGGAAATCAAAGCAATCCACGTAATTTCTTTTACTTTGATGTGATTATATACAGACCACTGATAGCATCTAACATAAGAAAAGCGCTTTTTCTCCCTGCAATCGTGAATGCTTTATGTGCTGCCATTTTTTTGTGATGCTTTTTGCCTTAAAAGTGATAGGAAGGCTATTGCAAGAATCTGGAAGTGACAACATAGATCTCTATTGGGGAAAACCCAAACAGCATCTTATAGGAAGCTGCAACAGTTTAATTTCAGAGACAGGATATATAAACCCCCAAATTGTTTTAAATTTTCCTCAGTTTTCTTTTCCCCTCTCTTTCTCCCACCTACCCTTTGAACAGGGGTAGATCACAAGTGCTTGGGTCGCAATACGAGTCCTTCAGAAATCCCATCTTACTGCAGGCTGTTGTTCCATCGTGTCTCACATCTTCAAACCCATTACAGGAAGAGGTGACATTAATCTGCAAGTCCCTCTTCACAAGTTGCTGACTCTTTCGAAGGCCTGAGGCAAACACATGTGCCCAGTCACTGAAGGATTTGCTGACGTTCCTGCAGCGCGCCGAGTCTCTACCCCAGCAGCTGTTGTTTAGTGAGAGATCAGTGAAGCAAAAAATGATGCCGGTATAAAAAATAGATCTTGAAGCGCAGCTCTCACTTTTCTGCCTTTGTTCTGCATTAGTGGCGAATGTGTGGGATTCATTTGGCTGTAATCATTTGGTACTGAGGGGTAGAGCGTCTCTCAGAGCGTGGGGATGGAGTCACCCTTGGAAGGTGGGCTTGTTCACTGGGCTGTCCTCCCCGGGTTGCATCTTATACCTGGCATGTGCTCCAGGAGCCTGTTCAGATTGTGCAGCTCAAACAGAAATATCAACAAAGGCATTTTAATTTTTTTTTAAATTCCTATTCTTCTGAGGCAGTTTAATTACTTTCCCGCCTGGATTTGTAGTCCTTTATTAAGGAATGACAGCTATACAAAGCAAGCTCCAGGAGGCAGATTCTGTTCACACCGAGGGTGAAAAAGATCTGCGAGGCATTTTAATGAGCATTTATAATGGTCAGCATACTTTTACTCAGGTATATTATTCAAAATACTCAGCAACATTTTCAAGTATGCAGAATTTATGACAATTTATTTCCTAAGAGTACCAACTCCTATATTTTTTGGTGTTGAAATATGAATTGTGAATAAAATTGCTTGTTTTGCAGTGTTATTTCTCATATTAGTCCAAGTGAGAAAATGCACCCATGTTCTGTTCATCTTACTTGATTTTTTCGTACTCTTTGCACTAATGCTCTGATCAAAACTCAGAGCCAATAATAGCGGTCAGTGGCTTCAGATTAACTGGAGAATTATTCCTACAGGATCCTTACAGTTGTTTGGGGTGGGGTTCTTAGTTCAGCTGCTTTTTTTGTGCTCATTCATTTTCCAAAATCAAGTTGAAAAATGGAAGGTTTTACTCACTCGACGTGGGATTGAGTTTGTAGTTCACGGATGAAGATGAGAAAGCTCATAAGCTACGAAAGCACTCAAGGCACTGCCTGCCACAAATATCTGCCCATGGCAGGGAATGGAATGCTTTGATCTCTGCACTTTTCATCCTGAGTAAAAGTGTATTTAGCAGGACACTTCCAGTTATGTATAAAAAGTTATACCCATCCCCTAAAAGTGTTTGGTTAGCTTTTGGTTTTTTGGGTTGGTTTGGGGTTTTTAACTTTTGGGATTTTTTTTCATAAAACTATTTGAACCGCTCGATTCAGATATTGTCTGTGGTTTGTGAATGAAATGAGCATAATATAATTTCTAAACTAATATAAGGGTCTTTCCAATTACAATTGTCCCAATATAGTTACAGATCTTAAAAAAACCCTCCAGTATAAATTCCAGGTTAAACACAGATTCAAGAAGAGCTTCAGTATCCAAGCAAAAACTTTCAATTTTAATCCCTCCATACCCCCAATTTCTTCCTTTTTGGTCAGACTGAACCTGATTCTGGATGCACATTAAGTGCCAGAGACTCTCAGTTTTCCTGTTAATTCCAAAGTGTGGTTATTCTGCACAAACCTACAAATACCTGTGGAACAGAAGGGTTTGTGTCTGCATTAAGCTGAGGGCTGAGCAGCATCACAGCTTTTCTCCTCTGATTTTATCAAAGGGCTTGATCCTGTCTCACTTTGTAAACAGTTTTCTACTTAATGTTAATGAGGGGCCACTTTTTTCTTTTAAAATAACAAAGAAAAAAGAAGGATGTTTTCATTAAGTAGTTTAATAATTAAAACAGATGCAGAAAATTGTTTACTTATTTTTTTCCATCATACCCCATTCCACTGCCACAAAATGGGTTCTAATGGCTATTCCAAGGCAACAATACTCAATTCCTCCACTTTGACTGGAAAGAAGGAGTTGATTCCTTCAGTCATGTAGGAATTTCTGGTTCTGTTTTTACTACTTGGATTATTTTTCCAAATAATAGTTTTAAATGAAATGCAGAGTCAGGACTAAGAGGGAAAGTATCTCCTGTATTCTCACTTAGCTAAACAGTGCTAAACTGAGTTTAACTATTACAACTTTGTCACTCTCTCTCATGTGTGTGTATATATATAATTTTTTATATATGTATATGTAATTGTTATATATATAGTATCTTCCTCATGGTTAAATATATCACCACTTTACATAATTATCATAATAGACAACTTACATTTAGTCTATCACACAAAATACCCAGCAAAATTTGTGAACACTGGGTTCTATTGGCAGTAATTCCCATGGAACTGCTACATCTGAAAAACCACAGTTGCTCAGTTGTGCCTAAGTACCAAAGTCAAGCCAACCTTTTCTGTGATTTTAAGGATCAGTGAAAAGCACGTGCTTGTCCTACACACTGAAAGGACATATCCAGTGACATTCCAAGCAGTCATGGGAACACTCTTTCCTGAGAGTGTGCTGGGTTTGGCTGGGGCAGAGTGACCTTTTTTCCCAGTGGGTGGAATGGGCTATGTTTTGGATTTGTGATGAACACAGACAGGGTTGATAGTTCGGGGATGGTTTGTCATTGCTGAGCAGGGTTTACACAGAGCCAAGGGTTTTTCTGCTTCTCAGCCCACCAGCAAGGAGGTTGGGGGCTCACAAGGAGCTGGAGGGGACACAGTCTGGACAGCTGACCCCAGCTGATCCAAGGGATATTCCAGACTGTGTGGTGTCAAGCTCAAGATACAAAACTGTGGAAAGAGGGAGGAAGTGGGGGAATATTTGCAGTGATGGCATTTGTCTTCCCAAGTCACAGTTCTGTGTGATGGAGTCCCACTGTTCTGGACACAGCTGGGCTCCTGCCCAGCCATGACTTCTTTTGCTTTGCTTGAGCGTGTGGATTTTGCTTTACCTACTAAACTGTGTTTATCTCTTCTCACAACTTTTAGTCATAGAATGGTTTGGGTTGGAAGGGACTTTAAAGATCACCTCGTTCTGCTCCCCTGCCATGGGCGGGGACACCTTCCACTATCTCAGGGTACTCCAAGCCCTGTCCAGCCTGGCCTTGGACACGTCCAAGGATGGAGGTTTTCTCACTTGTATGTGTCAGTTGTCTCCCTTGTGCTGATGTGGGGCAGCGAGTGAGTGGCTGTGTGGTGTTTGGGTACCACCTGGGGTTAAACCATGATACCAAGTCATTAGCTTTGAACCCATTTTTCACTTTCTACAAGACTTTCAAGTTCTTGAAATCCCAAACCACTGAGCACAGATGTGGACTTCCTTCTCTCATAGCAGCAGGAGTCATCAATCAGGTCACAGACGTGGTCAGGTATGTTCAGCAGATGTGTCTGTTCACATGACATGGGTGGATCCACAGTGTGTGTGGCCTCACCTTTGGCTGTGTGTTTTCCACACCAATCTCCTGCAAGTGCCCAGATACCAGAAAGTCCCCAGAGCTGATTTGTGGGCTCTCTGCAGGAGAAGTGCTACAGGATTGGGAATAAGAAAACATGGATAAAGTGGCATCCATTGATGCAGGGCTGTATGACACTAGTGTTCTCTGGATAGGACAGAAGCCCTTTAGCAGTCAAGTACCCTGGCGTGAGTGGTGGTTTTAATAATTTTTTTAATAATAATTTTCTACCTCCCCTGGTAGACCGGCAGCACTGGCTGTTGCTTACTGTATAGGTATAGGTAGTTTTCTAGCTCTTGTTTTCCTGCTTAGTCCCTGGGCTAAACTAAAGCTCCACTAATACTGACTAACAGAAGTCTAACTTTTCTTCTTGTGGTATAGCAGCATTATCTTTCAGCTGACTCTCAATTTACCAGAGTCAATTGAGAAATATTATTTTATTAGGGAGCACTGAGCCCTGGAAAAAAGTGTGACCTGGGCTCCTTATTCCAGCTTCTCTCTTCTATCACGTGATACAGCATTGCCTTAAAAATTCTCTTTCTAAACTTAGAGAAGTAGGGGAAATTTCAAATATATTCCAGATATTTCCTATCTGCTGTTTGAAAACAGGGTAAGAAGGAGAGAACATGAGGGATTTGTGTACTTCAGTGTTTTTTGTTAGTCTGAGACATCAAGCATAATACAATTACTCAGGATACTGAAATGCTTAAACAGACTTTCAGCAACAGCATGTTGGATAGTCCATGTCCCGTCCACTCTTTGAGGCTTTAGTGCTTCAGAAGGCATTGAATGCTCATGCCCTGCTGTTTGTAGGAGCAGCGTTGAGCTGAGGAGGCTTGACTGATTAAATACTAGTTATTTTGAGGTCTGCTATAGTTGTTAGACTGGCTTTCTTTTAGAATAGTCAAAAATCTTAAGGACTCTTGTCAAGATGGGGTGAATAATTCTGCAGAATTACCTGTTGTAGATTCTGAGTGAAATGGATCTTCAGGCCATAGCTCTGTGTGGAAACAACATACTGGTGTCAGAGTTGTTCAGTGGTCAAGCCCCAGTGTGGAGAGTTGTTCCACACCAATCGTGGAGCACACGGATTAGTGATTTCCAGGAGCTCTTGTAGAGTAAAAGCAGCTTTAATGCCACACATGCAGACATCTGAAATAGTATTTTTCAGATAGCATTATATATAGAACATAAACCCATCAAATTTTAATGGGCATTTATAATGGTCAACATACTTTTTCTCAGGTATATTGTTCAAAGTACTTAGCAACACTTTCAAGTATGCAGAATTTATGGCAGTTTATTTCCTAAGGGTACCAACTTCTATATTTGTTGTTGAAATATAAGGAAAAATTGTGAATAAAATTGCTTGTTTTGCAGGGTTATTTCTTATATTAGTTCAAGTGAAAAATTGCATCCATTCTGTTCGTCTTATTTGATTTTTTCTTACTCTTTGCACTAATGCTCAATTATAATAACATTTTGTGTTGCATCTGACTCTTTGCTATCTAGTGCAGAATCCAAAAAGCACTATTAATAGTGGGTTCAATCAATTTCTAAGTGCATACATTTCCTCTAGGTACTGATCTAATTGCAATCATAGAAGACATTAAAGAAACATGCTCTAAAAATGGGAAAATCGTGTAAGTTAGAGTGCTGGATACAATGAATAAACATGTATCTGATTCTTCTAAGTGCTTTTGGAGTGAAAGTTTATTAATCCACATAAATATCTCTAATCAAATGCATATTTCAAGCTGCCTTCCAAAATGTGATTTATACACTTGACCTGAAAGAGAGCAAACACTTCTGCTCCCATTGCTGTGTTACAGAGGACATGGTTCGGTGTTTCCACAGCGCTGCCTTCTTTAAAAGTGTTAAAGATTTCAGGTGTCAGGACCCTGAGTGTATAAATGGTGGCCCTGAGCAGCCCCACCTGGGGCTCTTAAGAGGGTCCCCATGGGCCTGGGGGGTCCCTGTGAGCTCAACTCTCTTTTGAGGTACATCACAGATGTCCTTGTCCTCTCTCTGGTGGTGTTTCCTTGGGGGACCTTTTAACATTGTACATCTGGTCTGAGGGTGACTCCTCCCGTACCTGGAACTGTCTCAGGCCGTGTCTCCCCAGATAGGCTTTGGAGCTGTGTCTCACCTCTGCAGCCAGTTGTCTCAGATCTCAACTCCTTGTGCTTCTGTCTGCACTTTCTGTGTGGCCCCTGGACCTGATTCACCACTTGTCTTGTTTGGGGTAGTCACTGGATCTTGCTCCCAGCACCAGCCTCTCCTTGCTGTGCCCAGACCCTGCTGATGCCTAAAATGGAAGAAAAGAACTTTGGAGACAATATTAAAATAGAGAGCAGCCCTTTAATTAAAGCACTTCAAGATACATGGAATACATAAGTGCACAATGCGGCATAGGGCTCCTACAAATTTATAACACTAATTAATTATCATATATAATGAATATATCCAACCCGAGAATTCTCCACCCCCAGAATCTCCCTCAGGTCTGCCCCTTGGAATTGAGCTGGAGGTCTCAAGACTCCTGTCTTCTTCACCATCATCATCTTCAGCATCACATGCCTTCTTTGGAGCTTCTCCAAGGTTTCTGGGCCTTTGGCAATGATATCTTATTTTGTTCTTCTAGGTACATGTCCCAGACAAGATGTACTCACTAAAATCTTTTCCTCTGAAAAGAACATGTCCTGGTTATAGTGACCAGGACCAGTTTGTCACTGTGTGGGTGTGCCTAAGACTGTGTATTCTACACCCTCTA
>JAWWEU010000020.1:3498269-3554284 GCA_035583155.1 Acropternis orthonyx
AGGCATTGGCAGGGGGAAGAGTGAGGAGGCCATGGAGTGGTGGGACAGAGTTGGAAAGTGGCCTGGGGAGGAGGAGGGAGTTGTGCTTGGTTAGCTCTGAGGAGAGAATGGTGAGAGGAAGGGAATCACCGCAGTATTCCAGGTCAACAGATACACAGAGTACATGATTCTTCAATTATCATTTTTATTATTGTTATATGAAGTGGCCTGGGAGTTATTTGTTGCAGAAATACTGAGGTTTGCTGTTCTCTTTGCAGTATAAGTTCAGTATCAAAACCAAAAAACTTTGAGTTTTTTAAATACTTTTTGTACTGCACATCTTCCCATCCCTGTCAGCTGCTTTTTGTGTGCCTGGAATATGTACCAATATAAATTTTCTCTGGTTTTTGCAATCCACTTTCTCAAAAAAAAAAAAAAAAAAAAAGTAGTATTTCCTTATTATGTAACTCCTACAATTGTAATTTGTGTCAGTGTGGGGCAGTTCCAACCCAGACACTTAAATTAGAAGCAGTGAGCTAAATTTAGACAGCATAAATTCTGGTTTAAGGAAAACAGCGCCGTGGGAATGTACCTGAGGTGCTGACAAGGCAAGGACACAGTTGCAGAGTCCTCTCCTGTGGCCTCTGGCAGCCCAACCTGGAGTCAAGAGCACCTTCACTGTATTTCATCTGGAAGTCTCACTCAGGAACTTTGTCCTCTGGCATTTCCAAGAAAAGCAAAAAGGTAGCACTTTGAGAGCATTATTTTGGGGAAAGAAAGGAAAATCATCGTTCTGAAGCTTTTTCCTCTGTCATGACAAGGAATTGTGAAAGGGAAATAGACAGTGTAAACAGAATAAACAAAATCTGAACTGTTTGGGTTAAGCACTAGATGGACAAGTTCTCTCAAAACTCCTGAAGGGGAAAACAATTTGGATAAACACCTCCTAGTGGCAAGTGCAGACCCCTTCTGATGAGACCTGCAACATTAGGGGCCTGGCATTAACAGCAAAATGCATATTGAGGCAGTTAATGTTGAACTTAATTATTGTTTATTAAGCTAATTAGTGGCTAGTTATGTAAGATACTGCAGATTAAACCCGATACTACGTGAAATGGTCACTTAGGATTTTATTTATTTATCTGCATTTAAAGAATTTTTCATAACTTTTCAGTTCCTAAATCACTACTCACCAAAACTGCTTCTCCATCAGTCCCCCTAAATCAAGATAAATAGCAGTCTGCTCTTACCTGACTTAAAAATCCTATTCTGTTTGTGCCTTTTGCAGTTTGTCATGGCTGTGTCTTACCTTGGCCCTGCCCTTTTGGAAGGGTTTAGCCAAAGTGCTGTTTGTGCCAGAGGCACAGCCTTATGCAGACTAATTTTGGATAGCAGAAAGGTCACAGGCACAAAGGAACAGCAGGTACAGTTACTGCCACTGCAGAAGGGTGCAACAAATACATTTGAACACCCAGCAGGGCTGGGTATTGTCTCTTGAAGTGGTGTACGTAAAGCCTTGGTCTTGGGACCAGAATGGAAAGCAATAATTAAGGCCTTTAATTTATCCCTGAAATGTTAAAAGAAGTCTGACAGGGTAAACATCAGTTCTGACAAAAAGAGCAGGAGTCATGTGTTTGTGGAAAAGATGGAGTTTTACATGGGGTTATTCTTCCACTGCTGGGCAGAAGCCCCATTGACAACTCCAGGAGATATTATAATTTCCTCCCTCTTTGTCTCAGACTTGTGGGAGAAATAAACACACATACTTTGGGTGAGTGATTCTGGTAATTAAGGGAGAACCTGAGCCTGCTAATAAAGCATTAGCAGAACATGATATTTTTTTCCAGCAGTTTCATTATTAATTCTCTAAGAAGAGCTATAACAGCTATACTAATTCAATTCAGAGAGCTTTTTTATCTCCCTTCCTGACCTGCCATGTCCCATAGTGGTGTAAAAGGTGCCCAAAGAAAATGTAATGGCAGGATGCAGAACAAGGTTTTTCTTCAAACATAAAGCTTCAAAACACCAGAAATGGACAAATTTATGTTAGTACCATTAAAGTGTTTTCTCATTTGAGTCAAAATAACCTCCTCTCCCTTATCAGCAGAGTTTAGAGAATATTTCGGTTCAGCAGAATATTGCCTTTGTTTCTTTTTCCTTGCAATACAAAACTTTTGGATTATTTTTGAAAAAAACCCAAAATTGCCAATATGAGTTTTCCGTTTAAAGCCTGATTTTTTTTTTTTTTTAAATATTTTCCATGTTTGAAGGAATGATAATGGGACACAGTGTCTCCTTTCTAAAACTTGGGTTGTTTGTGAGTAATTGACCAGTTGTGGAAAACCAAGGTAATGAATCCAGGTTTTTCCATCAATTCCATGGGACATTTCTACTTCTTGCACAGAGCTTCCTCTGAGATGTTTATTCTGTATTCTGTTGACTCAATTCACCTTCCTAAAGACTGAATCAGATTCCTTAATTTCTTTACACATGAAGCACAGTAACATTAAGAAAGTCAATTATATCTGTTCCATGTTTCCTTGACAAGGATTTGCTCTTGTCTCCTTGACCAGGACAGGCTGCAGTTCTGCCCTGTGTCTGCGGTATTTTTAATGAGTTTTGGGTGGCCATCAGCACAGGTTGGCACAGACCAGCGTGGCAGGTCCACGCCCAGGGCAGTTCCAGGACAGTGTCTGTGGAGGGGTCAGGATATGACTTTGCCTCTTGACTTTTCCACTTCTAGGAACACATTGAGGGGCTGGAGCGTGTGCAGGGAAGGGAATGGAGCTGGGGAAGGGGCTGGAGCAGCAGGAGAAGCTGAGGGAGCTGGGGGGGCTCAGCCTGGAGAAAAGGAGGCTCAGGGGGGACCTTCTGGCTCTGCAACTCCCTGACAGGAGGGGGGAGCTGGGGGTGGGTCGGGCTCTGCTCCCAGGGAATAGGGACAGGAGGGGAGGGAACGGCCTCAGGTTGGGACAGGGGAGGGGCAGGTGGGACAGCAGGAGGAATTTCTCCCTGGAAAGGGTGGTCAGGCCTTGGAAGGGGCTGCCCAGGGAGGTTTGGAGTGCCCAGCCCTGGAGGTGTCCAAAGAACAACTGGACATGGCACTCAGAGCTCTGGGCTGGGGGACAAGGTTGGACTCGATGGTCTTGGAGAGCTTTTCCAACCTCATTGATTCTGTAACATTAATCCTGTTATAGTCAGTGCCCGAGCCATAATAGTCTTAAAACACAACATTCCTGTGAGTGCTATAAAAAACTAAATCAAAACCCAAGGAAAAACAAACTTGCAATACAATAGATTAATTTCTTTTGCTTGCTCTTCATGCCAAATGTGCAGGGGTTTTTTAAGATATAAAAATATGAGGAAAAATAAATTAAAATTTTTAGGAGTGTTGATATTTTTCCTAGCTGCAGGACTGGAAAGTTACTATAACAGTTTATTATTTTCTTCTTTCCTTAATGTTGGTGTAAGGAGGAAGAAGGAGCTGAAAGAAGATTAAGTTTTTGTTGTTTAAAATTTAAAGAGCAAACAGAAAACGCTCAGAACTGGTGCTTGACAAATCCTGTTAAATTAAAAGTGGTTTGGATTTTCTTAATGGTGGGGCTTTTTTATTTTGTTTGTTCTAATTGGCTTACAAATAACAACCGTTTCTATAATAAACTTCAGAAAAAGAAATATTTAAACTCTATTTGTCTATAGCAACTTGGTTGAAATGATAGAATAATTAGAATGATTTCATTAAGATTGATGTAGCAAGCAATATATAGTCTTTAGTTGTGATATAAAAGTGGCTGCTTGTGACACTTAATATATCCCAGGCTCCTAAAGTGGGGCTATAACAGTTCCTTTTAGTGTTGCTGTGTATTCACTAAGCTGGATATGTTACTTTACAGCTTCCTTACAGTTTTTAGACAATAAAAGGTCCCCATGGCTGATGCAGCCAGAAACCCTTGCAGACTAGTTAAGCTCAATATGCAATTGTTCTTAATGTGGCCTAAGAGAAGATGCCTATTGAGACCTGTCACAAGTGCAGTGTCAGGCAAAGCAAAATGTTGCAGCTCCCAGACTTTGCAGACTTACACTTTCCAAACTCGGTACAGTGGCTTCCTTAGGTGAAAAAAGAAAAAACCCAGCTACAAATTAAAACACTTTTTAAAAATTAGGTCGCTGAAAATGAAATGTAAAACAGCTGGGAGATTGGGGCTTTCTCTGAACTTGTGCCCTGTGGGATAAATTTGACTGCCAACAATATATTTGTTAATTGCTGCAGTCGTGATCCAAAGAGCTCCTCAGAGCTTGACACTATTATTGAACATCTAAATTAAAATCCTTCTTGATGATGCAAAGGTACCTCAGAACAGCTTTTTACTTTACCTCATGAACATTTTCCATTCCAAAGGTCTGCAGCAAGTTTTCCCCTTCTCCCATTTATCTTTCTGTGGAGAAATGTACTGTCTATATATCTAGTGATAACATTTTACTAACTATCAAACTGCTTTCCAAATTCACCTCTGTCACTGCAGAACGTGGTGTCAGTTTATAAATTTGTCTGTTAGTGTAGAGTAAGTCAATTTTTATTCACTGAAAAATCAGCAAGCAGAATTGTTAAAGATGCATTTTGGATATCAGTAAGTTAACTTACATCAAAATTTCTATTTCAGCTGAATGAGACAATATTTTCCTTTAATATTTAATTATGTTAGCTATGTGAAAACTCCCTAGATTTCTCTGGACATTGCTTAATAAATTACAGAGTAATGAACTACAAACGCGACCTGGCAGAGGTTGCTTAGAGTCACAGTGCCATTTTCTTTCCCACTGTGTCAATGTGTGTTTATTACTGTGTTTAAGGCCTCGAGGTGGAGGTAAAAAATGGCCAGAGAAGGGTCCAAATTGAATTTCTGCCAGATACATAAGCTTTAAAACAGATAGAGATCTACATTTTGTATTCCACATCCATCTGCATGGTGTTTGAGCAGGGTGAGCTTCTGCTACCTGCACTGGAGTTCTGTGTCACCCCGTGTCTGGATGGAAAATACCTGGAGTTAGTGTGGTCTGGAGCTTGTAGGGACACCCTAAACTTGAACTGCAATGTTGTGTGCCTCAAGCACAAATGAGGTGTGGTGGTAGGGTTTATAAGAAATGTCTGTCATACTTTTTGGGAACTGTCTGCCCCCAGATATCAAGCACAGGACATGGGTGTGTGGTAATGGCTCACAGTTCCTCTGGGTGCATATTTGATCTCTCACAAAAGGTAGCACAAATCCAAGCTTTCATCCCGGTATTCCTGCATTTACCTCAAATGAGTCACCAGCATGGTTTTTATTTTAGGAAAAAGATCTTTACTTAGGAAGAAACTCTCCCCTGTGAGGGTGGGCAGGCCCTGGCACAGGGTGCCCAGAGAAGCTGTGGCTGCCCCATCCCTGGGAGTGTCCAAGGCCAGGCTGGACGGGGCTTGGAGCAACCTGGGCTGGTGGGAGGTGTCCCTGCTCATGGCAGGGGTGGAATGAGATGATCATTGATGTCCCTTCTGCCCAAGTCATTCTGTGATACTATGATTATTCCTTTGTTTGGAACCTGCATGCAGATTGCAGTGTGTAAGTAAGATGACTATTGGTATTTAGAGCAGAAGATTATGTTTTGAGGGAGGAATTTTTTGGTTTTCCAAAGAAATTTGGCAATTTCAGTACAGTATAGAAACTATAGAGGGTCATAGGGACTGTTCTGAACACAACAGAATTCTTAACTGAAATTAGCCATGTGAGGAAAGTGCAGTTTCAGTTCAACTTGGTAATACTTTCAAGCACGGCTGGTGTTTCTCTCTTTTGGTTACTTTCTCCCCCAGCTCCTAAATTTTTAATTTCTGTTCTGAAGTTCAGTAAGAGTTAGCACAGAATAGAGACTTTACTGCTTGAGCATAGTGAGGTGCTCCTCAGCCTTTGTCCACACCATGAACATGCCCACACAAACACACACCTCAAGTGCCACCGTTGATGTGCTGATTTATTGCCCAAATGCTGTTCTTTAAGAGCAAGGATGTCTCAGATCTCTCATACTCTCCTGAACAGTTGGGTATTTGTTGTCTGTTTTCAGCAGTTTCAGTATTTATATGACATCCAGAGCTTTTATCCAAGACACTTTCCCCCATGAGCTGCAATTAGAGTCAGAAGTTGCTTTGCAGTTTCCTGCTGCTCATTCCAAACAAACTGAGCTCCCCACTGGAATTGTACCATCTGCATGGCACCAGGGCCCTAGAACCCCCAAGAACAGCAAACTCTCCTGTCCCACCAAAACAACAGTGGATGGAGACTAATTTTTTCTAATTCTTATTATTTTGGAAACTACAAACCAGCAGGATCTGCATTGTATTGCCTGTGAAGTAGTGACCTGTTTGGTCAGAATGTAGATCTACCAAAATCCCTTTTTACTGAGATATCAGTGTCAGGGAGACATGGCACTGAGTGCCATGATCTAGTAAACGGACTGGAGTTGCACCAAGGGTTGGACCTGATGATCTCAGAGGTCTTTTCCAACCCAATCGATTCTATGATTCTATGACAGAAGGATGGGCTGCTGTGCAAGGGAAGGCGAGCTGGGAGCTGAGGGAGAAGGAGGGCAGGCAGGGCAGTGATTCCCATAAACAATGGTGCCCATAAAGCATGGAAAGGGCAGCTGGAGCCCAGGGACTGCCAGGAGTGTGTGCCCCAGTGAGTGGAAGCCCAGGCAGGATGAGCTCCATGCATGGCCGGGCACGGACACACCGACACTGCAGCCCAGATGGGGAGCAGAAGACCCAACAGGAGTTGTGCTGCCCCAGCAAGACTCCTCACATCTTTGCCTCACGTGGTTTCAGCTTTGCACAGAGTTTCAATCAAAGACCAGGCAGACGGGCAGCTCCAACTCACCTGGGGGAGAAGGTGTCGCAGAGTCTCCACACCTTGCTCAAAGCCATGGCAGCAGTGACTGTGGACACTAACGAGGATTCAGTTTTACTTATTATAATCAGAACATTTCTATGTAATTGAGACTATTGGCTTCAGGTTTAGTCATTTTCAAGCTCTTATGAAAAAAGACTATCACCTTGTCTGCCAGAAGGCAGTTTTAGTTTATTGTTCTTCAGAGATAAAAAAAAACCATTTTCCTTCAAAGCAGTTATTTTAACCTCCAATTTCAAACTACTGCTTTTGGAGTAATGATTGCTAGGAATCTTGTGATGACTCAAAATTAGTGCCTATTGCTCAATAATAAATGCAATTAGTTTTCCTAAGGTTTTTGGATTGCTATTATAAAATTTTACAATCAAGTTATTGTAGACATGTGAATTCAGATTTTTCTAGATAAATGAAATATGCTAAAACTTTGTTGATATAAAAGTCTTTTACAAAAAAAATAATTAAAATCTAGTGGGCTGCTATACCAGTCACACTGGAAGAGATTCTCACACATGACTGAAGGTGGGGAAAGTGCAATTTATATCCTGTTCCTTCCTTACATAGATATTTTTTCTCTACTTTATAGCAAGCTTTCCAATTAGGTAAGACTAGTGCAAAAATATTTAACCCCATCTTACTCTTGTTACTCTTCTCAACATTCAACATACAAGTAAATTTATTATGTAAACTATTTAAGAGCGCAACTGGACTTTGTCATCATGAATCAGATCTCTCATGTGAGAACTGAGATTCTTTGGTTATTCTGACTGTCCTGATCTTTAAAATTTGCATCCATCTCTGATATAGTTGCATTTCTGAACCTTCATGCATTTTAGCCATGCTGTTGCCATTCTGTTCCTGCTGTAGACCGGTAGAGCCCATGAGTGTATCAGACTAGATATGGGCTACAATATCTCTCCCACCCTCACTGCATCACATCCATACTCCTCACACAGCTTTCATAATTTTTACCTTGCTTATCCTACCAGGAAAGGCTGAGAATATTGGGGTTGTTCTGCCTGGAGAAGAGAAGACTTATAGTGATTGAATTGTGACCTCCCAGTGCCTGAAGGGAACCCACAAGAAAGATGGAGAGAGACCATTGACAAGGGCCTGGAGTGACAGGAAAAAGGGGAATGGCTTCACACTGACAGAATCAGGTTAGATTGGAAATTGGGAAGAAATTCTTCTCTGGGAGGGTGGGGAGGTCCTGGTGATGTTCCTTAAGGTCCCTTCCTGCCCAAACCATTCTGTGGTTAAATTTCAGGGATAGTTAATCCTGTATATTTTGGGTGCTAAGCAAACCTTTTCCATGAATTAATCCTTCATTTTCTGCCCTTTATATTCTCAAAAATTCACACGACCTTAAAAACAAAACAAGAAATTCAGTCCATTCAAAGACACTTCCAGGCTCGCCCACAGATACAAAGATTTCACAGAGCTTGAACTTTTGACCAGAAAATGTCAGGAATTCTCCCCTTTCTAATCCAGGTGGTCTTTGTAGAACCATAGAGTCATTTAGGTTGTAAAAGACCTTTCAGGTCATCAAGTCCAACCATTCTCCCAGCACTGCCAAGGCCACCACTAGGCCACGTCCTCAAGTGCCACATCTACCCCCTCCAGGGGTGGGGAGTCCCTGGGCAGACTCTTCCAATGCTTGACAGTGATGGTTGTAATCACCTAATATGTTTGTAAACCTGGAGATTACTTGAATTGGAATCCCAATCCTCCTGTATTGGAGGATTCATTTAAGGGAACACTGAAACAAGACTTAGGAATGTCTTGAGATAAGCAGGAGTACTACAAAGAAAAATAATTATGTTATCCATCAAAACTGTGCTGGGAAAAGTTTTGCTGCTTTTCATTATTTTCACTGTCATTCCAAATGCCAAATTTTCTGTGAAATTTGGAGATTGCTTTCTTGAACAAACCACAGAGAACTCTAAAGTCACAAGTCAAATAAATAGGAAAATCAATTCATTTAACTGAGGAATATTGTATGAACAAGTAATCATAATAGCACCTTTTTTTTTTTTTTTTTGCAACCTCACATCAACATATTGTATACTGACATAAAAATAGATTACACTATCTCTAAAATTAAAAATGGATCTGTATATCTATATTTCCCCAGACATTCTCATATTGTAGAGCATTGATCAATTCTTACCTTCTTTTATAACTATTGATGGAACAACAAATTATTCAGAAATAACGGATCAATGTTGAAATCAGTTCCTGGACTTCTTATCGTATCCATGGGTATGTTATTATTTTCTAATTTATGATTGTATTTCCTTATTTATTGTTTCAAGACTTGAGCATATTTATATCTCAAACTCATCAAGGAATTCTTTAGACACTATTATTCTCTAAAACTCTGTGTAAGCTCTCATAAATCTGTGCACTGCAGCAACACTGGTACTGCATCCTCTCTGTTCTCCTCCATCTATTTAAACCAGTTGTAGGGCAATTTCTCACTGTGTGTTTTCAGCCACATACTTTAAAGAGAAAACTAAACACTCCAAGCCACCTACATTACAAGATGGGAAATAAACAATTAGAGTGGCAGAAAATGTCTTTTCATTCTCTTAATGAGTTAGTGTGAGGATAAGCATTTTCTTCTGTTCCATGTGAATTATCAGGATGAGGCTGTAGGGGTAAATATGAGGGTTGCCTAAAAGCATGATGCCAGTGTTACCTTTCAGTGGGGCAGTGTGGCATAGTATTTATTTCCATCATGCAGTAGCTCATCTCTGTACCATTTTTTAAATAGGGCAAATGTGTTTATGGGTTATAAAATCACCAGCTGTTTACTGTGAAACTCTGCAACAAGTGCATTAAAGAGGTTTTTTGAAGTGGGTGTCTATAACTGAAGGTATTTCATTATAATGCCTATTTTTAAGTAGGCTATGGCTTAGCACAGCACTTTCCATATTAAAGTTTATAAAACAGGACATTATACATATTAATCCATTTGTGCTCAGAGTGTGATTTCCTAGAACACCATTAATTGTTGGCACAAGAGATCTTGGGAGTCAATGTTTTTGTAGTCCACTTCCAGTTTTAGATTTACTACTCTGTGGTCTAAAAAAAACCCCAACTCTGTATTTGATGAACAGAAGGTATAAAGGTTAACTTTTCTTCAGCCTTGCCTTCCAAAGTCTCAGTTTCCAGGTAAACACTATTTATTCCTTCTCCCTCACATCGCACCCCAAGACATACTCATGTCCCAAAGTTTGTGCAGTTCACAGTTGTTCTGATCCTCCTAAATTAATAAATAAATGAGCCTTCCCTTTCTGTGTAGCACTTTGAAGCCAGGCTTTTCTGTGTCACTCTTTAAAGTGCAAATTAGTGGTGTGAGTTGTGCAGGTGTCAATTCAAGAAGCAAGAAAGGTGGGAGTGGTTCAGATTCGCTGGTTTTCATGTAGAAAACACAGCCCTGCCCACTTTGTTAGAAGAAAGTGAAGATTACAAAGACAGTCAGAGAGTTCGAAAGTGCTAGATTAAACTTAGCTGGAATGGTCTCTTCATGTAATTCCATTAAGGAAAAGCTCAGTGTTAGGGCTGAGGTTTTTCAGGGAATTACAGGATCATTGAGGTTGGAAAAGGTCACCAAGATGAACATGAGTTCCTCAGAGCTGGCTGGAGAATTTTGACCCAGGGTTTATGATACAGTATATATCTATACACTTATATGTATGTTTATATAAAATGCACAAATAAGTTCATAATATGGAGTTTTCTTTGCACTGGGCTGCACATTTGTGGTATATTTTCAGTCACCCTGTCCTGTATAGCTTCTGTCTCCTAACAGTGCATTAAGACACTGTTTTAAAGCTACCTTCCCTGGTAGAACCCCTCTGCAGCTGCACTCACAGCTTTTCATTGCTGGCTCCTTGGTTTCTCTGGATAAAACATTAAGTATTATCTGTCTTCTGAAACCAGTTTGCCAAGAAAAAGTCTAAAACTGCCTGTTTAACCCAATCTTTGTCCTTTTTTTTTTTAAATTGAAAAAATGCCCTTAGTTTTTCAGCCCTAATTGTTTCAGAATTACAACCTCCCAGTTCTGTTTCATCCAGTAAAAGTAGATGTGACATCAGGTACCCAAATGTGACATGCATTTGGTCCATGCTTTAAACCAAATAACTGAGCAGAATTTCACAGAACCCTCCCCCAGATTAATACTAAGAGAATATTACAGTTTAAACCAGTGTTTAATACATTTTGTGAAGAGGCAGCCAAACAGGAAACAAATCTATTTCAGTTCATCTTGTCCTGAAAAGCATATCAAGAGATCTTAACGATGCTGAGGAGAGAGGTATGACAGGGTAGCTGTGATGGCTGTGATGGTAACAAATTCATCCTTACAGTGAAAGTTTCTTGTCAACAGCAGCTACAGAGATGAGAATATTTAACAAATTCAGCAGATGAAAATACTGAAGGTACTGATAAAACTGCAACGCAAGAACTACCTCAGTACATCTCAGATTTAATGCTGCAATAGCAATAAAATATAATTTCAGTATTTGCTTAAGGTTGAGAAGGATCTTTTCTTATTTGGATCAAGTCAAATGCTAGAAACAATTTTTTTTTTTTAAATAAATCTTATATCCCCTGAGGAAAAAAACCCTGTTTCATGTATGTTCTTATTAGGTCTCTCAAACGACAGCTGTTCCCACAACAGCCAAATAAAGTGCACATTATGTTGTCATGTCATGTGTTTTTTTAAAAGTGAATACTAGCAATCATCTTCAAGGATGTGCTGGTATAATTGTATTTCTATTTTTAATGCATTTTTAATACATGATCTAATTTACATTTGTCTATAGATATGTAAATTTACATTCCATACACAAATATCAGTAAGGCAAACTCTAGTGCTGTAGGAATTGAAGTGTATCAATGCTGAATGAACCATGACTCTGTATAAGAACCTAAACATTATAGCTGAAATATTCCTTATACAATAAGGAATCCAAACAAATGGAAGAAAACCTTCTGTTTTGATGAGATATTTAAAAGCTAAGAGTCTCTAAAAGTCTTGTGTGGAATTCTTTCAGATTCTGCATCTGTATGTGCTGTGATAAGAACCCTCAGCAAAGAGCAAACACATTTTTCCCTTAAATTCTGAAGAGGCAGTGATACAGTCTACGTAGCCTCTATGCAGCTCTCAGACAAAACTGCAGTTGGAACATGAAAGCATAACTCAATATCAAAACCAGCTAATGAATAATTAAAAAAGTGAATAAACTGAACAAATGTTGGCAGTGAGATGAAATCTCAGAATGCTGCACCCTCCGTTGCTTTTTCTTCCACTGTGGGCCTATTACAGATGATGAGATTAGACCGTCATTTGAAAGAGGTCTGCTTTCTGCTGCCTTTCAAACTTCTAATCTCTGATGTAAAAAAAAATATCTCAGATTCGTGACAGTTCTTAAAAGAGCCATTGATGAGAACTATGGTGCTGCTAATTTGAGCATTGTGAAGTGTTTCAGCTCTGGCTGATAAGCTGGGGAAGAAGAAACTCCTTTTTCACTCAACCAGAGACAGAATTGAGGAAACGGATCTCCAAAAGTTATTAAAGGTAATTTTGTGTGTTATTTTACCTAAACGTAACTGAATGGTTTGGTACAGAAGTTGGAGACTAAGCCTCTGCTGTGTCCTATGTAAGAGTGTACCCCAGTGGGGGCTCGTGTTTATCAAAATGTTACTTTTTCGTTCTCTAAGTAAATAAAAACTCTGTTTCTCCGTAGACCAAAGATGTCTTTTGCAGGCTCAGCAAACTTTGCCATGAAGTCTCAGTCAAACAGGAATTGCTTGGTGGACCTAAAGCAGGTAGGTTAAGCTTCCGTAAGCTGGTCTGGAGAGGAAAACAGACAGGATGTTCACCATCATTCTGTGCACTGTGTCGTGAATTTCAGGTGGGTTTTTTTTTCTGGTAAAGCTACACTGACATGAGCTTTTGCAGTTTTGCAGGCTATGCTACAACAATGCTTCCTCTAAATACCTGTTTACTATACCCAAATAGCTGCCAGGCTGATCAGTACAAATGCATTCATTACATCCTACTAAAACTCCTCATTTGGTATTCATTTTCATACAGACTCACCTGCTTAATGTTTGACATACATAGTTCTTCAGCAGTTTAAATCCAGAGTGTTTAAGAGAGTGACACTGACCAACTGAACAGGAAGGATCTATTTTAGGAAAAGTTAAGCTGAGACCAAAGTTTACAGTATGTGCTGTCAGTTTGTCAGGTCAGACCAGGTGACAAGGCCGTAAGGAAATTGGTCCCAAAGAAGTAAAACAGAAGAATAACAAAATAGGTGGTGAATTGAGATGCAGACAAAACAGCAGAAAAATTTAAAAAAAGCATGAAGCAAAGTCTTTGTGATAAGACAGTTTCACTACAAGTATTACATCATTAGTGAGAGAGTGGGATAGAATCTACTTAGACTTTCAGGGCTTCCTGCATTGAAAAAGTGAGTCACAGTGAGTGCATTTTTGTGCTTTACGGTGAGTTTCATGAAGAGCTGACAAGGGGGTCTCTGAATAGTGGAGCATAAAGGGCAGGAGCAGACAAAAAACCATAATACAGATGAGTCTTTTTAGCAAGAGCAGAAAAATCACAGTAATCCATATTAGAGAGCATAATGTGTGTGCTACAGAGGGCTGGGAAACACTGGGGAAATTTAATTCAACGCTTTTTGCTTCAATAGAGGAATAACAGTGATTCATTATATTAATTCCTTTGACATATTAGGTTTAGGAGATGAGATTCAACATCTCCAGGTACTGCCAGGAGCATTGTTTGGGTGGCCTGTCCAGGTCCACCGTGGTGTGGGATGGCTGGATCCCAGAGACCCCGAGGTGCAAACAGGCACTGAGCACTGCCAGAGCCTGCAGTGGAGAGCAGGAGCATCCCTTCCTGCCTGGAGCCTTTAGGGGCTCAGGGTGCAAGTAACAATGCATTTTTAACTACAGGAGCACAGTGAAATACAACTTTGCATGGCAGTTGTGAGTATTATGGCAGACATGCTGCAATCACTAAGTGATAAAGAAGCAAAACATGCTAAATTACCGGGCGTATTAACAAATATTTTGAGGCAAATATACTCATTCATACAAGTTTTAAACTGGGCTAGATTGTCAGACAACTTCAAATTACACAGCGTTTTCAGAAATAGAAGAGGTGTTTGTATACACAAATATTTTCGAAGACAACATTGAGCTTCTTTGATTACCTCCAGAGATATTTTCTGTTATGATTATTAAAATTTTAATCCATACCTTGCTATCTCTGCATATTGTCATTAATTTAATTAATTATGATTGCATGATATATATTTATAGTCCACAGACAATGTTACAATTCTAACTATGATTACTTTTTCTCCGTTATTTTAAAAGAGTACATGAAGGATTATTTGCTTAAAACTTTGGGGTCCTTCTACCATGCTGTCACACTCAGCCTCATGAAAGGTTTTCTAGCAAAAAAACACCACAAAAGCATCATTGGTGACCTCTAGTTACCAGGTAAGTAACTGGCTTGTCTTGGGTAAAAACTGGTGATTTGTTTTTAAAGTTCAGTGATTTATGATCCTCTGGTTTAAATTCTGTGCCAGACAGAAGAGCTTTCCTGTCAGAGGGAAGAAAGATGAATCTTTCCAAAATTTTTCACTGCATCAACAGAGAGACTCCATTACTTGAACTGCACTCAGATTGTTTCCCTAAATCACCAGCAGAGCTCTGGCTGATTTTGCCAAACTTGTCTCAGGATTTTCGAAACTGAAGCAACGAAGGGAGTATTATAAATATTGAAACTTATTGTTCACGAACATTTAGCCATTTCCACTTGGAGTTTAACATCAAACTGTATTGTTAACATAATTATTCATTTTTTGCTTGGGTTCATACTAAGGAAAATAGGTTAATTTGAATATTAATCCTGCTTTGGCAGAGGGCTTGCACTGAATGGTCTCCAGAGGTCCCTTTCAGCCCCAACAGTTCTGTTATTCTGTGACCAAAACAAGCTTTTGCTGCAACTGCAACACAGTCATGGAAAAAATATTGCTTTGAGCATCACAAAAATGACTATGGGGTTAAATTTCTTAAATTATTAAGTAATTTATTAAGCCCCAAGATGAAAGAATGCGGTGTAACTCGACTACTTATGCACGTCAGTTTGAACTGTGAGTTGCGAATGTTCTCTGTGAAGAAATTTGAGTCAGCTGGGTTAGAAGTTGTGTCTACAAAAGATTCATCACATGGTCAATAAAATCCTTCAGTAAAGGCCTGGAATGTGCCTACATGCACAGTGCTAACAGGCTTCCCTTCCTTAATACTCATTTTCCATCAGTATTTAGTCCATATCTGCCTGTGAGTAGGTTGAGGATATATATTCCAATGGAGTCATTAGTCTATAAGGGGCAGAAGTTATATTTGACCAGGTAAATTTGGATATTCTGCACTGAAATCAACTTGACCCATGTTTGCAGGTACCTCATATTTTGTATTATTTTCCGTTGTCTTAGTTACATGGTGAAAGAGGAGAGCAAAAGGACAGATAAACATGCCAATAAAAGGAGACAAGTAAGCTCTTATCCATCCCTTTGACTGTTTACACTGAATAAAATGGGAATTAGTATTCCAGGCTGGTGACTCTACCTCTTGGTTCTTAGACTTTTAAATGCAGTTGCTAATAATCCCCATGCATTCCTGCCTGCTGACAGATATGTCACAATACTTTAATCAGCACTGGCTACAAGGCTAATAAAGGTTACTAATAAAATAAAATTCTGTAGGGGCTCCCTCTTTACAGGCAATATCAAGCCCTATGAACTTTTAATGCCTACTCTCTCTCTTTAGATAGTCATGGCTCAAAGCCTGTATTAAAAATAGCAAGGAATGCTTATTCTGAAGTGTTGGGAAATATTGCAAATTACACTGTAGTAGTGGCTTACTCCAAACTAATCTCATCCCTTACTGACCTTTGCAGAAACACTTCTCTTTCATTTGGCAGCTTCATTTCCCTTCTTTCCTTCTGTCTTATTCCCCTGTCTTTTTACCTGTAGTTTATTTAGTCATCAGGAATTGGTGAGATGGGGCTGCTGCTTTTTAACTGTGTAGCTGATGGGTTTGTTGTGCTCACCCAGAAGCAAATACCTATTTCTCATTCCATTTCCATTGCAGCTTCATTTTCATCTCAATATTGTATTCCTCAGGAGCTGCACAATACATTTCTTTTGAGGAAAGCAATGAATGTATTTATTCTTTTCTTTGCCTCTGTACGGAGTACTGTGGATTTCCCTGTCCTTTATTTTCCTACTCATTTTATGAAAAATTAAATTGAAAAATTCATCAGGAAGCTAAAAACAAATGCAACAGAAATGAACATGTACACATGCATTTGCAATAAAGGTTTTTCATTAACAGTATTTATTTCATTAACATTATTTATTAAAAGTAGATAAAATACAGTACGAAAAAAGTGCAAAAATTAATAAGCCCAGTGGAAAGCTAAAATCTTCTTACAATGAAAGATGGCTATATCTTATATTCTTTAAGATCACCAAGCTTCCATCAGATCTAATTCTACCCTGATCATTTTCCAGACTTCATAGTGGAAATTGAATCTTTTTACAGTCATGAAGGAAGAATTGAATCTGGAGTGGTCTTGACACAATGAGTGCATTTAACTGTGGAGCCCCTACTTCATTTCAGACCACATGAAATAAAATGCTCAGACATTGATCTGTACCATAGTGTTGCTTCACCTCAGATTCTCCCCTCACCGGACCAGGAGATATTGGATTTTTGTTTCCAGGCTCCCATCCTAATCCAGCAGTCAATGGACTTGCCAGACTCCCATAAATCTGTGGCAAAAGCAGCCTGTCATTGACATGCCCATCACAGATATTGCTATTTAGGTGGCTTGTGAGTTTATAGAGCACCTGGAATGGCATTATCGTTGTATTCTGAATGGGATCCACTCCAGTTGTGTCAGAGCTGTTGACAGGACACAGGGTTTTTCCCAGTGCTCCTCCAAAGGAATTTTATAACCCTGTAGGATATCCTTCTGTGACACCGTAGGCATCTCCAGTTCCTATGGATGAGCTACCCATGCTGTCAGAGCAATGCATATATTGACTCCCAGTGTGTTTTGGGAGGTCCTCCTTTGCCTGGACTGTACTCCGCAATGTGGTTTAAGGAGCTGAGGCTCACAGAGGTTCCCTTAGCAACATCCACAGCTTGCCTGGATCAGCCTCCATCCTCAAGGATAACACTCATGATGCCCAGGAAATGGAGTGCTCCCAAAGGAGAGATGGCTCTGTGGATCAGGTGCCCTCACATTCAAGTTTCAAAGTGGGGATGATCTATAAACAGATGAATTAATATTCTGCTCCTGTTCATCTTGATAGGCCCAGAATTATCCCAGAAGCACAGAACTGAGGAAGGACATTTCTTCTTCCTTTTCTGAGTGACTGTTTGATGGGTCTCAGGTAAGGATTTTTATCTTACTCTGACATGTCACTCAAACTCAGGTGCAGGGAGGATTCTAGACCCACCTGAAGGTCTGCCAAAGCTCTCAGCCTTCTCTTTCTGATGAGATCTGTCTTCCCTCATGGTGACACAAAATAAGGATTGCTGCTTCACTCGAAGCCTTCTTCAGACTTTCCTGCTGCATCCTGAGCTTTCCGCCTTGGCACTTCAGCTGAGGTAATTCCCAAGGTGTCCCAGAGATGCTCTTCTGGGTTAGTCAGGGAGCCCCAGAGCATCCTTGTGCTGGCCTTACTGCAGGGGTGCCTGCCCTGCCTTCACAGCCAGAGATGCTTGTGCGTTGCCCACACTGACAAACATCAAACAGTTCCAGGAATGTCAGCAGAATAGGCTGAAAGACCAGACACTAAAAAAAATATTAAAAAACCTAAACCAAAATAGCAATAAACTATAGAAAACAGGTCTCTCTCTCTCTCTTTTTTTTTTTTTCTTTTTTTTTTTTTAAATTTAAATTTGGGATCTACATCTTGATATTACTGAATGCAGCTTAATTTTCACTGTTTCATGTGCTGTGCTCCACCATAGGCCAGGGATAATGGATAATCACATCCAAGCAATACATCTCAAAATTCTAAAGCCAAAACAAGACTAACAAGTCCCAAACCAAATGCTTATGTTAAATATGTCATCAAGATGCTTTAAAGAGTAAATCTATGTTCCATTCAAGGAGATCTGAGGGAAAAACAAGACCAAATTTCTTGATTACAGTATTTGTTCAGATTTTGTTCAAGTTAAGTACTAATTCTCTTCCTTTCATTTAAATTTTAAAAAACAAAAAATTGGATTAAGTGCTTTGCTGTGAGGAGGACCAGCAAAGTGACTGTTCTGCTTATATCTCATTTTCAGGGCCAAAGGAATCAAATGATGCCCAAGTTTTTGTGAGAGTCACTAGTAAAGGTGTGAGTCTTTCCCAGCAGAATAGCACAATAAATAAAATAGGTTATTTTCATATCTGTGTATTACAGATGTTTAAAAATGTTTCTAGAAGGACTACTTGCAAACACAAGGTTATATCTTTTTTTCCTTTCTGTTTTCAGAACACTTTGGTTTTCTTCCTAATAGCTTTTACACTGTTCATAAAAGAAAATCACGCACCCTCAGTTATCTGTGCAGAGAAAGCCTTATGTTTTGTAATAATATGCTCAATTTGTGGTACTATTTTTGCAATCCTGCCAGTGTTTAAGACTTTGTTATTCATCACAAACTCACTTTTTTCACTGCTTGATTTCTTCATTAGGGCTACAATTAACATGTCCTCAGTCCTGTTCTCACATGTCTTCCTTTTTATCAACAACTGGCAGACCTAAGGATTTTGTGGTACTGCAGTTCTGCAAACATTTACAGCCGAGTATTTTAGGTGACAATTCTGGATGTAGAAACAGAGTAATTCTCCTTTACTGCAGCACTTTCTTTTTGTTCTTACTTATCTTCATCACGGCTCTTTCCACTGAGGAATCTGCACCACTCGTTTGGCATCAGGACCTCCAGTTTGAAATCCTGCTGTCCCATCTGCTGGTCCAAAACTGATGGAGTGTGCAAGAGTTATGCCTGGTACTCTTTGGAGTGGTCTGTGAGGTTTGCAGTGGAAATAAAAAGCTGGATTATACCAATCATGGAATGTAATATTTGCTGAATAACAAAGCTATCATTTTCCCATGGTTGTATTACAAATATTTAACTTTTTCACCATCTGGTTACCAATGACTTTCCATTCAGGATTCGATGGCATCACTCTCAACAAACTTTAAGACAGTTAAACCACAACTGAACCTTCGGTCTGAGAAGGGTAATGGACTGTTTGAGGTGTGGGCTGACATATGTATTTTTGTACATGTAGGACACATCTCTGTCACAGCAGTAGCAGAGCCCCAGAGTGAATTCAGAGTTCACCTGGAACTCTCTGATCACTGTTTCCAGCTGGCTGGGCACACTTTGGCATGCCAATACATTTCCTTGGGCCCCAAGTAGCCTGTGGCATGGGGGTTATGCGGTGTTTGTAAAATAGTCTTGTCTCTCCTCTACATTTCATCTATTTTTAGTCTCCAGGTACTACTAAAGTACAGGTAAACAAGGAGAACAAAACAGTTACAATTCTAGGTCTGCATTAAGGCTTCACCAACTTGTCAGATGCCAGGAAACATATGTAGTCTATGTATAGCAACTGTGTGGTTGCTTAGACTCTTAACAATGAATGCTTTGCATATTTCTGGAAGTTAATATAGTTTCAAAATCATAGATGATCTTACTCATATTATTCATCAACATCAACAGAAGTATTAAAGTCCTTGAGTGTTACATTAAAAAATATTTAGTAATATATTCTGGTCTTTTTTCCCCCTCAGTGTTCATTGCTTGAAAGTTATTTTGATATAACATAAGAGTATATTTTTATTACAACCATTTTTTATTTTTTCTACCCTTTTACTCCTGCTTTCTGTTTTTTTCTTTCCCTTTTCACTGCACAGCAGCAACCACATATTATCTATAGATCCATTATTGAGTAGTGTGACATGACATGACCATGCCTATGAAGCCAAATGGTGCTAAGATCTTATCCACATTATGGGAACTTCAAGCAGGCTTATTCAGACTAGTCTTCATTTGGACTTCAATGGACTAAATATTCATTAGTGGTTGCATCTGATGCAGTCCAAGAGTACAACCGAAGGGAATTGTTTGTCCTTTCCATAACTGCTCTCAAGGTCAGCGGTAAGTGAAGACTCTTCAAAGGGCTTCAGAAGTGCCATTGTGATTAAAACGAAAATATTAGCGGAGTTCCAGAAAATAACAAACATGGGGGTTATATGTGACTGCCAGGCAGATTTGCAAGGCATTTAATTCCAAGTTTTGGGTGCCTCTGCATAAGCTTTGCCCAAAGATCTAACGCCAGTCCCCCAGCCAGGCTGAGGAGCCAGTGGCTCTGAGTGAAAGCCCACACACAAGTGTTGGAAGAGAAGGAGCAGCCCCCAGACTGTTTTCCTTCCCTCTGTTGCCCTGTGCAGACGCTGCCACAGAGCTCTCAAAGAGCTGTGTGACAAGTCCGTCTGTGCATTGATCACTCCAGCCTGGCTGGGAGGGTAATCAGTCACTAACAGGATGGATTTTGTCAGGCTGGTGTTAGCAGGGCAGGGGCTCTGAGCCACTGCATCTCGCAGATAAGCTTGGAGAAGGCAGGAGAAAACACAGCAGTAATCATGTCAGCCTGTCAGTGCCCAGCTCTCACACAAAACAGCAAGATCCAAGATGGTCAAAGCTGAGTGACCCAAAAAACTCCTCCTGAAATTGTTGTGCGCAGCCTGACAGATATGGACAGGGCCTGCTCTAATGGAATAAAGCCACTGCAGAGGGGAGAGGAAAATGAAGAGAAAATTACCATGTGAAGAATTTGTATTCCATTCTGACACTTTCTTTTTCCATGTAATTATTAAAATGTTTTTTAAAAGTCCATTAAAATTTCATTCAGTTTAAGATGAAATATAAGAACAGGAGTAAGGGCAATGCATTGTAAGATCCTGTGTTGACAATCAATTTTAGGCAGCAACCTTAATCAAGGTTAATGTCATTTCAGTGCCTCATCTCAGATCCTCATTTTGTGTCTTAGGCAAGCCTGGCATTTTTGCTTTTTTTCCTCCCAAGTAATCTGTTTTATTCGTGGTATGTGCTCCACACTAATTATTCAGGCTTATCACATGTTTAAATAACTTCTGTGATGGAACTTCATAAAATATTTATTAATAAATGTAAAGTACCCAAGATCTAAAAATATTTTTGAGTGGTTTTATTTAAAAGCAACAATATTTTAAGTGGGCCTACATACCAAGTTCTCAGTAATTTAAGGACCTGATTGTTCTACTCGTGCTATAGAAAAATCTATAGGAAGTTAATTCTATTTCTAGGAATCACAACAAATAAGTCTTCTTGTTTTTCTTTCTTTTTTTTTTTTTTTTATCTCTGCAAGATCCTATTATGCTGTGCATGCCTACATTACACTGTATTAATTCCAGCTCATTAGATGTGTTTTATTACAGCATGGTTTCCAATATAAGCCTCCTGATTCTGCTGCATAATACATCCTACTTAGATAATCTATTTGACTGCACCACTCATGTGCCCTACTGACATTATGTACTCTCATAACCTTAATACTTTTAGCTGGCCACTGATATTTCCTCAAATATAGACATAACCCAAATATGTGTGATTTAAACTTCTGTGTAGGGAAAGGGTGAATATGAAAGTTCTCAAATATTTTAGTCATTGAAGATCAGGGTCTGAAATTGCAGAGTTTTTTTTCTGGCAAAAATTCAAATCCTGCGTTCAAAATGCTGATGTGACAAACTTTGCTAGATGAGTCATACTCATTATGCAATGACCTTACCGGCTGTGTCACATGGCCATGAGTTTTAAGGAAAGATTAAAAGATTTGGTAATTAGGAGGGGGGTGTAAAAATTGCTGCACTTAATTGAAAATGCAGGGAACACTGATATGACAGGATGGTGTAGCTTTTGTACCTAAAGCAGACTCTAAGAACAGCGATTCGTTATTCACCGTATTTTCTAGGAGTAATATAAGTTATGGATTGTATTAATTCTTTTTCACTAGATAGTATGTATTTTGGAAACAGCACCATCAAGTGGATGGAAAGACAGAGTTAGGTCACTTTTAGCTTCATTTTCAGAGCAAGACAAAGTAAAATTTACAGTCATGTTTGCTTTAATATGAGCAAAAATTTGATTCTCGGCCGGAATGGATAACTAATGCATTTTCTCTACAAATATTCACATTATATTTACATCTGCCTCTGTTTGAATTGTACATGTATTTATCATGTTCTGTGTTAGATATGAAGGTCTGAGTGCTGGCCAAGCATTACCACCTGTGTTGGACCTGGCCAGACCAGTGAGCTCCAGGTGGGGCATCAGGTGACTCCTGTAGGAAAGTCTCACCTTGTAGGAAGAGGATTTTGCAAGGTGATGTCCTGGAGGTGAAAGGCATCTTCCATCTCCTTCTAGTATTTTCTTTCTTTGACCAGGTATTAGTATTGATTAACCTCTTTTGGAGCTGCCTGTTTTTTTAATGGAAGTTACCCCACAAGGCTGAAATGGGATATATATTCCTGGGCAAATGTGTTGGGGATGAGGTTTTTTTGGGGCCTCAAGCATGGGTGGGAGTGGCGTGTGAGGCAAAAATATACAGATGGTCATAATCTCCTACATCCATCTGATTTATTCTTTTTTAATCACAGAACATTCTGATTATAGCTTTGACTTTGCTCTGCCTTTGCTACTGTTTTCCACTGCATATGAAAAAACTTTTGTCTGTTCTAAAAAATATTAAGCAATGGTCTAAGCTGCTCATCTGCTAAAAGCTGCCCATATTTATCCACCTCTGGTGTTTACTGTCATTAATAGCAATTGCATTCACAATCTGACCTTGAAATGACAGTTTATGTGCATAAATTCTCTCTCCCTCTAACACACATAAACACACAGTGCTCATGAACACAAACATTCCATCAAAAAGTCTCTAATTTGATACTGGAAAAATGCAAGTGTGAAGAAAGAGTACTCAACAGTATTGGAAATGTTATTGTAAAACATATTTTTTCATTAAATGTATCTTCTTAATTTTGAATTTTCCAAAATAATATCTGCATCCTTTCACTCCCCTGCCCCTCCCAGCACAAAAGATGTCAAGTGCAGCTGCACAGTTAGAACAGAGGCAGTGTGTGAAGGTAGTGCTGTTCCAGAACAGCATAATGGCATAAACACTAGGAGTTCTGCTTTCTAATAAAAGCAAATATGCAGTTGGCTCACTATAAAGAATTATTCGATGTACCTATAGGAAGTATCTGGAGACCGTTTGATGCAAAACTGTTGTGCCTCCCACTTGGTAGTTAATTTTAGGAATATATTCTCTCTGTTCAACTGGGAACCTGGTTTCTGTTTTCCTGCTCTTCTGTGAGCATGAAGAGAGTTATGGTATTGGAGATGGGGAAAGGATGCTTTGTCCATCCTACAGGTGGCTGTGTCTTTTGGGATGAGGGAATGCTGCCCAGGGACATTATTCACTAAGCCACCTAGGAATCCTTCAAGACAAAAGGCACTCTAGATTAACTCTCTACCACATCTAAGTCTTCATTTTGTGAGGAGGATTGATAGTGTTTCTCATTAGAGTAAGCACATTAGATCTTCCAGCCTTATATTCAGGCACTGATGGAAAAGAAACAGAACTTACAAGTACTTAGAATCTCTTTTGCCAGCTTTCTCTAGGGGGACATGCATTTTCCTTACCATAATGAGGACCATAAAGAAGAGAAATGATGTGGCCTAAGTATAGATAAGGAGTCACATTACAGTAACTTTTCACCAGAATTAGAGTAGTTAGAGACTACTTTATTATAGCAGCGGTTGGTAACTCTGCTACTCTTAAGAGTCAACTGTCAACATTCCTGTTATAAAACCCATTTTTCAGGAGTTTATAACTCCTCTGGAAATTCTGCTTGACGTGAAGCTTAGTTTAGAAAGACTAAGTAAGGAACTAATCCTTTCAAAATGAAATGGAGGGGCAAATAAAAGAAACTTGAAATCCATGCATTTCCTGTTTTGTTTCCTTTACCTTAATATGATTGTTCTAATTTTGGTATAAAGGACTTGCCAGCAGAGTTTTCAAAACCAGTTCAGTGCTGATTCAGAGGTTATGATTGTATAGTTGGACTGCAGCTATTAAATTGGTACAGACATGTCTGACTCCCCCGGGAGAGTCTGATAACAACAGAAAAAAAAAGAAACAGAAAACCAAGTCAGTACAAAATGAGATGACTGAGATGATTCTGGGCTGTGAGGGTGGGCAGGCCCTGGCACAGGGTGCCCAGAGAAGCTGTGGCTGCCCCATCCCTGGAAGTGTCCAAGGCCAGGTTGGACAGGGCTTGGAGCCACCTGGGCTAGTGGGAGGTGTCCCTGCCCGTGGCAAGGGGTGAGACTGGTGGGCTTTAAAGTCCCTTCCAACCCAAACCATTCTGTGACTCTGTGATTTTTAAGTCTGAAGAGAATGCCTTACCCTGGCATTGGAGGGCAATGAAGGTGCTGCTTTTCCAGGAGGACTCTGAAAAAACAGCCCCTTGTAGGCATTGGAGTTTTCCTTGCACTTTGCTTCCAAGCCCCTGGCAGTAACCCCGGTGTCATAGCCAGATCTCCCAAGTGATTACTAGCACTAAGAGTGAGTAAACAGTGCAAAAATAAACCTGTGAGTTTTCATTCAAATTTCAAAGCAAGTTTATGGCTGTTTGTTATGGCCTTTTGAATAAATCCCAAGAAGAATCCTTGTATTCAAGCTTTATTAGAATGCCCGTTAAATACCAAACTTTAATGTTTTGCAAGTTTTAATTTCTATTTCCCATGTATTTTCTGGTGTCATTTCCAGAAACATGGAAGGGTTTCGGTTGGGAAGGACCTTAAAAATCATCTTGTTCCAAGCAGGAAAAATGATACATTACCGATGATAACTCAGTGATCTGAGAGGTCTTTTCCAGCCTCAATGGATTCATGACTCTGTGGTTCCATAGTGCAACATCTGGCATCAGCATCTTTCCTGTGAGACATTTAATTGTGGGCCCACCTGATTATCTCAGAGTACAAAAACCACACCTACAACACGTTCGTTTTGCAGAACAAAATTTCTCTGCCATTCCTGCAACTGAACTTCCATCTTTCCATTGTATCAAGGGAATAATTTTTCTGCATTTTATATTTAGTTAAATTACAGTGAAAATGAATGCAAGGTAAAAAAGAACAAGCAGCAACAAGATGAACAATAATTCTAGCTGTGCAGTTTTATGCATATTTTATATTGTTGCTTGCTACTCATACACTGTGTCTTGAGTCAAGAAAGAGATGAATCATCATCTCACATTTCCCCTCTCCTTTTTGTTTATGATTCTCTGCTCTTTCCAGGACAGCCACTGAGAATAATTAATCGCCCAATTTCTTTGCTGGATATTCAAATAGTTACTCACAGTGTGAGTGGTAGAACAAGTATCTCATCATTATAACCTTTATTTAACTTTTATTTTTTGGGGTGTGTGTGTGTGTGTGCTTGTCAATAGAGAAATGAAAGGACAAAATTTTATTTTATTTTTTACACAGTCTTGACTTGGACACAACAAAATAACAATGGGAAACACAAGGGCAGATTATTTTCTCTGAGAGTTCGGGAGCTAAGGATATTTTGCTATTGTCAAAATCACATTTTGTTGCTTCCTTGCTGTTATGACAACACAAGATAATTGCTACTTGTTATTCAAGGGCCAGAATGTCCTTAAAATCTCTTCCTTAAATCTCCTTCATAAACTAAAATTCTTCTTTTCTTTTCTGAAACAGCCACTTATAAATTTAGATTATTGCTGATGTCTTGTCAATTGAAGCAGAATATAAATTGAAATTGCCATTAACAGTGTAATTTCAGCCTCTATGTTGATAAGCATTTTGTGGCACTCCAGTTCTGAAAAATAAAAACAGCCCTACAGGTGGACAAAAACTTTTGATAACTCTTCTCACAAAGAGCAATGCTTTGAACACGCTTTTAATCAAGTCAGAATCAACAATAATTGTTTTTATGACTTTGTGTTTTGAGTGATATATTAAAGTATGTAAAACTACAGTAATCTCTGACATGAGTAATTAGAATCACTTTAGGGAGGAGAATTTACATTCTTCTGGGGAACGTGTAAACCCAAGTGGAAAAATCTGCAGAAAATACTAACCGAACAGGTTGTTTTAGGATGTCAGATAATCTGTATGAATGAAGTGTCTGCTTCTATAAATAATAAAAAAATTTAACCTTTTCTTTGATTTATGATAGAATTATACTTCTGACTGAACACTATGAGCAGATTTATGTCTATGAGAATATGTTTAAATATATACTACCAACTCTAGGTTGAAACCTTATGGTTTTATATTGGGAGACTGAGAGACTGGCAAACAAAAGGATTGAAATAAGTTTTATTTTCCTATTTCTGCAGCTCCTGAGCGTGGTAACGTTATCAGCAGCGATAATAACACCTTTAAATGACTTGGGATTTATTTGGTTCCCAAAATCATACGGGAAGATTGACAGCATCTTAAACAGCAGCAGGCAGGGAGGATGTGGCTGGAGTATTGACAGAAGTGATTTTTCAGGTAATGAAGAAGGTTCTGTGATTAAGTTCCCCGAAGCAAACACTGCCTGCCATGGGCACTTACTGGATATTGTCACCCTTCTGTGGCACACAAGAGCTTCCCTTTTTCCAGAAGCAGGATCAATAGGATTAGGGGATTTATGCTCAAAGCTTGCCTGTGGCTTCTTGTTAAGCATGTCGTGTGCTTTCTAGCTGCCTTTGACTGGCTCTCTGCACTGTTCTGTGGTATTAATCACCTAAATAATATTCCTTCATCCTACTGGTCTGGGCAGGTTTTTCTATTAGTACTCCAAAAAAATATGGTATTTAAAAAGGAGTCAGAAATCTGACTCCAAAATCCATGTTTGGAATTTTCAATAATAGCTTACTCCTCGGAAATTCTAAGTCCTCCTCAACTTTCCTAGAAACTGGTGATGCTCAGGATTTTATATTTTCTCATGAGAAAAGCTGTTTACTTGTAGGTGTTCTGCAGAAGAACTCTGGCTTTTGTGCATCAAACAGGATGCACAGGGAAGTGTGCACAGACAATGCCGTCTGGCTGACACATCAAGTCAGATGTGGAGAGGACAACTTTGCTGGCTCCTTGCAGGTCAGCTGACACCCATGATTTGCATGAAATGGTAAAGTTTAATGGGCTGCCATTGAAGTGTGGTGTTCATATATTTTATCTCTGGTCTTTATTGTTGCTGGTCTAATGGATTGGGATAAAGCAACAAAACAGAACAAATAAAAGAAGTGATTTCAGATGAAGCTGAGGATTCAAGTCTGTTGGAGACCCTTCACAAAGCACAAGAAGTACCAGCTTTGAATGGTGGTAGGTGACATTTTATTGCCCCAGCTCAACAACCAGCCAAGAATCTCACCCTTTATCTCACCCACTTTAATCCAACTTATAGCTCTTTTATCTGCCCCCTTTATGGAGGCAGAGGCTGTTGAGACAAACAGCCTGAGACTTGAGAGAACTTGAGAACACTTCCTGCACTCACAGGGGCTTGTGAGGGGAGAGGGAATCAGCTAAACCTGGAGCTGCACACGCTGGGAGGGCCCATGCCTATGGAAAGCAAAACAGCGGGGAAAAGGATTTTTTTTTTATTTGTGTGGTATGTTTTTAAAAGATCTCCCCTTGAGCAGTTTAGAAAAAAAGATGCAGCAGCATACCTGCTTTGCAATTGAGCAGTTCATTAGAAAGCTAATTAGATGAAGTGCTTGATCAGTGATGGGTAAAATATGTCAGAACTTATCTAAGCACTGGTTTAAGAATAGGCTTATCCTTTTTCTATCATGGAACAGAAATAGACTCCAAAAGCAGAATGAGCTGTTTCTCAGGAGAATTTGGCTTAAGAAGTTCACTCGCTATTAAAGAGAGAAATTTAACTCAAGTTTATTGTTTTGGAGCTGAGTTGGTGGACATGAATTAAGCTTTATCATGCTATTCATGGAAAGGAAAAAGCGCTTAATTTTATGTAAAGGAGTCCAGGAGGACAAGACTGCACAGAACAGTTTTGTTGAAACTCAATATATGGAGATTTGAATATTTGGTATTTGAACAGAGACAGGTAATAGTGGCTGAAATTGCAATAGGAATGGACATTGGTGCTAGCTCAGTGAAAATAAATGTACTGGAAAAACTGGGCAGGGGAAAAAGCTTGGCTATATGTACATCCTCAGCTATTTTATAAAGGACAAAAGGACACAGGAATCATTGAGAAGAGTGAGTTATCTGTCTACTAAAGGATTAAACTTTCTCTGAAGTTCCTAGTCTAGCAAACTGGAATAACTTTTACAATGATACTATCCCACTGCAAAAATCATCAACTAAAGAGAGGAAGAAACATTTTCACTAAAGTTGTCATAGAGACTTTTCTTGAGAGTGTTTGAGGTCACTTTTTTAAGGACACAATCAATGATTTTGAAAATATGAGACTATTTTGGAAAAAAATCAAAAAGAATTATATTCATCCAGGGAATTACACAGGATAGATTGCAGAGAGCTAATACTTTTCTAAATTATTCTGTTTAATACCTGATGCCCAAGTTAAATGAATGACTTCAGTTGTGCTGGTTGTGCTACAACAGCAGCTGTGATGGTCAAATTAAAATTTAACAGCATGAGAGAAGTAGTTTTGATTAGAAAATGTGAACTGATGTGTAGCACTGATAATAATCAGATATTTTTAAAGTGATTATCATCTTCAATTAGATAAAAATAAAAGATTAAATTTGGCTTAAGTATTGGAGAAAAAGCACAACTGATGAAGTACATGTATGGCTTATACTAAGGGAAAACAAATTTTTCCTGTTCTTGTACCAGCTCTCTCAGTAGTTTTAGTGTGTTGAGCATTTCAGTCCCGGTTTCCATTTCTCCTTGCTGTTCCCAGATGCCGTGTCTTTCAGGAAGGAATACTGAAAGTTTGATTTCACAGAATATCTTGGGTGAGAAGGGACCCACAAGGACCATCCAGTCCAGCTCCTGGCCCTGCACAGACACCCCAACAATCCCACCCTGTCCAAACCCTCCCTGAGCTCTGGCAGCCTCGGGGCTGTGCCCACTGCCCTGGGGAGCCTGGTCAGTGCCCACCACCCTCTGGGGGAAGAACCTTCTTCTGAGATCCAACCTCACCCTGCCCTGGCAAAGCTCCATGCCAAGTTTTAAAATTCTGTGCTATGAGTGACCTTAGTATAAGGATCAAGTGTAAGTGGCACTACGATTGCACTCTCTGAACTGAGTGAATTTCTCTCTGGACAGTTATAATGAGACTTTAGATCAACAAAACCTGAGCGAATTGTGGCGTGTGTACACGTATATTCCCTCTCATTTCAGAGGGTGCTCTCACAGATTGCAGGATAGGATCTGCTGAGTTAGCAACTAGATGGTTATTAAATGCAAACAATAAAATTTAGATTAATATTCAGTACTTGCAACTGAGTGACAAGTATTGAACACTGACACCTGCACCTCTGCACACACCCACTGATGGCACTGCTGTGTACACGAGCCTGCCTTTCCCTGCCACAATCCTGGAAATTTCTGTCTTTCAGGAAAAAAAAACCCAAAAAACTTCAGATTATAAAATTAGAGAGAAAATAGTTTGAACCAAAAGATTCTCTGAAATTCAAACTGTTGTAGAACATGTTCATTTTTGCCTGTACTAAACTTTGCCTATATTTTTATTTTTGGGTTTGTTTGGTTGGTTGGTTTGGGTAGTTTTGTTTTAGTTTTTGTTGGTTGGTTGGTCTTTAAATTTTAAACAGAAAGGAAGGGGGGGAAAAAGAGCCAAAGTTCCTCTTCTCAGGATGAAAATTACACTTGCTGATGTAGAACATTTGAGCTGTGATAAAAATGGTTTGAAAGGTCCTGAGGGAAAGAATCTGTTCTTTTAAAATATAAGGAACTGTGAGAAAATAAGAGTTGCTTGGGTAATTCTCTGTGCTTTTCTCTCTTTTCACTTGGGATAAGTTAATATTACCAGCTTTAGTAAATTTTAATAATAAAGGAAAAGAGAATGATAGTCACTAGTGCTCCGGTGATCTGTATGGTTTCCTTGATTTTTTAATGACAGTTTTTTTCCACCACCCTCAGACTGAAAGTTACAACTTTCTAGTAGAATTATAGAATAATTAAGTTTGGAAGGAACGTCTGTAGGTTAACTGGTCCAGCTCCATGTACAAGGCAAGTGAACCTGGATAAGTGATAAGAGCCCTAATACATGATGGGAATCCTGTTATGGGGATTTTTAGCTGTCTTTTGATTGAAGTGATTTTTTTTTAAATTTTATCTTTACAGTTTTCACATTTGCTTTTTGTGCTGAGCGTATTTATACTACCTATTGAGGTAATAAAAACAGGTCCAGTCTGAAGAGAAAGGAGTGACAGGACAAGGGGAATGGCTCTCCACTGACAGAGAGCAGGGATCCATGGGATATTGGGAAGGAATTCTCCCCTGTGAGGGTGGGCAGGCCCTGGCACAGGGTGCCCAGAGAAGCTGTGGCTGCCCCATCCCTGGGAGTGTCCAAGGGCAGGTTGGACGGGGCTTGGAGCAACCTGGGCTGGTGGGAGGTGTCCCTGCCCATGGCAAGGGGTGAGACTGGTGGGCTTTAAAGTCCCTTCCAACCCAAGCCATTCTGGGATTCCGTGATTGTGACACAAGTTTATCAACCTCATAAACCCTTTGCTGGTGGCCACTGAGTTAAGATTGCTTTGACTACAGGGCTGACAGATCAGTGTGACTGCTGGGGCACCAGTCACAAATTGTTCATCATAAATGCAGAGTTGTTATTGGGAATTCATGGCACAAAGTCAGTAGTGCCCTGAGCAAAATGACCACTGCCATGTCACCGTGTTCCTGTAGCTCAGTGGGTGCCAGGAGATCTTCCTGCCCAAGCTCAGGCATTTTGGATGAGAATGATGAAGCAGGAAGGAGCTAAAAATGCAATCATTGGATAATTTGGCTTGATAATGCACAGTAGGAGGCCACCTTCAAGAAGGCTGGGGAAGGCTGACAGTAACAAGACTTCAACCAAGAACAACCATCACAAAAGGCCACACAGCTCCAGAGGTGTAGAGTGAATAGAAAGATATAATTTCTAATAGTCCTGTCTGAGAATAAGGTGCAGGATTTCCATTACCTAACGGAAATTAATGTCCTTTTATGAGAAAAATAAGGTGTCAGAATTACCTTGGTCTTTTTAATCTAAATCTCCTAGTCCAGTGACTTTGTCCTTTCAAGAGTCAATGGAAGTTTGCTTTGCTATAGAAATTCCTGATGTAAAATGTCTTCCTAAGTCCAGAAACGAGTAAGTAGAGGTATAAAATTTCACTTTAGAAAATATGAGGAAAGATAAGGAGAATGCTCATTTTTTAACAGATGAAAGTACTAACTGAGAAAGCTTTAGTTTGGATACAATGAAGTCTGATGTTGGATACAGTAAAAAAAGTTTGAGGTTGGATACAACAAGTGGTAGACAAGTTTAGGAGCTATTATGGCCAGAAAACCTATGAAAGTATATTATTTGCTTATAGATCCTCTGGATGCATTTATCAAAGAGAGATCATTGCAACACATTTCATAAATTCTTTTTTGGAAGGTGATTCAATGGGAAATCCCTATTTACAATTTACTAGGGCATTTAAGAAATCACTTCATATGCACAGTGAAAATATTCAAAAGACTGCTCCATCTAAATCAACCCAAAAATACAAATGACTAATCAGTGAGATGAGTAAGTTAAATTATGAGCAGCTCAAAAATGCAGAACTTGATTGAATCCCAGTGACAGAGGGCAAATAGGAATGACAAGACTTTGGGAATTAGAGGTAAAAATGCAGGTGCACAAAAGATCAGGTTGAAACCTGCTCAAATGTGTTGGCTAATTTACATTATAAACAATTTGAAGGAAGAAATGCATAGTAAGGCAAAGAAATATGCTGAGGAAACAAATCCAGGGCAGGGTGGTCAATACAAAGGGCAGGACAGTAACAGCAGCTCAGAGAAAGGAGGTTATAGCCCAAATTATTAATGAACTAATGTTGAAAGACTTGATGTTTTAGTTGAGAGACGCCTGGAAAATTCAGGTGACAGGGTAAAAAGGAGCCCAAAAATGAAAGTCTGCAAAACTTCACTGGAAATGTAAAAAGACAAACCTTCTTGTGAATTTAATGGGCATTTTTATTCTCTGCCATAATGGCTATTTCAGCTCATAACTAGAAAATAACTCTTCATTTTGAACTATGGTATCCCTCTAAAGTGGGGAAATGTTTGAAGGGTGTGAATCAAAACCAATGACTGTTTATTCTTTGAACTTGAAACCCCATTCCCTGGGTTCTGGTTGTTTCACTACAGTACAAGGAACAAAACTAATTCAGAAAGGAAAAGTAGGTTTCCCCTGAGAATAGATTTTTGTCCATCATCAATCTTTATTTAGTTTATTAATATTTTTTACAGAAATGGACATAATTACACTTTTGAGAAATAGTATTTATGTTATTGTGGAAAGGGAGTTGAAAGTAATAAATAGATGTAAGACAGACCAAAGTGAAAAATGAAAAAACTCTTCTTGAAGAGGAGGCAAAACATAGTAGCATCAACCATCTTTATTCTTACATATCTTCTATGATTTATAGTCATTAATCATTAAACACACCAAACAAAAGGGAGAGATATGGTTCAGGTACCTCTTTGAAGCCAATAATTTACAGTGCCATTTTCTTTGCAAATCCGGACATAAAGAGTAGGATGGAAAGTTGCTATTGATTTGCCATTCATAGATCTCAGATTAATTCCTTTGTCTGTAACCGGATGGTGCCCTTCCTGATGCAGTTTGGTGTTTTTTTTTTTTTTTGTAAATTGGAAGCTTTTATTCCCATAAAAACTGACAGACACGTTTGGGATCAAAAAGGAACTTTAATTTGTGACAATCCTGGCCCCTGTGTTGTGGGACTGAAACACAGCCCTGAGCAGGCTCTTTTCCACTGCTGCTGAAAACCTTTCAGAGATAAGCAGAGTGAAAATGAACAAAACCCCCCAAATTCTGAGATCAGTCTTCTTATCTTCTGGGTTTCCAGATCTTTTCTGTTTCACATCTGAGTAGGAACACCCCAAAATGATTTTTAGGTACTTTCTATACATTGGGATATTAATTTTCTGTTGTTGTCACCATCTTCCCACTAATTCTACTACAGTCTTAAATTTTTTTATGCTTATGCCCATATAAACTATAGCAAAATGTGAGATAAAGGGTGGTTGCCCCCTAACAAAACAAGATTATGGGTTTTTTTCTTAAACAATATTGTCTATTTGTCCATTTCATTAACTTATCCTAATGATTTCAGGATGTTCTAAAGTCCATTACATGATTACAGGATTGAATTCACTCATATATGATTACATGATTGAATACAAAAGGCAATTTGTGTTCCCAAGAGACCATCTTGAACAAACACAAGGACTGGAAAACAACCAATTTAAACATTAATTCAGTTTCTCTGAAATCCAGTCATGAAATTCCAGATATTTTTATTCCTACCTCCAATAGCAAACAGATAGTTCACATACCAGTCGAGTAGGCAACTTTTGCCTATAGCCATTTTAGGGCTTTAAATGTTTGTGTTACTAAAATCTCCATAAATACATAAATAAATTGCTTCATTAATTAATAGGATGCTCAAGCTAGATGTCAGCATACGAGTAAATTAAGAGCTGTTTCATCCACTGCCACGTAACCTGTTTTGAAATCTAGGACTTGTCACCTTTGTCCCCAGCCACTTTACTGAAGCTCCTTATCTAACTCTTATTACTAGTATTTCTGCAGGGCTGTTTTCTGTCATCCTGAATATATTTTCTCTCCATAGTCATCACTTTTGTCATCATTCTGGGGACAGACCTTGTGTGTGTTTTGTTCACATTTTCAGTGGAAGTTGTGCTCAATGTCAAACAGGAAAAAAAAAAATCTGTAATTACCAAGAAAGAGTTGTGGGTGTTTTGCTTATAAATCATTATTCCATGTTTTAAGGAATTCTGGTTCTAGGTAAGGACATGAGCCTTAGAACTTTTAAAATTGCAGTTATATTAGAAGTTCTGAAAGTACTTTCTGTTGGATAAGACACTTCTAGATTGGATTTGGAGTGATTTTTGTGAAGATTATTGCTACTTGTGCAAACAACCAAGAAATAACTCCTAGTCTTTCATTTTATGTTGTAATTATTTTTGGGGGAGCAACAAATAACAGGCTTTTTTGTCCTCACACAAAAAATATTTGCATTAATTCCTCCAAGGTAGTGTGACACTTGTGAGCAAGGTGGGAAGTGCAGCAGGAAGCTGTTGCAGAAACCCCCAAAGCCTGGAGAAATTAAGTCCTTTGTTATAATTCTGACAATTTCAGGGTGCACATAAATCTCTAAGTACACACACACACACAAATTCAAAAGGAAGCATTTCTGTGGTCATGTACTTGCTGTAGAGTAGCAGTAAAAGTGTAGAAATAAATCACCAGGATAACCTTTCACTGAGACAATTAGCGGGCTGGGCATGACTCATTTAATAGTGTGAGATAATTATTTTTTATTAGAGGCAGGGGATTTCATACAAAACAAGAATAACATTGCAGCTGAATGGATGGACTCAGGGTATATCTATGACTACTACAAAAGTTCCAGTTTGTGCAATGATTTTTAAATATTATTTTTTCAAGGTATATATATTTATAAGGAAAGGTGTACACACATCTACTGATGTTTTCCAGCCTTCTACTTTCTCTGCAGATTGGGAAAAATGTCATTTTCTATTTCATCTCAAATTAGAGGTGTCAGTTTTCTGCCATTTTTTGTTTCTTGCAGGATGGCATGAGCATAAAATTCACAGACCTCCCCTGGAATTGGCCTTCACACATTCCATCCTCAGCAGGGAAATAAGAAGTGTTCATGTTCATCTTTCCACTGTGCCAAGGATTGCACTGAACTATTATTGTCAAGGTTTTGAGCCCCTATCCGTCATTATCTTGTTCATATTGGTTGTGAATATGAAAATTTCTAATATCCTTCTCCAAGAGAAGGACACAGCCATAGAATCACAGAATCCCAGCACAGTTTGGGTTGGAAGGGACCTTCAAGGTCATCTTCTTCCCACCCACCTTCACTGACCCACAGGCAGAAACCCCATCAGCTTTGAGGAGCTCCAGGATTTCAGCCCAGAAATGTAAGCCTGACAGCCTGTATTTGATTTTCACTCTCGTGCTTGGCCTCATTACTTGATGGTTTAACACACTGTGACATCAAAGGTGGAACTCCAGAAATCGCCTTTTGCTCCGACATCAGAGGCTCAGACATTTTGTTCAAAGGTGTAACAAATAGCAACACAGATTTAATCTCCTTCCAGCTCTCAGAGACAGTTCTGGAAGGAGCGCACAAAATGCCTTTGAGCCTCCCCACACTTTTCAGGCTGATCTGGCTTTGATAACACACACAGCATGAAGAATCCGAGTTTGAAACAGACTCCACTAATGTTACCTATTTGTTTGAGTTGCATGTTATTAGTGTTATCCTCAAGTGCTGTGCCTGACTGTATTTGTATTTCTACCACAGAAAATGTGATTACAGCACTAAACCTTTAAAATTAATGTACTTTTTCAGCTTTTAATCTAAAAGGGCATTTTCTTTGAACCAAAGCAGAATCAAATCTTACCATGTGCATAGTCTGGGATAGACCTTTAGGTTCCGGGGCTTTATTTCCCCCCAGACTTAATTTAATATTAAAAAAACCCCATAATGCTCTTTGGGATATGTCCACCTCAATTCCACCCACACATCCAGCAGAAGCTCCAAACAGCAAACAAGCTAGATTCACATTTTTCAAAAAGACTTTTAAAGCCCTACTGGAATCCAACGCAGTTATGGAATAATTTATGGAGAAGGGAGTAGTTACCAGGCTCTTCTAATGCATTTGAGTAGCTAATTATTAGTTATCTGTAAAATTGGGGAACATTTTTTTTATTTGAAATTATTTAACTTTATGAATTTAAATAACATCAAAAGTAGCACTTGTCCTGTCTGGTTTGTTTATTTTTTTGTCAGTATTTAATATCTGAATATTTGTCTACTGATCAAAGCTACAGAAAGCACTTTTCTGTAGGGAATTAGTGCAGTTTCACTAACAGCATCAGACATTTATCTATACCATATGTTAGACAAATAGCAAAATGCTGCTGTATTTCTATTTCTCTCCCAAGGGTAGCCATTTTAAAGATTTATTCTCCACCACCCACTTCTTTTATTGTGTTCATACTGAAAAACAGTTCTTACTTCTTCTTCCTACTGTGTTCAACCTCATCACTGTCAGTGCACCCATACCATAAGCTCCTAAAAAACAATATAAGGTGGAGAGAATATCTGTTATGTCTTAGTTAAGAGAATAGCAAATCTGAAGTATCCAAACATTAATATTTGAGCCTTAATTACTTAGAGGGAGAAGTTAGAAAAAGTGCCTTTTTACTTTCATCTTAATATTCTCCCCAAAGGAAAAAAAAAGAAAAAGGATTCTGAAAGCTTTAGAAATTACAATAAACAGCTTTACAAGGAAATGGGATACATAGGGGTTGTGCATTGTTCCAACATAGTAATTGCTACAGCTAATTAATCACATTATCAGAATATTTTCTTCATGAAGTTGTGATGAGTTTTCCATTAGCTCTATAAGCCACAGTGCATTTGGCACATCCCAGCCAGGGAGGAATATTGCACTACTGCCTCAGTCTCATTTGATGTTGTGGTGGGCTGACCCTGGGAGGGTGCCAGGTGCCCACCCAGCTGCGCTTAATTCCTTCACCTCAGCGAGACAGGAGGAAAACGTTGGTCAGAAAACCTTGAGGGAAGGCTAAAGACAGAGAGATCCCCTACAATTACCTTCCCAGGCAAAACAAACTCTGGGACAATTAATTTTATCTGGCCGCTGAGAAACAGAGGCAAAATCAAAAACACCTCCTTTGTACTGGCTCCATTTCAGTCCTTCATTCCCAACTCCTTAAGTCCCCACCAAGTGTCACCAGGAGAAGCCTAAGAGAGCCTGCAGTCCCTCCAGGACAGCTGCTCTTTCCTCCTTGTGCTTTCCCCCTGCTCCAGCACGGATCCTTCCATGCACTGCAGTCCTTCAGGATAAACTGCTCCAGCACGGGCTCTCCAGAGGCTGCAGCTCCTTCAGGACACATCCACATCCAAGGGCTGCGGTGTGGAACTCTGCTCCAGCACGTCTCTCCACAGGCAGCAGGTAAACCTTGTGCCATAAACCTTCTGCCCAGCCTGCAGGGAATCCGCACCCCAGCACTCGGAGCATTCCCTCCTGCCTCTTATTTCCACAAGACTCTTTGTTTCCTCACTGTTTCACTTTTCTAGGATGCATTTTCCCAGAGATGTCACTGCATTTGTTAAGTGTCCCAGCTGTGACACCTTGAGATGTTTCCCCCAGAGAGGGTTGGGGTGTTGTTATTTCTCCTGAAAATATTAGGGGTATTGAAATATTTTTTGGAACCTTAAGCTTCCTCTGGTACATTAAATGCAATCATCTGGAGCTGAAGAGGTTTTTGGAGGTTAAAACTCTTGGATTTAAAGGGGAAAAAATTTCACTTGTGTGCAAGTGTGGTGGTTTCAGCCTGTGTTGGGGCTGGTCTTTCCTGGTCTAATTTTCATTAATGGGAAGAAATAGGGTTTGTTTTACAAGCGGTACTTCATAATTTTATCAATTCATGTGTTTTTAAATTCAAAGGGGTTTGAAAGCAACATTGTATTGTGGTGTTTTATTCAATGATATTCCCTTAGCAACGCTTTTACATGAATTCTGGTTTCATTCTGATATCTAAAGGCAAGACTAGTAGCCAGGATCCTGTAGTAAATAGATTCAGGTGTGGGAAAACTTTGTGAGGCAATTTCTCACCTGAGTGGTGGCCTGGGCTGCTGGGTGACACTGTGGCTGAAGGGTGTGTTTTTCTGCTTTCAGAAGAGAATATACTTTCGTAGGACCAAAATGACCTTTATTTGATTCTTTCCATTGGCTGTTTTTCATTTTGGGTAATAATGCTGTTTTCCACGAAACATTTGTCTTGTTATTCTCCTCCCCTCTTACAAAATTTCTCAGCAGTTGTCCTTAATTGCCTCCTGACATTACTGCTGTGGACCTCCACACACTCCTGTAGACAGCATGGCTCATGAAGCTTAATGAGAGTTAAGTTCATTAAATTAATCCTAGTAATTAACAAACTTGCTGCTTACTTCTCACTTGTCTAATTTGTGACAGTCTTGGCAATTGGCTTGCACTGTAAGTAGGATTGCATCCAAAAAGTCCACAAAAGTGAGAAGTAAATTCATCTTCATTAAAATTATATTACTGGTTTTAAAATCTTTTCCTGATACCTATTGACTAAGAAATGTTTTTTTCTTTTAGAAAAAGAAACCAATAACAAGAGATTTCATTACAGTAGCTTTTCTTCCCTTACATTAATGTCTGAAATAAATTTTGGATACAGTAAATTTCCTTGAGTCCTTGTGATTCATTAGAATACACCTTTGGGCTCCGTGGGAAGACCAAGTGGACAAGGTGGATCTAAATAACATGTTCTAAAAGCCTAAAACCAAACGCTCAATGCCTTCTGATAATGCCTTGATCTTAGTTTAATATTTGTATTCAGTATTAAGAATGTCAGTAAGAACAAGATGAATCTTTTTTAGAAGGTCCTATGGAGAAGAGGTGATGGATCTGACACTCAGCATGCCAACCTTAATAATGGAGATTGATTGGGAAGGCTCTGAATGTGCTTTTATTTTTATTTTTGTTCAATTGACTTTAGTGAGTTACTTGTTTATGTTCCTCTATCTGAAACTAGAGTTGGGAGTACTGAGATTTTATTATTGTTAAAAGGTTTTATCCCTGACATAGATTTTGGTCTTTGATAGAATTAACCACGTGCCAATATAGGAAAAGACTTTAAAGCCTTTCTTTCTCTTGCTACAATTGAGAAAATACCGTGCCATTTCAAATGCTGAATTTAGAATGCTGAAACAGGTGAGGCTTTGCAATGAGCAACACTTGTAAGTGTTCATAGCTTTTATTTGCAGCAGAATGCAGACCAAGAAAGGGGAAAGCATGCTGTGTCTGCTCTGGGCATGTCAGGAGACACCAAACCTCCCCCCAGCCCCACGCTGCTGTGAGACCTGAATTGGGGTGGCAGTAGGTCAGAAAAGTGTTTGCCATTGTGATGCCAACCCATGTAGACACCTGAGCTCAGCTTAGGGGAAAGGAGAACTCCAATAATTTTGACAGTTGCTGCCTGAAGTGGAATTGGGTGTGGATGGAGGTATGAGCTTCGATTCCTTTTCCATGAGAAGGACGAGCCACCCAAACTCTACTGGATCTTATCACTTCTGGAGCTTAGACTAAACTTTTACCAGATGTGTTGCTTTCTCCTAAAAGTAAATTCTGGAAAAACATCTGAAAGAATAATAATTTTCTTTCTCTTCTCAAGCCATACATGCAACATCATAGTGCTTGGGCTACCTGCTGCTAGAGCAACTTTCTTGCAGACAGACTTCAATTCCTGACACCATCCAAAGGGATGTTGTGTAAACTGCAGACCCCTCGTGCTGGGGTACCCTGAACAGCTGCTTCTGAAAATGTGGGGCTGTGCAGCAATGACGAGTTCATGGAAGGGGAAAGCAGTGGGGAATGTGAGTGTGTTGGCCATGACTGCACTGCTGAAGCAGTTAATGATGCAGAGACAGGATGTCCCATCCAGGGCACCAGGCAGGATGAGCAGTTGTGATGATTGCAGTTTGTATGGACAAAGGGCACTTGAATAAAAAAACCAAAAAAAAAAAACCACAAAAAAACCCAAACCCTACCAATATGTTGTTAAATATAATTCAGCTTAAAATAACTTTTCTAAAATTTACTATTGTAAATGTAAATTTGTAAATTTGACGAATGGCCTGCTTCCAAAATAAAAATATAGCTTGAATTGCAGAATTAACAATGTTAAGGAGGTTTGTCTGATTATAAAATGTCAGAGAAATTATGATCTCTACTATTGCATATGTGAAGTTGGTTTTAACTGTGCTGTTGGATGGCTGATTTTTTTTGACTGTCCCACCATTCTTACAATTAATTATTTTTATAGACATTTGTCCATGGAATAGACTTCAGGCAAAAATCTTTAAAAGTGACTGTATCTGCTTGGATTTTCAACAGCTTTATGAGTTTGCAAATCAGTGGTATGCATGTGAAGGGACATAGTGGCTTCCTTTTTTTAACCTGATTTAATTCAGCTTTCCCAGGGTGATTCTGCTAATGATGATCTAATTCAAACTAGGCTGCTTGGCTCCAAGGCAGGCTGTTTTTCCTTTTAAAGACCTAGAAGAGGGAATGCTCTAAGGCAAAGGGAGGCTGAAAGCAGAGTATATCAAGATAAAACCCCCAAAAGTTCTAGGAGGAAACATTGCTTCCTAAAATCACTGAAAATATATATATAGTCACAGAATGAGGAGGGAAAAGCCCTCCCAGCCCAGGGAGCCCACCCTGTGCCCGATGCCCACCTTGTCCCCCAGCCCAGAGCTCTGAGTGCCACGGCCAGTCCTGCCTTGGACACCTCCAGGGCTGGGCACTCCAAACCTCCCTGGGCAGCCCCTTCCAATGCCTGACCGCCCTTTCCAGGCAGAAATTCCTACTGAAATGCAAAAATAAGTATCTGAAACATGGAATCAAGTGCCTCATTCTTCTCAAAGTTTGCAAAGCCCCACCGCCTGAAGTGCTGGATCTGTTGGTCTGCGAGAACTCGGAATATGGTGCAAACTGTTGCATTATGAGATCTTATGCTTCCATCTGTTTTTTATGGCTTTTGATTTCACTAGTTGAGAGGCATCATACCTTTCCAATTTCCTTGATTAGCTGCAGTTAGGAGGTTCTGAATGTGTGTCTATTTGTAATCTTATATAATTGACTCCAGGCAAATTGCTTATTTTTAGTGTTTGAGTAACTGAGATCAAAATTATTCTTCCATTGTTAGCACTCAACCAGGTGCTTTCTTTCATTTAAAATAATGAAGTCATTCCAAAAAAGAACCCAAACCCTTTGCATGTGAACATGTGCTGCATTTCTGAGTTCCTGCTTTTTAAAAAAAAAAAAAAAAAACCAACAAAAAACCAGGAGCAACGCTCAGATGTAAAGACTTTGAAATCTTTGTTCAAATTTTGTAGCTAAGATTCACCTCAGTATGTTCCCAGGCATAATCTAGAGATTTGGAAAAAAGACTTGCAAACTTGTAATTTCTAAGATTTCTAACAAAATTGTAACTTGTGTTATTTTATTTATAAGTGCTGAAGAAAAGCAGAAAGTAGTAAATATATGGGTAAGTAAAAAACCAGTGCTGAAAGTGTTTCAGACCCAACTTTAGTTATTTCAGTAGTAGAAATTTAATAAAAGATTGTGTAAGATTTTCAGGTGACCTCAGAGTGAACAGATGTCATTTAAATGGTCAGAATTTGCTTGGTATAAATTATTTCTGTGTATCAAGAGCTAGACCATTATAGTCTTTTTTAATGCAAAGTAAGGAAATCACTGAAGGGGCAATAGAAAGCTTGGTAATTAATGTTACTTGGTGAAATGTGGTATCAGGTTTGAGCAGAATCATGTTTGGGGAGCAGAGGAAGGAAATAAGTAAGTGGCAGTACCCTTAGTAAAACCAAAGTAGCTACTCTAAGTAGTTAAGTCCCTTCTTGAAGGGATGGCTGTGGGTTCAGATATAGTACATGTTGGAATTGAAGTCTGTAATCCCATCCCCAGTGCTCCGTGGGGGGAGCCTGGCTTGCAGTGAAGGAATGGGAATACAAATCAACAAGCTGGTGACAACAGCAAAGCCAGCTACAAGTATAAACTGGAAATAGTTTTAATTAGAATGCAGGAATTAATTTTCCAATAGAGGGGCATATGGAATTTTGCTGTGATCACTGTGCAGAAAAGAAAGAACTACTGTGAGGAAAATAGAGCTATGTTGCATCTGCTTTAAAAAATGAACCTTCTGTCTTCCCCTTTACCCTATTTTTCGTGACTATTATGTTTTGATAGAACAGATATATTAATAACTGATGAATAAACCATGATAACTTTCTTTTAAATAGAAGAGTGAAATTAGCATCAGCCTTTAAATCTCGATGATTGGTTTAACACTAAGTCATTAAAATCATAGTTGGAATAAGTCATTTATTCTGTAATGAATTCTGTAATCAATAACAATAAGGGATTTTGCGAAGTCATTATTTTGCTGAGTAAAATGTGGGAGCATGTTTAAATCCACTTTATTTTCCATTTACAGATCTGTTTATTGCTATCCGTGTTATTTATCCTCGTACAAAGTCCACACAAAAAAGTTCACAAACAATATTCCAGCTCTCAGTTAAGTGGCAAATTTAGTAGTCTGAGGAATAGAACTTGTGGCTCCAGAACTGCCTCTCCTGTAATAGTTTAGTCATAATTTTGAACAAGTTTTTAAAAAACCCCAAAGCACCAACTCTTTTATTGTAATTCATTTACCTGCTATGAAGGATAAATATATGAATTGTAGTTTCAAGATGAAAGGATTATTCACTGAAATAATTTGACATATTACTCTCAATCTAAAATAAGCCTGGGATGCAACAGGTCCTTAAATGTTATAGAGAATATGGAACAGAGCCAGGAATTTCCTGAGCGTTATGCTGAAGTCTGAGAGGATAGTGATGATCAGTATTGATCTAAAAGCCTAAAACACCTTTATATATATTTTTTTTTCAATGACATTAAGGCAGTTTTGATACCGAGGCAAAGAAAGAATGGAACGGTGCAGGTGATAGTGCTTTCTCAGTAAATTGGCAGGTAGTTTTCCACTGACAGAGTTGAATGCATCCTTGAAAGCTGCTTAAGACGTGAAGAAAAGAATTCAGCAAAGTCTGTTTTCTGCTGCTTGTTTGCCCCCAAAGACCTTTGGCTCCTGGATTCTGGTGTCACTCTGTGAATTGAGTTACAGGTAATACTCAGCTGCCACGTTGACCTCAGATAAATGTCCCTGCCATTATCAAAGGCAACAAAAACTTGATGTAGATGAATTTGTTCATTTCAGACTAAACTGGGCTGATTTACTCTTTGCTTGATAGAGGTTAAGAACATGCACACAGCCAGCTGTTGTACTGGAGGTGATGTGAAGCATCACCTGAAGCACTTCTCAGTGCAGTGGGATCTGGCACGTCTTCAATTGCATGATCCACAGATCTTTGCATTTTTAAGTAATTTCTTTGATGGCCAAACAAAAAGAAATCGTGAAGGATGGGTGTTGACAAGTCTTTATATTTCTTGTGGTAAACTTCTGAGGTACAGGTGTGTGCTGAGTGGCCAAAGGGTGGTAAGAGATGGAAAACCAACAAAAAAGCATTTCTGACCTGTGTATTTTGTGTAGAGTTCATAAACTCACAGAATGGTTTGGCTTGGAAGGCACCTCGAAGACCATTCAGTTCTACCCCCTGCCATGGGCAGGGACACCTTCCACTGTCCCAGGTTGCTCCAAGCCCCCTCCAACCTGGCCTTGGACACTCCCAGGGATGGGGCAGCCACAGCTTCTCTGGGCACCCTGTGCCAGGGCCTGCCCACCCTCATAGCCAAGATTTCCTTCCCAATATCCCACCCCTCCCTGCCCCCTGTCAATGTGAAGCCATTCCCTTTGTCAGGTCCCTCCATTCCTTTTCCAAAGTCCCTCTCCAACTCCTCTGGAGCCCCTTTAGGTACTGGAAGGGACTCTCAGGTCCCCCAAGACCCTTCTCTTCTCCAGACTGCCTTCTCCAATGGTAAGTTTGGAGCAATGCATGGAGCTCTCATACATTTTCTTAGTGGATGACAAGCAGGAATTTACTTCCTGCCTCATATTTTTAACTGCTTTCCAAGATATGCCTTTATACAATGTGTGTTTTTTCAGTGCCACGAATCCTAAATCCTGATATTTTCATGTACAGAGTCACAACATCTACTGGGAATTCGACTTCTCTCAGGTTAAGACTACAAAACAAAGTCTGTCCTGGGCTTCTAAAAGTAACAGAAGCTGGAAATTGAGTCTTTGCATTTTTTTCAAATTTTTCTTGCTCCTTAAAAAGAAGGAAATGTTTATAACAATATTGAAATGTCTTCCTAGCCTTCATATTTTCTGTTGTCTACCTTGAAACTTCAGATGCTCAGCTGTTTCTAGAAAATGTAATAATATTGCAATGTTTCCCAGCTGACCTGTCAAATTCAGGCATTTATTCAGGAATCAGTTGTTTGTGTGTGTGGACATTGAGTATCTGATCTATCACTCAACACCTTTTGTTTATTCTAGTCTTGTCTTGAAACGTATGTTAAGTCTTGTTGGTTTAATCCTGTGTCCCCCTGTTTCCCAACATATTCAGATAAAACATGAAAGGCAAAATGATAAAGAGAAGTGACAAAAAGCCTGAATTTCTGCTGATTTTTATATTTGTGATGATTTTTTCTGTTCTGAATTTCAGGTTAAGGCATGTTGTACTAGCCTTTCATCCCTTTGAGTGTTACAGTAAGATCATCACTTTATGCTGTCATAAAACCTCTTTTAAAGGCAAATCTTTCAACATATTTGAAATAGGGGAAGAGAATAAAACAGTTCAAACTACTCTCAAAGTTGTAAATGAATCTACCTGCCAAAACAAACCTGATGACAAAATTGAAGCATTCAAGAAGCAAAGAATACTAGAAACAACAAAGGGCTGTCTCAGAAGTAGATGGAGTTATTTTTAGTTTGGGGTGGTGGGGTAGAGAGTGCTTTTGGTTTCTGATATGATTGTTCTGAAAAGTTTCCATGCAGAGGAAAACATTCCACTAAGTTTTGTGTATATTAAATTACTGCTTACAGAAAGTGGAAGAAATGAGCATATTCTTCTCTCTTCTGTTTGTGAATATTTCCAAGCTTTGCTGGGTTCTTTTTTAGTATTATTATCTGCTTGGGAATTATTGAGTTCATGGTTTTGACTCCCACCCTCTGCCAGCAGACCAGTTTGTGCAGGTTTTGAATCTCCAAACAGCTTTCTGTAGACACTCTGTGGGGCTCAGAGTAATTTACCCCGTGGCTCAGGCTTGACATAAGAATGCTCGTGTGATTTGCTGACCTTTATCTCGTACCTCGATGTGATACCCTTTTTTCCTCTTGTCTTGCTCCATGTCTCTGTAGAGTGTACATTTTTTGGCAAGGTGAAAAAGGGCTAAAATACACTTGTTCTCTTTTCCCAATAATGCTTTGTATGTATTTGTACCTTTATATGAAAAAGGCCTATAGAGAAAGTATCATTTATTTCTTGCATTAAAGCATGAACAAAGTAAACAAGTGGAGAAGAAGTTGAGATATATCCAAGTATTATGTTACTTTTCTCTTGTTGACTGAATTGGTATTTGCTTTGAGAGAAGATGTTTCCCTGTAGAGTCCAATGCCTTGCTCCAAGTTTGAATTGTTTGAGGAAAATGAGTGGGGTTTTTTTGCCTTTTCCTTGTTGCACAAAGGTAATAACTAATTCAGTTAATCAATGTATGGTATCCTTTGAGAAGAGCTTGGAGATTAAAATTTTGACGTTAAGACTTGCACAATGTAATTTTTTTTTTTTTAATGATAAAAAGAGTATAGGTGAGGTTAAGCAGACCAAATTAGTACATGGTGACACCAGAAGTTTTTGGAGATACTGTTTTCCAAATCAGTGATCACATACTTGAAAGCTTTGATATGGAGTATTTAGTAGTGATACCATTATTTCAGAAAAAACCCCGTAAGGTCCCTGTATAACAACCTCAGTTTAAAAGACAAGCTTTTAATGTGATATGAGCATAGAATATATCAGTTCTATACTCTGAAACACAGAAGACTACAGATATTTTAACTGATTATTGCTTAATGATTGCTGTTGACTTACAGGAACAATAAAATTATAGTCAGCTGTAGAATTCAATATATATTTCTGCATCATGTAATGCTGTGATAGGTGCACTGAGGAGTTATTGCCACTGCAGTTTTTAGCCTGCTCATTTGTTTGAATGGTCTCTAGCTGGTCTACAACCAATTTCTTCATCTCTTATTGCAGAATGGAAGCACTAACAATAATGCTCATGTGATACTTGGGGATAAATTGAAAGAGTGGTGCCAGCAGGAGCTCCTCTCCAATCCACTGGCATTCTTTCAGACCCTGAATATGCCAATTTCTTTGACCTGGATTACATTTCTAGCAGGAGAGAACACTTGAACGCTCCAACTCTGTGACACAGTTTCCTCTCTCTGAAGAATGCTTGTTCTACCCTGTTTGTGTGTCTGTGAGGGGATGTGATTTATGCAACCAGCAGCTGGTTTCAGCACCACAGAACAACTCTTTTAGAGTAAGTCAGATTATTTACGTGTAGTGGTAGCATTGCTTATATCTCTGCCTGGTGACTTCTGCTTCGATTTATGTCACTGCAGAAAGCATCTGGTTGTTCTTTCAGTTCCCTGACAGTTCAGGTTTGGGTTTCACACTCTGCTTGCACTGTTTTCACATTTCTGCCTTCTCTGGCTGACTGTTGTTATAAATCAATGTTTGGTCAATTTGTCTTCCACTCTGTCTCAAGGCTCCCCTAGATGCATGTTGACAGTATGAAATAGTTTCTTCATACTAACTAGAATGGTTACTGCCCACATGCAAAATGAATTAACTTCTGCCTCTCCAGGAGGAGGAAGGAATGAATGGAGAAATTAAACTTAAACTGCATTTATCAAATAAATACTACAGAAACCTCCTGTGTTCTTTACAGTGCTTTAATGCTGCCCTACACGTAATTGAAACTCCAAGTCCCTGGTAGTTCTCAAAGTGTCACCACAATGGTTCTGCCAAAGGAACGATTCCTTCATCTGAAGGTTTTGTGTCAGGAAACAGAGTCAGCTCAGGGCAGAAGAACAAATAATACACTGATCAGAATGACCGTTTCTTGGAGAAGAACCATGTGTACCCCTCCAATACTGTTTGTGAAGCTGGTGACCTCCTCTGTGGAAACAGGCTGAGAGAGCTGGGATTGTTCAGGCTGGAGAGGAGAAGGTTGTGTGAAGATTTCACAACACCTGCCCACATCTGAAGGGGTCTACACAGAAGCAGGACTGTTCATGGGGAGCTGGACTGACAGGACAAGGGGGAACAGCTTCAAACTGAGAGATGGGAAATTTGGGTTGGATATTAGAAAGGAATTGTTCCCCGTGAGGGTGGGCAGGCCCTGGCACAGGTTGCCCAGAGAAGCTGTGGCTGCCCCATCCCTGGGAGTGTCCAAGACCAGGTTGGACGGGGCTTGGAGCAACCTGGGCTGGTGGGAGGTGTCCCTGCCCATGGCATGGGGTGGAATGAGATGGACTTTAAGGTCTGTTCCAACCCAAACCGTTCTGTGAGTCTATGACCTGGCTGTAGTGCAGACTTTTAATAACAGTGAAGTGGTTTGTGGGTGACATTTTTCTTTCTTCGAGGCAGAAAGGTGCTGAAATGCTTTGATCCCTAAACCTCTTCTGAAATGAATGTAGCACAGGGATGAAATTTGCCAAGAAGTGAATTTCCTGCCTTGCCAAAAGATGAGCTCTAAGCAAAGAATGTTTATTTACTGACAGGTAAAACCAAAGCTTTCATCTGGAGTTTTGAGCCTACTTTAGTTTGTCTGACTGTACAAATTCAGTAAGTTGTTTTTAAGTCTGCATGGGGAAAAGATAGGAAGAATTCACCACAGTTTTGATGAAATCAAATTAAAAATTCATGGAACTAAAGCACTGTTCTGCCTGATCCAGTTGGAGACAAGTTTGTGAAATAAAAAAACATTAGGAGATGCAGAAGCCTCTGGTGCGTTATTTTATTTAATTTTAAATGTAACTTGTCTATTTTGTGATGATATTATCACTTGCCTCTTGAATACAGTAATTCTCAGAGGAATAATCTTCCCTCCTACGCTGCTGATGTAGGAATGTGCTGTATTTGATGATCAACAAGAGTATACTCCAGAAAGGTCTTTAAGCCAGTAGTGCTTGGAGGAAACAGAGATTGTATCAGTAGCGAATCAATACTTTCTTTTCATATTTGAGGAACATACATATTTGTGCTAGATAAATACAGCACTACCTGCTTTTGTTTAGTTTGCTTACCTGTACAAATTCCAGAGATCATATCTGCATTTTTTTCATTATGATCTCAAAAGTCTATTCACAACAGATAACTACAATATTAGGGTGGGTTTTTTAACATTCCCTTTTGTATGCTGGAAATAGGCATGGTCTGGAAAATAATAGAGAACTAATAGTAAACCTTTGTTAAAATAGCTATTGCAGTTGGGAATAGCAAGGAAAGTTAAATATCCCTTACAGGAAGAATTTAGCTATTTCAGTGGGATACCTCACAGATGACTGCTTTAAGCAAGAACAACAAAGCAGGAATGCTATGTGACTCTAATTTGCAGCATAGTAACTCAATTAAAATGAGAAAAAATACAACAGTGTGGAAATGAAATGGTGTGATGAACAAGTGCAAATTGTATCTCCAGTTTCATGCATTTTGATAATTACAATTTCTTGACTAAGTCTGTGTACTTCCAGCAGTGTGTCAGGCAATTTACAGAAGGAGACAGGGAAGGTCAAGTTCAGTAAAAGTCCACGTGTGGTCTCACATCATTCCAGCAAGAATAAATCAGGTTCCTGAGAAGTTTGGGACCACTCAAACACATACTGAAGTGTGCAGAAGAGAGCTGCTCATTAGATAAGCACTGTTTTGAGAACCAGACACCTTGGTATGAGATGTGCATCAAGCAGACACCCTGAGCAGGCAGCTGGAGGGGAAGGGATGTGACAGGGAGTGCTGGGCATAGAGATGTGCGCACACAGCTCAGCCTGTTTTTCGGGCCTCCTGGGCTGCAGGGAGGGGAGGAGACATGTTGGTCATACAACACAGTGGTGCAGGATCTGGTACTTTGTTGAGTCCATGTTCAACAGCATCAATATTTTCACAAACCACTCCTAGAATCCAGGACCCATCTCCTGGAACTGCTTGTGCTGTCTGAACAGCAGGAGACTTCCAAACTTGGAATGGAAAAACAACCAGCACTCCCAAGAGCTATCAGTGAGGAGAGGGGGTGCATCACTGCTTGCACTGCACAAGGGCACACGAGAAGGGTGGCGTGGGTTTTCATGAGCACAGAGTTTTTCACTTGCCTAAGTTCTATGTCCCACTTTACATATTAATGTTCTTCATGCAAACGCTGGAGTTGGCTGTAAATGGTAGCCTAAAGGAATAGATTTTATAAAGTACTGGGAAATTGCTTTGCATTATGTTCAGAGGAGTGTTATGTAATGGAAGCAGTAATTTTAAAATTATGTGCTTTCGTCTCTAGATGGAGAAATGTTGGGAAATCTTTATTGTCTAAAATGTTTAATGGTTGAGAATTCCATATGTAGTGCTCCGGATCTTGTAGTAAATATTGTCCTAATCTGCCACAGAAATACAGCAACTTCAGCTCTAGTAAATGAATAGTATTGTCTGGGTTCTGTAAGTAGATTGGATTTAAAGTGGTTGAATTCTGGCTTTGTCAAGTAGAGAAAAAGGAGGACTCCTTCCTGAGATGGCTGTCTAACTGAATAGTCCTTTTGAGATAAGGCATCAATAACTTTCTCCTAATCTTAGTTGAGCTTAATCAAACACCTCACTTATCAGACTTAGCTGCTCTCAGGTAAAAGCCTCCTTATCTGGCATTCACAGGGTTTTAGAGGAAGTTAGTTAACATCAAACAGCGCAGATTTTGAGCATGACAAAGTCACCTCTGCTCTGCCGAATACAAGCAACCACACTGCTCACAATCCATGAAAAGTAACCAAAGCTGAAGTCTTACCAGGCTCCAGTCACAACTGGGAAGATTTTATTAATGATGATAATTGCTGGGAGTTTTGTTCTTTGGAGCTGTTGTGTTCCTGAATGGAACAGCACCAGGTTTAATGTGCATAGTGGGCTGAATCTTTATTGCTCAGGGAAAAAAATAAATCTAAAGGACAGTGAAAGGGATGTAAATTTGCATTGTTGAAGGATTATTTTCATAATAATTCAGTCCACCAGTGGGTCTACATTGCCAAGTTAAGTTATATATAGAAAGCCAACTGTTAATTTTGCTAGTTTGATGCATCTCTGTCTCTGAATTTTTACTCATTGTACATGTCAGTCTATGAAGCACAGGAGGGCTGCCTTAGGATCTGATTATGCTAATTTCATTTAGAACAGGATCTGTTTTGTTAGTAAATACCCAGAGAAGATCCAGAGAAAGGAATTTGTTTGTTAAATAGTAAAGAAGATATGAGAGAAAAGATGTAGTCCAGAAAGGGAATTGACTTGGCACCGATGTAAAGTAATAAGGGTGATATGAAAGTCTAAGGGAAATGTTTCATTTCAAAAGATAAAAAGCATTATGAAGATTTCAAAGACCTAGACTGCTGCTGAACTGTATCTGGTGAAAGAGGAGTGTGAAATATTAAGCATTTGAAATGTTTTGTTCATATGGGAATTCATTTGAAATTGTTGTTGATTTTATTATGCAGTTCATGTTAATGGATATTTGACTGTAAGGTTGATTATTAATGAAGGACAAATGAAATCTATGCTTAATGTTATGCCATAGCATGTCACCTTGAAACTTTAATTGTTAAAATTCAATCGGGCCAGACTCGATCAGTATTTCAATTGAGAGCCACGAGATACACTGAAGTGGTGCTGTGACAGGCCCCAGAGCAGCTTTGTGACAATTCCTGCCACATTTAGACACAGGGACCGAAGGACTGCGGCCTTTCATGAGCTTATATTATTTTAAGATGGAGAAAAAGAAGCCCCAAACCAACAAACAACCCACTTTGGAAGGTCTTGGTTGGACACCAGTCAACAAAACCTGTGTAACACTTTCTATAACAAATAGTCTCTTGGTGGCTGTAATATTTATTTTAAACTATTTTGAGAATGCTGAGTGATTGTTTTGTTCCATCCCATGATCTGCAAGTATAAATTTGCTTCAGAATTCAAGGCCCTTTTATAAAATATTTTACAATGGTACAGTAATACTCCTTGGAGCAGGCCAGGACTTTTTCATGTCCATGTGGAGGGTGGAGCTCTTTGAATAGTTTGGTTCTTTTTCTGATAGAAAATATTGGTTTGTCAGAAGTGTTTCATTGAGTATAAAATGTTGGCACTGGGATGGTGGTTTTTTTTTTTTTTTTCAGAACTAAGCAGTCTGCTTTATTCCTTTTCTCCAGTCCCCAAACACAGGAGCTCCTGTCACCAACCCAGCTCTCAGCATTGCACCCTTCCTTTCACAGGCATTCATGCAAAATGGGACCCCAGGAGACCCTGGAATGGGAGCCTGGCCTTGCCCATGATTGTAAGTGATGTGGACTGATGGGAACAGAGCTGGAGAACAAGGCAGCTGTTTTAGAAGACCTGTCATCCACCACATGTGCTTTCTTGTGGTTTTTATCATGAGCTGTCGCCTGGCTCAAGGGAAATACATACATGGTTGCAGTTGGAATGTCACAGTGCCACGCTGTGGTTGTTTGGAAGATAGAGCATAAGCAAGAAACTCATCTGTGGGCCCCTAAAACCACAGGGCAGAGCTTTGGTCCTTGCTCATCTCTGACTTAGGTGAGACAGGCTGGCATCAGGCTGACACCTGTGAAGAGCATGAGCTGTTTGTCTCCTCTGTAGTTCTTTTTCATTTCATTGAAACCAGCACTTGTCTCTGGGAGGTTTTTATATTCCTGTGAAGTGAGCAGAGGGGAATATCACAAGAACCAACATAAATTCAGGAGTCTTCAGTTTGTTCTTGTTTCCATTTCTTTCCAAAACAAAATAAATTTCAATATCCAGTTGCTTTAGTCAGGCTTCAGATGTGACCTGTGTATTTAATATAATCTAATATTCATTAAACAATTCTAAAGAGTCATTGTTCAAAAATGTATCTGCCATTAGGGCCTCTAATGGATTCCCTCAGGTGATCCCTGTGGAACTGTTCATCTGCAGAAATCCCTTTCTGATCTCATCTGCCTTTCCACTCAATGTGCTTGTGAAATTAAAAACCTGCAAAACGCCTAAGAAATAAGCTGGGAGGGAAGGACAAATCACTCTTCTAGAGCTGCCTGTCTGGGTGTCTGTGGCCCAAGCCAGGGAATGGTCACCCTGTGCCTGTGAAACAGCTCAGGGTCTGTGAATGATGCCAGAGGTGCCCCAAGGCAGTGCCCCAGCACAGCTTCACCCTCAAAAATAAGCAAGAAAAGTAATACCCAAGCAATTATCAATGCATTTAAACTTGTGTACCTCCAGCCTGATTTCTTCAGCTGTGAGTGGGAAGCAGTGGAAAGCACATACAGGTAATTGCTTTGTTATGTTATTTATCTCACAGGTCCTAGGGATGTTATAGCCACACAAAGTTCAAATCTTTTGAATGATGGCAATTTGAGGAGGCCTAAAGGGTAGACAATAAAAGAAACATAGGCAGGGTATACAGTGGCTGTAGCAGAGCTAGAAAGAGAATTAGGAGTTCACTCTTCCCCTTCTATACATTAGAAGAGATGCTTTAATGCTGTCAGGTCTCAATATTTTTGTAGGACCTGAGGAGAACAATTTAAATGCTAAAATTCATTGAAAATATAAAGAACATTTTCAATGAACAAATGAATGTTCCTTTGTGACATGGGACACTACTGGAATCTTTAGAATTGAGACATATGGCCTCGACATGGGTTAAACAACCTGCATATAGCTGGGATTATAGAAGTCTTCTCACATTCTAATTACAGTTCAGTGTTTCAGGCACTGTTGTCTTCCCCCATTCCTTGCTACCAGCAGCACATATGTGACTTGGCACTTTAACTGTGTGCATTGTTCACGTTATATCACATCAATAAGGTCAGTGCACCTGAGGTAGAAGGAGCTACTGCACAGCTTTCCCCTCTCTCTGCTCCAGCGTGTGTCATAGCAAAGGCTCCACAGGTCATTGTGTTGGTATCTCTGGGCTTTCTTCTGCCAGATGGTTGGGTTGCAAGTGTGAGGTCTCAATCTCATTCCTCTTTTATTTTTTTCCCTTCCTTTGGTTTATCTTTGATTCTGGAGAGTTTGTTAAATCTGAGTGCAGCATGTATAATTTTCTCATTAAATCAAAGGACAAGGTCATTATATGTTAAAAGGAGGAAATAACTAGTTCACACATGTTATCTTCACAAAAATATGAGCTGAGCAATTCTGTACTGACCTTTCAATATCATTCAAAATTAAATTCCATATGCACTCTGCTACTATCTTCTGTTCTGCTGCTATGATGCTAGAATGGCTTTTAGTAAAAATATAAATGGAAATTGTTCCATTGCAGTTGCTTGGCCCTGATTTTTGTTTTTTTATCTATATTTAACTTTTTAATCTAACACACACATGTTTTCACTGTACTGATCACGGGAACATCAGGTAGTTTCTAACTGCAATGAAACCCACTAAGATCTTTGCATGCACTGCTCTCTCCAGAAACCCAGGCCTTGATGTGCTTAAATGTAACAAGTGGAAGGACTTGCATTGTTAAATACAGTAGAAAAGACATTAATATAGATTTGTAGTCTTAAAATGAATTGGTCTGTCTCGGTGGCAGGAAGTAATTTCTGCAGGGTGTAATTCTGAACACAGAAGAACATTGTTACAAAGGTGCTGGGAAGATATAGAACAGTACCAGACAAGCCCCCAGAGTACACATTTACTAGAGGAATATTAGAGTGATTTGAGAGTGGAGAAATGGAATAATAACACTCAGGGCTGCAGTGTTCACATCTGTGAATATGCTTAATTGTTTTATAGCAGCGCTTTAAATGTGGTGCCTGACAAATAGAAATGTCTAAGGTGCCTCCTTATTAGGGCTTCACCTGAGGCCTTAGGATGGAGGAATTTCTCTCTGCTAGCAGCAGTGTCCTGTGTGAGCTAATAATTTATGGAAATGCATGGATACTGTGCTAAGGGAGGCAGGTACTTGGGGAGGAAAGCTCTGTTTTCAGAACTTAGCAGAGCTGGCTTTTAATATTTACTGTGGTCTTGGAAAACAGCAGAGCATAGATAAATATTTGGGGGATGTGGTAGAGATGATGACTACCAAAAATGAAGCATTGAGGCCAGAGACTGTGCTGGATAAATGGGTAATATTTTATTGAAGACTCTTGACTGGGACCTGATCTAATGGTGATGAAATTAGGGATGGGTAAGTGTTTCATCTTAATGCATATTGTCTCTGGAAGCTCCAAACAAAAGATTTGCACAGGAGGAGAACAAACTTTGTCAAGGCTGAGGACTAAATATTAAACAGCAGTAGGAGTGCCATGTTTGGTTCTGCTTTATCCCAGATGAATGTCCTGACCTTCCCGTTTTATTAGTCTGGGATATCTCCGTGTCTTTCTGGGTTTGACCAGAGACCTTTTCCAGTGTACTGCTGAAGTTGGTCTATTCTCAGCCTTTTGTGTCTTGTGACTAAAAATAGTTTAGTTGAGCTAGTCAAGAATTTGGCTGGTTCAAACACAGACAGGGTGACTTGCCAAACTAGAAAGAGCACAATGAAATGATTTCAGTTTGAAGTTGAGTTCATCCCTTTGCTTTAAGATAAGAAATTCCTGAACTGAGAAGGCAGATACAACCTCGACTTTAAGAAAGGACACAAGGAAAGGTCAAAACAATTTAGAAGAGATTTGCCTCTTCAAATAAGGCAAGTAGTTATGTTGTTTTAAAAAAGGAAATGAAATCTTCATTGTGGAGGACTTATTCATGTAAAACAGATTAAAATATGCATTCATAATATGTAAATATAGAGTCAATTAACATGAAGCTTTTTTACAGTATAAGTGATTGTAACCTGCCAGTGTCCTCTGGGACGACTTTGAAACCGAAATGCTTCTTCTCTATAGTCCCAGTTAACAAAAATCAATAAACAGTAAACAGAGCAGTCTGTTGCCAAGTGAGCAGTGTCTGAGTAGGACAGTTTAATTTTCAGCAGATGAGCAGAATTCACCAGGAACAGATAGACTCAGGAGCCCTGCCTGCATTCCAGGACCAATTCCAGTAGGCAACAGAAAGAGTAAAATTCAGAGAGAGGATTAAAATCTGTGTGTTTGGGCTGACTCCTGTCTGGTTTGCCTCAGATTTCATCAGTTACACCCCTATGAAATCAAGATGAAGAGGGTATAAACAACACTGAGACATTTATTTCCAGTTTCAGTTTGATCTTTTCTTTGATCCTTGAAAGCTTCCGTCAAAGCAGGACAGCTTGAATCTGTCAGGAGGCCTGTTGGTGAAGAAGGTCATGGTGTGTCAATTTAGCAAAGGTGACATCTTTCCCCTGCAAGTGATTCTGCTCAGTGTCTCTGCGAGAGGAATGCCAAGGACAGAGGCCAAACTCTTATTAACTCCTACCATTGCCACAATTCACTGTGAGATTGAGGCCGTCAGGGATGCTCAAGTCATAATAAAGAGGTAATATTGTTTATACATAAAATTATACAAGTTCATGTCAGATTTTTTTCCTCTTGAGGAGTGGGGTGGTTGCTTGATAACACAGTCTTTCAAGTGGCCATGCTTTGCTCCCTTATCTAGATTTAGCCTTTTTGAAGTCACAGAATATCCTGAGTGAGAAGGTACCCACAAGGACCATCCAGTTCAATTCTTAGCCCTGCACAGACACCCCAACAATCCCACCCTGTCCAAACCCTCCCGGAGCTCTGGCAGCCTCGGGGCTGTGCCCACTGCCCTGGGGAGCCTGGTCAGTGCCCACCAC
>JAWWEU010000020.1:3571420-3597617 GCA_035583155.1 Acropternis orthonyx
GGCTGAACAATCCCAGCTCTCCCAGCAGAGCTGCTCCATCCTCTGACCATCCTGGTGCCTCCTCTGGACTCTCTCCATTAGCTCCATGTCCTTGCTGTGCTGGGGCAGTTTTCCTTCTCTGAGCCAAGTTGCACCATGAGGGGGTGGCACAGCCTGGTGTGGATTTGGCTCTGCTCTACCCTTATTGCAATCTGAGAAGCCAAATAAAAGAACGGTATTTCAAGGGCAGTATTGCACTAACACCATGTGATTTAGTACTCTTTGTTAAATGTCATTAGATGTCAAGGCAGATTATATAGCTGATAATTTAGTTAAATAACAAAGACTCCTGTAGTTTGGCTCACATAGCAGTAGCAAAACTTTTGTGACTTGAAAGCTGATGTTTTCTATTAAGTTTCTGGACAGTTCTTCAAAACTAACAAATACAGAGAAAAGTGAAAAGGTGAATAAAGGGTAATCCTCAGAACACAAAGTATATATTAAATGGCTTGCATGACCCTTTCTCTCACCTGAATTTATTACTGAACTGGGCACTGATCCTGCCACCAGAATGCTGCCCAGGGCCCAGGTACTGGGTCTCTTGCTCCTGTTAGCACATTGGAGCACTTCCTGGGAATTTGTGCAGTCTGGTCTGGAGCAAGGGGTTCATAATAAGGCCCGTTCTTTGAACAGTTATCCTGATAAAGTATGTAATTTGTATTTATAATTTTTTTTCAACCTGTGTGTATCTTTGTTTGAAAATCTGTCTTGGAGCTTTGCAAGAGTGTCTCTTTAAAAAAAAACAGTAATGGGACGTTTGCCATTGACTTCCAATTACATAGAGTTTTGAGCACGCTGCATTGATATCTTCATAGTTTAGAAATATTTTACAGTGTATATTTTAAAATTAAACTGATTTTTGATAAGCAATCCTCCTGTGGCCATTGGGAAAAAAAATTAGCAAAGCTGTAATTTTGTCATTTGGGCTGCTTTGATAACAGAGAGGATCAGCGGGACAACAGGGCATTACATACTGTGTTCTGCAGAAGGTGTGTGTGGGACAGAGGCCTAAAGCAGAAAAACCAAACCCTGGCTAATGAAGGGACAGGCCAGGCCATGAAGTGAGAAGGGGACGCTGGATGCTTAAAGTTAGATGGGTTCTTACGAGAAAAAAAACAGAGAAGCTGAAGGTCCTTGATCAAAAAAAAAAGTAGTGTGAAGAGACTTCAGGGTAATCTCGAGACCAAATATTTCTTGAGAACCCTGTTGATAGTACTGTAATATGCTTTTACTCAGAATCAGCTACCTGATCCGATCACTTTTTCCTTCCAAAGGTCCACCAAGGCATCTAAAATCATTTGCACTCAACTATTCCACGCTGTATAAATATTTGATGACATAAATTCCTGTGGGCACCGCAATAATTATACAAATTGTAATGCTAATCCTTGGTATCAATAATGCTTTGGAGAAAATAGCATTATATACTTCATTCCCAGAGAATAATAACAATATTAATGCAGCGCTGACACTTGGCAGAGCTGCTTCCCCAGCCTGTGTTCACTTGGCAATTGGAATTGCAAAGAAGCACAGAAAGCAGACATTTCTGGCTGCAGTTCTGCTTCCAGAGTGGCAGAAAGAATTTGGCACTTAATGATATGCGAAGTGTTGTTCCTGTTTGATTGTAGTATACTATACATGCCTTGGAGCATGACTTAGAGTAATTTAACAACTGGAATAACAGGCATTTGGGAAGAAACTAATCTCATATGAAGGCAGATCACAGACACTAGGCTTGTTCATAAAAATGTTGCCTTGTCATGCTATGTGAAGTTGGATATCAAGCTAGCAAGATGATGATGTGGGGGGCAACATTGCTCGGTTCAGACTGGATGAGATCCACTTGAGAAAATAACATCATCAGTGAAATGTGAACATTGTCCTAAGCTGCTATACAGCCCCATGTCAAAAGGCAGAGGTTTGTGGGTTTTCTTGATTTTTCTCTCAGTAACAATTTGGACTCTTGCACGAGTTGCCCAGAGAAGCTGTGGCTGCCCCATCCCTGGAAGTGTCCAAGGCCAGATTGGACAGGGCTTGGAGCAACCTGGGCTAGTGGAAAGTGTCGCTGCCCATGGCAGGGGGTTGAACATGATGAGCTTTGAGGTCCCTTCTATCCCAAATCATTGTATTATTCTCTAAAAGGCTTTGGCCCTTCTAATTTTCTCCCTCCATAACCTCACAACATCCTTGTAGTTCCTCAGTTCCTCCCAGGTACCTGCTTCTCCTTCCGGAGGTGAAAACACCCTCTTTTTTTTCTCTGAGATTCACCTTAAGGTCTCTGTTTTGAATAGGCAGGTCTTTTTCCTTCCAAAATGTATATGATGTAGCTCTAAATGGTGATATAAAATACCTTTCTGTGAGATGCATATGCACCCTTACTTAATGCATAAAACAACTATATAAAATAGGGTGGAAATAATTTGGAAAAATCAATATAACCCAGCCTTCAATCCGTGGACTTTGCAATTACTTAATATGGATGTCCTGCTTAAAAAAAACCCTGGATATTAACTAAAGTAAGAAATGGAGAACTAAGACTGAAGGTGGTAAATTCTTGCCATTTTTGTGTTACTTTTCAAACTTCAGCTTTTCTGATGATGCAATCTGACAAATGCAGTAGGAGATGGGTGTTATATCCTATTCTGAATTTTGTTGCAGTTGCCATTTTTGGTGAATATTAATTATGTTCTATTTGATACCTCTTCTGAAATGTTAGGATTCATGGTATAATGAAATTCGTAGTAGAACATGCCAATGCTCATTTGAGAGCTGTTCATCTTATTCCCTTCAGTTAAAGCAAAAAGATCACTTAGGAAATGTTTTAGGTGAAATTATAGATTAGTGTTCTATGTGTTCATGCTTAAAATTAGGTTTAATTTCATCTGTGGTGGCCTATAAATCTGATATTTTAGAGACTTCTTTTTCACATTAGTTCTTGAAGTTCATTGTGTATCAGCAAATGATCCTTTTGCTGCATTTTTAGCAACTAATCTCTGATCAAAGGAATATAAAAACCTAGACATCAAAAGTGGTTCTTAAGGGTTTACAAATCTCTGCTTTCTTCTGTATCACAGGATGTGGCAGCTGGTTTTGAGGATACTGCATTTTATTTTGGGGGAGGAAGTTTTCAACCACTTCAACAGTAACAGATCTACTGCTAATTTTTATCCTTATGTATTATATTAGTTTTTCCATTTCTTCATCAGAGCCATCTGGAAGTTAAACGACAATAAAGACATTGAAAATATAATTATAGTAATTCAGATTTAAAAAAAGTGTTATTTCAATAAAAATTAACATTGTTAAAAATTCTAGTATGATTTTCACTTACTGAAAAAAAGCAGCAAAACTGACTAGACTGAAAGACTAACAAAACAAGTACAGCAGAGAAATCCATAAAAAGAAGGAAAACAATGAAGTCAATGAAACATCAGTGGCTGAATGCTGGTCATCTCCCCTCTTCCTGGTTTTTGTAGCAAACTGTTGCAGGTTTTTTTTCTTTAACTTCAGTATGTAGATCTTTCATATTCATTATTGTTCCTTTGTTCAGGAACTGTGCCATTATGAGAAAATCTGAACATCCACACATATGCCATGTATTTCTCATAATCGTAGGCATGAAGGAGTGTGGGACTGTGCGTTGTACCTGCTGTTTGTTGGGGGAAGGCAGTGGGATCCTCTGGAGTGATGTTGTCCTTTTAATGAAAAAGTAAAATGTTTTGCAGAAGAAAGAAGCCTGGCTAAATCACAGGCTCACAGGATGGTTTGGGTTGGAACAGACTTTAAAGCTCATCTCATTCCGCCCCTTGCCATGGGCAGGGACACCTTCCACCAGCCCAGGTTGCTCCAAGCCCTGTCCAACCTGGCCCTGGACACTCCCAGGGATGGGGCAGCCACAGCTTCTCTGGGCACCCTGTGCCAGGGCCTGCCCAACCTCACAGCCGAGAATTCCTTCCCAATATCCCATTTAACCCTGATCTCTGTCAGTGTGAAGACATTTCACTTGTCCTGTCACTCCAGACCCTTGTCAATAGTCTCTCTCCATCTTTCCTTGCAGACTCCCTTCAGGGAAATCTTAGGGTTAGTTGTGTCGTCTGTATGTACTGCCTTTACTGTTAGAACCTCCAACAGATCTCAATAGTGTTTTCAGTAAACTGTGCTTTCTTGAAGTTTTTCAGTTCCCCTAAAATCCTCTTTTCTGCCAAATTTATTGTATCAGGATGTTTTCTAGTGTGCTTTGCCATGACACTGCATCTTTGAAAGCACATATGATCTAAAAGCTACCACCCATGTAACAAAACCCCCCACTTCTTTCATAGGTCAGGTGAGATCTCATCTCATATAAGACTGATCTCATCTCCTTTCCTTTTGTCAAAGCTCAGGTGTGGTCTCTGCACCACTTCCTTTGACTCTTCTGCTCCTTTTGAACTCTCCTTGATTGCTTTCTGCTGGACACAATACAGCATGTCCTCCTCTGCGCTGCTCCTGTTGTTAATGACTGCTCGTCCTTTCCAGATTATCACAGAACCATAGAATATCCTGAGTTGGAAGGGACCCACAGTGGTCATTGAGTCCAACTCCAGCCCTGCACAGGACAGTCCCATTATTCTCCCTCTCTTACCCAATCTATGAGATTTCCATTTCCCCTCCCTTTTTTCCTTCCTGCCAGAAATTCTTCCTGGTGTTGTGTTTATTGGGTTTTTAATTTCCTCTGGATTTGCTAATTTCAATTTTTGGATACCCTTTTTTCCTCTCCCCACTTTCCTGCCACACTACTATGTGACAGATCCCTTGACATGAACGTAGGGAAGAGTGACCTGTGCTCCTGGTGGCTTGAAGAAGTTTGGTGGCTGTGTGTTCTCGGGGTACAGATGGTGGTACAGTGGTGTTGCCTCCACGTGCAGCAGTAAACTTCATTCAGGATAACACTGGTTTAAACCAAATTGGGACAGGTCATCACTTCATACTCATGGGAGAATAAATAATAAAGGAGATAGTGATGAGGTATCTGAGGAGAGGATCTGCAGCCAAACCCTGCCATGTGCTTTTATGAAGCACTGGTAAAGGCTACACACTGTTTCTGTAGGAGACCTTATTCTGGCCCAGATGTGCCAGGCACAGATTTTTAGCAGGTCTGTGGAATCCCCATAATTATCCAATGGGTAATGCATGGAATTCTGCATGAAGTAGCTACCTGGCTCTTCCCTCCTGACTGCTATTGTCCTGGAAAGTGATGTCAAACCCCACATTGATCCGTATGGGAACTCAGCTGGACTAGCTCCAAATGCTTTTCAAAGTTCTACTGGTTCTCTCTACACTTTGATTTATCCAGCCTATTCTAAAGGGCAATTTCAATCCCTAATGGATGCCATCAGTATTTTCAAATGAGGCACCTTTTAAAATGTGGAAATAGCTTGGAGAATAATTCCTGGTAAAGTAAACGTTCAGTGTTAGCTTTTTGTTGTTGCTGTGCAGAAAAATACAGTTTTGCTTGGGGTCGATAAGAGATTGAAAAGTGTGGGTAATAATAAAAGCTGAAGTGGGAGTTACTTTAATAATGGGATGTCATGTGTAAGCCTATAAAATAAACAGTAATTATCACATTTGAGAAACGACTCTGTTAGAATTCACAGTGCTCCTGACAGCTTCATCTGTACATCAAGCCTTTCTGGAATATGCACTTTCTTGTTCTTAATGAGCAAACAAATGAAACAGGAATTCTTACCCTGATAGAAGGTGTTGATTTCAACAAAACCTAAACAGAAAACTAGATAAAAGAAAGCCAGTACAGCAGATTGCAGTTAGTTCTTGCTAACACATTTTGCTGTTACAGAATAAGAGGAAAAAAAAGAGCTATAGTTTTATTATTTATGGTTTCCCTCCGTCTTCTATGTGACACATGTTGGAGGAAGTGGGCTTTACATATTGCATTGGAAAAACAGAAGTTTAATGAGCAGTAGTGAATCCAAAAACTCAGGGATATAAAATTTGGAGGAAATAGTGAGCATTTGTTGTGTTTTTATTCTCTTTGTCTTTATATCCACACATAGCCAACATTTAAGGAAAATTCCAACTGCATTTGTTCCTTGAGGAAATTTATTTCTTTATGTAATTTAACATAATAATATAACTATAGATTTTTTCCAAATACTAACAAATAAATCCAAGAAAATGATCTGTTTGTTGTATCACTTTTATAACTTTTATTTAATTTTTTTTTTGTTCAGCATTTATAATTGAATTTACATATTTTTTGCATTCTCTAGGAGATTGAAAGTTTAACACTCTTTCCAGCAGCAGAGAAAGCTCTTTGTCGTATCAAAATGAACTTCATCAATACCTAATCCGTGAGAACACAGTCCAAAGTGGATTCACTTTGGCAGTAAATCACATATACTGGGTTACAAAGATAAAGCTAACTTCAATAGATATTTAAAGATATGTAACTTATCTTCTACACTCTGGTTCTGAATTCAGCCCTTTGAGGCTTAGAGAGCCAGAGTCTCAATGGGGGTGCGCAAAGACATAGGAAGAGTTAAATCAAGGGAAGTAAGGAGCAGAAAATACGTCGCTGGAATGTCATTACAGAGTCCTTTGCAAAGAGTTTTGCCATGTTTTTAATTTTGTTCCTTTCTATGGAACAATAAAGTCCTGTAACCAGAACCGGTCTGTGAATTTGAGGTGTTCTCTGCGAGGAGGATGCAGGGCACACACCATGTGCATGGATTTGCAAATGTACATCACTACCTCATGTTGGTTTTCTTAATTTTTTTGTTTCTTGATGAAATATACTTTCAGTAAAAGTTATTTCCTTCACAGAGAAGTTAATGGCAAAGCTATTGATTTGGACATCAGCAGGATTCGAGAGCCTTTACAATGTTTAAGTCTGAATTTAGCCGTGTGTCCGTAGGCACGCTCTGCTGCCGAGGGGAAGGGGAGACGTGCCTGTCCAACACGTCAAATAAGAGGCTCAGTCTCCAAAAAGCGCTCGAGGCAGGAGCACCAAAGAGCAGGGACAGCACCTACCGAGCCTTGCACGGTGCTCGGGGAGGAGCGAGCCCCTCGGCTGGGTGGGAGCGCAGCCCGGCTCCCTCCCACGAGGTGGCAGGGCGATCCCGAGCTCACAGCGGGGAGCGGCGAGGTGGAAGCAGCACGGCTTCCTTCCAAACCCTCTTTGTCATCCTGCTGCAGCGCAAAGTGATGTTAAGTTAATCCCCGCGACATCCCGGCGGTGGCAGGTCGGGGCTGCCCGCGGCTGTGGCGGCGATGCTCGGGGTCACCCCCCAGTTCAGGGGGGTCTCGGAGCCTCTGGCCGGCCCCGGGGCTGCTTTGGCAGCGCTGAGGAAACAACAGCAGCATTGCAAACACGGCTTGCGATTCCCCGACAATCACACGACAGCCCGAAGCTTTGCTGCAGGAGAGATCCCTTTTGGATAAGGATAATGTTTAAGCTAAACTTGTAATAATGCAAGCCTGCAAATCGAGAGGCTTTTTATTTAAGCAGCCGGGGCACAAGTGCCAGCAGGCCAGGCTGCAGCCCCAGTCAGCTGCAATCCCAGAGCAGCACCTCAGCTATTAATTTCTCCCCATGGTACTGGCTGTTGGCACCCAATTCCAGACGGTGAGATACAGTCAGATGTTACCACATCTGGGAATATGGCACAGCGTGTTGGTGGTGCTGGGGAGGGAAGGGAGCAGGGCCAAGCAGTGCAGATGGCACGAGGGGCTGTAAAACCCCAGGTGTACATTCCTGGGCAGGGTGTGAGCAATAGGTCTCTGTAGGGAAGAGCAGCATCTGAAATCTAAAAAGCTGGGGAGTTTATCTTCAGTTGTACTCGACTATTCAGTGAGCAGTAAGGGTTTCCTCTTGGTTCTGTCACAGCTCTGAGCCACTTGAACATGGTCTGCATCTCCCTGATGTGTTTCCCCCACTGAAGTGTTTTAACCTATGTGATGTTGCCTTTATAAAGCATTATTTTTGTTGTGGAGGTTTCCTTTGTGGTGATGATGCAAAAGAAAAGCACCATAAAGCTAGAGCAGGCTACAGACAAGGACTAAATGCTGTAGGAGATTGATGTGCTGTGGAAGCCTGGAAGGAGCAATAACACAGGACTGAAAAACCCTCCTAAATGTATTGAGCAAATGGATTGATGTTTTTTTGTGGTTTGTGTCATCCCCCACTCCTACTCAAAGCTTTTTAATGTTCCAGAGGGCTAAATACAAAGGCAGAAATCAGAAGAAAATCAAGGGAACAACTTGGCTGTGTTTTTCAAATGAAACAACAGAGTGAGTGCTGGGCCACTATCCCTAGTACAACACACGCTGTGCTGTGTCCAAGTTCAACTCCATTAGCTTTGGAAAACTCCATAAGTGCAGAAACTCTACCTAATTGTGGGGTAGGAGGACCCTGGAATTTATGTTCATTTTTGTGCTGCTTCATTGTTGCATGTAAGATTTGCATTTTAGTCATGGAGTAAAATCACTACAAAAAATAGCTGTGATAAATCAGTGGTGGCAGAGGACGGTACAGCACCAAACCCTGAGGATCAGGAATATCTCAGCTGGTACACACCATGTTAGGCAGTCAGGCCTGGGCTCTGATGAGGCATTCTTTTCATAGTTTGGCTTCTGTCTAGAGCCAATTGGATCACAAAATGTGGAAACTCTGATATTTGCCATAGAAAATATCAAAGGCACATCTACAGGTGAGGCAGAGAAGTGACGGAGAGCAGCCCTGGAGGGGAAGGACTTGGGGGTGCTGGTGGGAGAGAGGCTGAACATGCACCAGCCCAGAACCCCCGTGGCTGATCCCACAGTGTGGGCAGCAGGGCAGGAGGGGATTCTGCCCCCCTGCCCTCCCAGGTGAGACACCACCTGGGTCACTGTGCACAGTTCTGATACCCCAAACAAAAGAAGGACATGGAACTGTTGAAGAAAGTCCAGAGGAGACCACCAAGTTGATAAGGGGGCTGGAGGACCTCCCCTGTGGAGACAGGATGGGAAAGTTGGGGCTGCTCAACCTGAAGAAGAGAAGATTCAGTGGAGACCTCACAGCAAGTTCCACTGACTGAAGGGGCCAGCAGGGAAGCAAGAGAGGAGCTGTTCATCAGGAACTGGAGTGACAGGACAAGGGGGAACGGGTTCACACTGACAGAGGGCAGGGTTAGATGGGATATTGGGAAGGAATTCTCCCCTGTGAGGGTGGGCAGGCCCTGGCACAGGTTGCCCAGAGAAGCTGTGGCTGCCCCATCCCTGGCAGTGTCCAAGGCCAGGCTGGACGGGGCTTGGAGCAAGCTGGGCTAGTGGAAGGTGTCCCTGCCCATGGCATGGGGTGGAATGAGATGAGCTTTAACATTGCTTCCAACCCAAACCACTGTGTGATTCTATGATTCTAATTCCAGTGACACACTTATTTTCCAAATGTCTTCTTTTCAGCTGTTCCCAAATAATGAAAACAACTTGCTATGGTGTTTGCATTTCTTTTCAGTTAATGCAGTGCCTGCTCTTTGCTTCCCTCTTTATACAATCAAGGATCATCCATATGGGGCAGAGCTATAGCTCTGCAGTAAATTTTACCTGAATTCAGAAACCCATGGGAGTTAGTTTGCATTTGAAGTAGAGGTGCTAGCTTTTTCTGTTAAAAATTAACATTCAGACATGTAAGTCTTATTTACCAATGTCCTGCTGTGTTGAGAATAACATTAATATCCGATATAGCTTCAACTAAGCTAAGATTTCTATCTTGTAAATATATTTTTTCCACCTGAATTTTTCTGTCCCTCACTGAGAAAATGCTTTGTATTATACAATGGAGTTTAAAGCCACAAACTGATCTGGATTTGTGGTGCATAATTTCTAGTCATTTTTATGTATATTAATGTTAAATCATGTTCTTGATTTCCATAAATGACCCACATAACATGCCAAATTTCTTCCACGCTTTAAACAGCCCTAGGTTTTGATGAACCAAAATTGATAGGTATGAGATGAACAAAAGAATACTGATGACACATAATATAAGCCTTGATCTAAAGTTGTGAACTTGTCAGATGGTCTGCCAAAAATGGATTATTTTTTAAAAGTTTGAAATATGTCTGAGAAGCATGCTGGCCATTATTCAAAGCCTTTAATTTATTACATTGATGCTGTTAGACAAGTGATAATCATAGGCTTTAATTTCCTGCAGAATTGGGCATAGGTGTAGAATGCTTTATATCACTTAATATGCAAAAAACCCCTCAGATCAGAGAATGGAATTTATATCTGTGTCACTGTAGGTTGTCTAATCTGACAGAGATTGGTATTAATACTCCATATAAAATTGAAATTTTCCTAGACCTGTGGCATTTTATTGCATTCTTGATGTTCACACTTTCCAAAAAATATCTATATGCAATTTTAAGTCCATCTTTAGTAATATACAATCTGTAGTATTTTGTTTTACTAAACATCCTATAATTTTCTTCTGACTTCATAATACTCTTGTTCTTTACTCTTCCTGGATTGTTGAGATCTCTAGAAGGTTGTGCATAAATCAAAAACTTTTGCTTCTATTGTCTTTTTCTGAACGTTATAGTAACCCACAGTACATATTATCATTGTGACAGATAATTGTTTTGAGTAAGCATATTTTCAATATAGGTTTTTAGGTTCTATTTGTGCACTTTTGTTTCCTTTTGCAAGAGATAAAAAGAAGGTACAAATTGGTAAAGAAATGCCTGGAAAAGAAAAAAAAAAAATCAGATGTTTTCCATTGTATTCTCATCCCAACCAAGCTGATTTCATCAGGAAGAAGCTTTCCAGCAAGCAGGCAATCTTGCAAAGCATCCAGTGTTCAGCAGGACTCACTGAGCTCAGCAAGCACCTGATGTCCTGGCTGGTGGGTCTGTAACCTGCTCTGCTCTGGGTGTTCTGCAGACAACTGGCCATGAGGCAGCTTGGATCCGAGCTCAGGGATCCTGCTCAGTGTTAGATTATCCTGGAGATGAAATCCTACTGAAATCATGAAGCCCCTGGCCGCAGAACCGATTAGAGATCACACAAAACCAGCTGGCAAAAGGTCCCTCCTGGCCAAAGGAGTTCCCCAGGATTTGGCTCCCCCGGCCCTGAGGGTGCCCAAGCAGCTGAGTGAGACTGATATTCTCTGGGATTTAACAACGTGGTCGTTTTACTCAGCTACTTATAGGGGTCTAGAAACATTAAATTTCCAAATATTTGGGGTTTTTAGGCTCCTGTGAAAAATATTTCATGCAAAATGTTTTGGGCTGCACTCTGCCTTACCTTAAACCAGCTGGTTCCCTCTGCAGGTTTACAGAAAACTTTCCATTTCCTTCCTGAGATTTTTTTATTAAACACTCTTTTAACAACACAGAAAACACACTAAGAATATTTAACAAAATGTGTCAATGAAGCCTGGAGAAGACAAGGCTTCCTAATTGTGGCCTTACAGTGCCTGAAGGGAGCCTGTAAGAAAGATGGAGAAAGACCATTGACAAGGGCCTGGAGGGACAGGCAAGGGGAATGGCTTCAAACTGACAGAGACTAGGGTTAGATTAGAGATTAGCAAACAATTCTTGCCTATGAGGGTGGGCAGGCCCTGGCACAGGTTGGGGAGAGAAGATGTGGCTGCCCCATCCCTGGAAGTGTCCAAGGCCAGGTTGGACGGGGCTTGGAGCCACCTGGGCTAGTGGAAGGTGTCCCTGCCCATGGCAGGGGGTGGAACTGGATGGTCTTTAAGGTCCCTTCCAACACAAACCATTCTGGGATTCTATGGTTATAATAGTTTCACGGTCTTTAATTTATATTACTTAAGAGTCTGACACAGTATTCTAGCAAGTAAAACATTTTTCTATTTAATATGTTTTATTGTTGAACTAAGAGCATAGAAGGGTCTGACTAATTTTGTGTTGTAGAAAAGAGCAGGGTATGTCTATTTGTAAGTAAAAGCTAATGTTTTGCATTTTAACAGGGAAGGAAATGAACAGTGGCACTAAAACCACATCTGCCAGAGCAGAGCCTGGTGGCAAAAGTTACTTCTTGTTACTGCGGTGACAGTATCCAGATGTCACACAGTTAGGGGCGTTTGCTAAAATCTTTTTGAAGTAGGAACACCTGTGACCGTCAAAAGTGATAAATATTAGATAATAAAAAGCATTGCTGGTAGGTGTGCTGTGTAACCGACACAGTCAGTGAGAGAGCAATCAAATTCTTTGCATTTCCTTCAAACCACTCTATTGCCTCTGTTTATTCTTATTTATATTGTGTTTCATCCTTGGTTGAATCTTTGAGGGCTTCACCCTTCACTTTTTTTGCAGCTATTTTATATATGTGTATATATTATTGCATGGCTTCCCATCTACTTTCGTGCTTTGGGTTTTTTCCCATTTTTAGACTGATATTCTGCAGGAACAAAGTTCAAATGTCTGTAGTTTTATATTGAGTTAACCAATGAAAGTTGAGCATGCATCTTTCTGTACAGCTGCACATTTATTTAGGGTCTGCTGGGTGTTGCCCCATTAAAAGTAAAGAAATTGGATATAATGAACACATTGCCATGAGATACTTTTAAGAAAAACATTTGAAATATTGTTCTGTGGCATTGAAATATTATTCTGGGGTCTTCGCTTTCCTCAGCTGCAGTGAATCTGAAGTAGAGTTTTAGGCTCCTGTGGAAACAGAGTCTCCAGCATGCCTGAGTTCTTTATCCGTTTAACTCAGTTTATTGCCTCACCTAGAGCAAAAAAGAATCCAAACTCATCTATTTTGCAATGGACCATAAAAGCTGACCACTTGTAATCCCTCTGTCTGGAGAGCTGACTGGTGCCATCCTTACCTTGAATATGACTTCCTTCCTCTGTACAGCTTTGAAGCCGCTGGCAATTCCCTCTGTTCTCCAAAACAACAAAGAGGGGAGCACAACACTCTCCTATTGCCATGGAAAAGAATGTTGTCTTCTCTAACTGCACTGCTTTCAAACATGCATTTTCAGTTCCAAAAGGAATATTTAAGGTATCCTCTGAGTATGTGTTTAAATGGAAATACATGCAGTTCTGCATTTTAGGGGAAAAATTACAATTACACTTTAAGTTTTTGAATAAAAATGAAATTATGTAAGTCCTTGCTGTATCAAAATCCACTGTTTCTGTCTGATGCATCAAGAGTGACCTCTGGGGTTGCTGTTCTGCTTCTCAAGGGGATTCTGTCTCTGCTCTTTTGGCTGGACTCCAGGTTTGGATGACAAATTCAAGGTTACAGTTTGTTTATTTTTTTTTTTTTATCCAGAGACAGGGGAGATCAATCCTAATCTATAGAGAGACTGAATCTCAAATACCAGAGTGGCAAAGGCTTGACCCTTGGAAGTGCTGAGCACTCCTTGCAGGCTGTTGTGTGGCACTCAGCACCTCAGGGGTTCAAACTCCCCACCACCATCCTCTGCTGTGCCCTGGGAGCTGAATTAGTCTCTTACTTTGCTTTCATACCAGAGGATTTTCTTACAATTTCTATTCATGCCACTGAATTGTGTCTTTCCAAGTTAAGTGGATAGTGGCACTTGCGAATTTCTCTTCATTCTCAAAGGTAATATTTGAGACTCACTGGTTGTTTTTCTTTTATTCTTAGACAGTTTTCCACTAGTCTTCTCTGCTCTTGCACCCTGTGGTCCTTTGTTTCCCCCTCAGAAATATAAGGAGCCAGGCTACGAGTTCAGGCAGCAGCATCCTTTTTAGGAACTAACCTTTGGTCTTTGATGAACTTGAGACAATGCTGAATACACAAGGCACTACTGTTCTGGTGTTGTCAGCAACAGCAAAGAGAAACAGAAAAGCTGTTTCAATTCTTTCTACTTCACATTAATGTTAAAGACATTTTCCTGTGGTCCCTGAAGTGGAGGTGTCCCCCCATGTCCCTGGTGCTCCATTGACCTTTAGCAGTCCCAAAAGGAAGCTTGGTACTGGTGACAGTAGGGAGATGTCAGCAGACTGCAGAACCTGAGTGAAAAAATCCAAGCACAGCACTTCTCCAGGATGACTGAAATCCTATTTATGGAGACGATAACATCATAACCTTTTAATTTTCCTTTCTATTTTTTCCTTGGTGACAGATTGACAAGCCTAGAGGATGAGGCTGTCTATTCATAGCACAGGTTTGGCGTGGGCAGCAGCACCGATTGTTTCTCCAACCTGACCTCGGGAGGCTGCTCCTGAGCCTCAGGAGTTCAGCCCAGAGTCCTCTTCCTCCCTCACACTGCCCAGGTAACCGATGCTCAGTGCCAGTGCAGAAGTGGTTCTGCAGAGTAAACAGCTCCCTACTAGACATTGCATTGATCACTAACCAGCTGAGCTGTTCAGAGCTTGCAGTTCCAAACAACCGTCTCATTTCCTGCCCCAGCCTATTTTTTTTCTTCTGTCTCCAACCTTTTGTGCTCTTAACCAAGGCTCCCACGTCAGATGGTGTAATTAAAATCTAAGAGTGCAACGTGGGTCTTTTATGCAAAATTACTTTAAATATTACCAGTATGGTAAAAGAAATGGACAAGATCAGATGGAATCAGTTTGCAAGTTGTTTATTTAACATTTGTTTACTATAGGCAACAGGTTAAGAAAAAGACATGCCACAAACTAATCTTTTCAGTTTATTTTTTCTCTTTGATAAATAATTCCCCCCTTTCTAAATACTTATTTTCAGTGTTGATGACAGTATTGCCTCCATTTGTTGTATGTGAAAGACACCACTTTTTGATAATAAAGATATTAGACATACAATTACCAGAATTGCTGCTTCTGAGTGTTTTATTTAAAAGAAGCTGGAGGGGCCTTGCAGCAGGTATGCAAGAGATTGTGCACAAAGAAAATGATTCTGCTGTCCCTGCTCTTGTTCATGTGGATTCTCATCCACTGCTCCAGACAATGAACAGCAATAAAGACTATCCAGAACCAAGACAGGATAATATCTAATAATTTCCTGCACGGACAAAGAAAGTTTTAGAGTGACTTTAATGATATGATACTTTATATTAATTTAAAAATCCTCGACTTCAAAATATTCTTGTGGCCTCCACTCTCAGCCCACACAAACCTGCTAAGACAAAGTACCTTTCCAGGCTAGAAAGAGCCATCAGTCAGCAGCACACAATAGATATCAAAGACATCACACTTCTAAAGGTATCCTTAATACCAACGCAGAACAAAGTGCACTGCGGCTTTTCATACCTCGCCTGAAAGGAAACCACACAGTCAATCCCACTTTGCCCAGCTGAGGAGGAGGAAGGGATGCATGCACTATAAGTTTTCTCAAGGATGAGCCAAATTATGTCTGTTCAGACAGTGTTGCTTGGCTTTATATTTGCTTATGGATCACTCCAGTTATTCCTTTAGGAAATAAAGCAGCATTATTCTGTCAGTCTTCAAAAATATGTATTGTTAACATGAGCTTTACTTTGCATTAAACATTTAAATTATATATGAGACAACTCAGGGTAAGGGTGTGCAGTGAACTGTGGTGTGGAGACTAAAAGTCTGTCTGCAGGCACTCTACCAGAGGGCTCTGTGTGAGGCCATACACCTGTCCAAGCATGTCTGGGCTGAACTATAAAGCAAATGATAAATCCTGCCTTATTCCAAATGACAGCAGTCACTGACTCTTCAGAAGAGATCTTGTAATGTCCTGAAGGTTTGGAGACCTCTGTGGTAAAAGCCCATGTGCACATTGGCCCCTCTGGGTGCACACACCCGTGTGTTGGTTATGAGGTTGGGAGGACAGAGCCCCTGGGCAGGATGCTGGGAGTCACCCCCTTACCCTGATGGGAAAAGGAAAGGCAGGATTGCCATGGGAAGGCATCCTTAGCTGGGTGGTTCCAGCCATCCTGTCTCTGCTGGCAGCATCTTCCTGTTTTCCCTGTTAGCCCAACCAACAGAGAAGGAAGGTATGGCAGGGGGTCCTTTTAGAATGTGCCATGGTATATCACTGAGACGTATCTTGGTGGGGACACAGCTCATAAGTGGTTGCCAGGGAATTTTCAACATTCCCTTCACTCTGCTGGGCTGTATCTGTGCCTACGAAGACTCTTTTACCTTAGTGATCCATTTGGAACCATGATATATATTTTATTCCTTATTTGTTCTACAAATTAAACTTTTTATTTGTAAACAGAGTGTCACTTTTCACTAGTCGGTACTTTGCCAGTTAGAAACAGATGCCTTATTTATGGAAAGTTTAAAGCAAAGTAAAAAATAACACTGGTGGAAGCTTGAGTGTTATTTCTACTGCCTCTTGAGCCTTAGTTAAATGAAGTGATAGGATATGACACTGCTTTTTTTTTTTTTCTTTTGGTAACTTTTCCAAATAAACAATCTCCTGGAAATAAGCTGTGACATTATTAGGCAGGTACTGAAGTGAAAGCTCAGTGCTTGTTTGCTTTGTAGCATTGTTTTACTTGTGCACTGAAAAGAAAAGAATCCTGTAACAATGTGAGTGGCAGCTTTACATAATGGAATATGTGCTTATCCCTGTTTATATTTGCAGCATCATGTGTGTTAATTAGAAGACTGTATCTCCAGTGCAGTCCTAGCTGCCACATGTAAATAAATGTTACCTAGTTTTAGGTGAGTTATCCCATGTGTAAACAAGCAAAACAGACTTAGTTCAAGCTTTTTGATAATTCTGAAGAATATTCTTTCCCTGAGAATTGTTTCATATGATTCTTTAATATTCTGCACAGTATTTGCACTGCATAATGGCAGCACTCCTGCCAGCAACCCTATGCATCTGTCTACCAAAAAATAACATTTCTGTAATTACAATATGAGTGATGACGGGTAGAGGAGTGGGAAATGATGAGGGACAGTGGGAAGACAATCATAGCAACAAAACACACAATCTACAGAAGGCAAGTAAAAAGAATGTTACAGAAATAAACAGGAACTTGTGGGGCTTAGATCAGAATAAGTATTACTTTGGTAAACAAAGAGAACGGCTTAACTACAAAAAGCACAATAGTTGAATAGAGAGTGCTTTTTGTTTTTGTGTGTTTGTAAATGAAGAGAATTTCCACTAAAGCATCATTAAATTGTAGCCTCTGATAGATCTGAAATGCTGATGAGTTACATTTGATTTGTTGCTGTTTGATTTTAATCAGCCTTTCTGCAAGTGCCCGTAATGTGCCGGTTTTCAGTGCGAAGCTGGGACAAGCAGGTTATCGGGGTGGGGGGGGGTGCTCCACATGTACAGCCCGGGCAGGAAGAACAACCGGAGGGCACTGAAGAGACAGGGATGTCACTTTTGAAGTGCCGTAACTACAGGGGCACGTTAGAAGTTTTGGAGGTGTGCTAGAAAAAGGGCTGCAGCGTTGTGGGGTGAACTGTTACCTGGCACTTGGTTTGATTCAGAAGCTTTTTGCTGAAACTCTTCTACTATTTGTAGAGTAATTCAAAAAGGCTAGAGGGAATAAGCTGAGAGAAATTAATGTCAAGAAAAGAATCTGTGGCATCAATACAGGGATGATGGGGGGAGTGGGGTGGGGGGGTGTATCCCTTGCAAAGCTTTTACCCCCAGCTCTTTGCAATCAAACAGAGCCTTTCTCTCGTTTGCCAGGTATGGACTCCCTGAATATTTCGTGACAGTTTCCAGCTGTTGCTTTCACAGCTGTGCTGTCAGTGACAGCAAGGGGCGACTCATCAGTGCAGGCTAGAAGCTGGTTTTTCAACCTCTATATCCTTTTTAGCAGGGTTAGACACTAAATGGAGTGTTAGGAACAGGGATGGTGACATGCTTTGTTTGAGCCAGCCTAACTCAGTTCTTCAGCACAGACAGAGCCAAGTTAGGCCTAGAAGAGAGTACCTGAAGAAAAATTCTTAGCAAAGATGCAGCCCCTCACCAGCCCACCCAGGCAGGGAGGTGAGGTTGTGGAAGTGCAGGTTATTCTGTTCTGAGAGCTGCCCTTGAGTTGAAGAGGTAACATATGGATCCCTTCTCCTTTTCTTGTAATTGCATGGCCATAAAAAAAACCCAAAAAACAACTCTTCTGGTTTTTTTCCCCTCATATCTTACAGGCATTTTACTAATAAAAAAGAAATATGTTAAATAAAAACATTTATTGGAGGGCATAATTCTAAATATTTAATGATATAATTAAGTCTTATTAATGTAATGGTCTTTATTCTTCAGTTTAAAAATTCACAAGGTTAATTTCCCTTTCATCTTTATTACGCAATGTTTGCCACAATTATTTGTTATATATTCTTATAAATATTTGATGAATATTAGATATTTTAATTTAAATAAAAATATGGGTCATCTTTTACCACAGTGTTACTCCCGTATTAGGCTGGATTAGTGAAATTAGCACAGTAGGGAATCAGGCCTGGCTATTCCTTCAGTTATGCCATAGCCAGATTATCAGATTTGAGTAATTCACGAGAACATGCTCTTTCCTCCTGTCTCTACTTCTAAGGGCTTGAAAAGGAGCTGAGGATCAACAAGTGGAAGAACTATTAGTCACATCATTTTCATGCTGTTTTCTCCTGGGGACATTATTTGCATCATCTCAGTCTCAGATACTTATTCGCTTGATTTAAGTACATTTGACAATAAAAACCACCTATGAAAGTTCGTAAATTAATGTCAAATATATTTCAGAAGGTATTTACTTGATTCCCTAAATTACTGGCATTAAAAATATGTAGTTTGAGTAAAATGATCCTTCCTCTGTATACTCGGTATACTCATTCTTGAAATAAAAAAGTCCTTCAGCTCTAAGTCCTGTGAATTTAAACGATTTATATTCTCTTTTATTAGCAGTATTTGTTACATATGCACCAGAAATATTTTTAGGGGAAATAGAGGCTTTCTTCTACCACAGCATTAGCTCTTTTTTTAAGATCAGTCTGCCAAAGTACGATGTCAGCAGTTGCTGAAAAATCACTTTATGAGCACTATGTTGACTTACCTTCTTAATTAAATAAAGAAACAAACCAGAAATCTCTGGAGAAAAGTACTTTGAAATATGCACATACTCCTAATCTGTCACTGCATTCAGAATGGCAAAACAAATAGGATTTGAGCTAGCAGCCAAATTTCAGCTTGTGCTGCTATTAGATTTGGGTTATGAGGTGTGCAAAAATACCTTTCAGGGAGTTTCTTCAGGTAGTGTATGTTGGAACCTGAGACTTGTGCTGCTTTTCCTTTTATTGGTAACCACAGATACTTTTAGATTACTTGCTTGCTGTCATTGTCACCTTCACATGGGCCTACGACATGCTCTTTCTGCTCTAGTGAAGGAAGGCAGTACATGAAGCGCTGCTCTAAACTAAAGGCCTTTATTTTGGACAGAGCAGAGGTAGTAGAATGCTGCCAATTTTTTAAGTCACCCATTTTCCAGCAGGAATCTCCCCTTGCCACTAAGTGGCTTTTCCCTTTCATTATGTTACCCTGGTATGCAAAGCAGGTATATTTGCTGCTGCTGTAATAGCAGTTCACCCTTATGGCTGTAATGATGGGGGCTGAACACATCTGGGTAAGTTTACTCACATCTGATGATAATGCATGCAGTTTATTTTCCCAAATCACTGCCAAGACCTATCTAACTCCTAAAAACACGTACATTAGCTCTGCACTTGCTCTGATGTATGAGAGTATCGTTTCTGGAATAAATCTGGTTGTTCTGTTACTGCCACTGCGTTACCTGGGTGCAGTGCGGTTATTAAAATAGATTAAAATAGGCCATTAAGTGTTAGAAAAGTGTGCACTGGCAAACTGTGCTGCTTAGCTCTCTATTCTGTAGCCTCCCATGTATGATCAAGCTGTGTTAGAACAGTGCATTCTCTGCAGAATGCGGGAGGAATAGTTAAGGTACAAAAATTAACCTTCAAAAGAGCCAACCTGCCAAGCCTGGAAGAGTCTAAGCTGGCAAACAGGAAGCAATCCTGTGGGCTTCTCCCAGCACCTCACTTGGAAACCACAGCCCTACAACCACAGCCCCAGCTCAGAGACAGCGATGATGACTCTTTCCACTTATAGGAAGTCCTACTGATTTTACAACTCATAAAAGATTCAATTCTCTCCCCTTGTAGCATACCCCTATTATAGGCAACCATTTCATCTCTCCTGGGATCCACCCATCCCTCTTACCTCAGCTTTCAGAAGTCCATTAAAACTCTGCTTTATGTAGGATATGCTTAAGCTTGCTATTATCTTGGAATTTCATGGTAAATCCTGCTTGAAAGTGAGTACTTGGCTCTGAAGTCAGGCCACAATGAAATGAAGAATGGGGGGAAAACTCCTCAATGGTTGCCCCCAAAATTACTCATTTGTGCAGTGGAGAAAGCCAGGTGGGTAATTCAAGTGCTGAGTCTGCCTTTTAAATACAGGGGAGCCCCTTAGAAATAGGACTGAGTGAGTTAAACAACTACCTCTTGTGGGTACACCTACTGATATTTTGTCATTCGTTTTCCCTGGAGCTGCACCTGGTGATTTTACCTCTCCAGACTTCTATTTCCCAACATCTTCTCTTCCTCCTGCTTTATGTGTCGTCAGGAACTTGGTCTCACTGACAGACACCACTCCACTTACGCAGCCAAGTGATGTCAGAATTTTGGCCGAGCACATCGGCGTTACAGGGCAGATCAGTCGTGCTGGAAAGGACAGATGAGAACACACAGAACTTGTCACATGTATGCCTCAGTCATTATTTTATGTAGATTCATGTAGAGTAGCCTAAACTTGGGACAAAAAGTACTGTTAGAAAACTCTGGAAGTGTAATTAGGGAGTTTGTTGTTAAATCTTGTTCTAGGGTCATGTTTTGTTGATTAGTATGTTAATTTCCTTTATCAGAGAGAAGGTTTGTTTTGCTTCTGATAACACTGAAAACTGTTCGTACCTTGACATTTGTACAAGGCCTGGAAGAATTATTGGGCTTTATTTAACTGATACCTCTGAGAATAAAACCTTGACAGCAACAGGGGTGATCTGATTTACATAGGGGAGGTAATACATTTATAGCCACACAATTAATGCAGTGAACACTGAAATTCTCTTTCCTCTAGAAGAAAAGCAGCATTACACATTACTTTGGAATTTAGAAGAGTGACTGTTAGGGAAAAAAAAGACGAAAAAAAATATTTTAACCTGCTTAATTACTGCACACTAGAGGGCACTTGAGGTAGAGCAAACAATATTTGCACAGCTACTGCAACCAATCCAGCTATCGACACTCACAAAGTATACTGAAAACTAATAGCTAAAGATTAACTTTACAAATTGCATCCTGTACAACTTGTACCCTTTTGCACATTAATGTAAAAAATAAAAAGAAAAAAAAAAAAAGAGTTGAATTCCTTGCTGGATATAATTTGCTTTTGTCTTCATTCTAGTTTTTGTTGCATAAAAGGAATAATTGTTTTTCTAACAGCCAACCTGACAGCAACTAGTCAAAATTGCAAATAGTGCCTAAGGAATAACAAAAGCTGATAATATGTTGTTATTTTTATGTATTCCATAGTATCATTGGTGCAAATGGCACACAAATTAGTAGTTGGGGGGTTTATATTTTATAATCTCTAGACAATGAAGGGGGCCCAGAACTACTTATGTTTTAGAGTACTAAATGGAGTGATTTTGGGATGGGAAAAGGATGAGCTAAGGGCCCACAGGCCCAGTGCTGCTGTTGGGTCAAACCTTTGTTTCTGTGTGAGTGTCCTTGGGCTGGAAGAGGAAGTTGAATGGTTATCAGAATGTGTTTGTCCAGTCAAAGCAAAAGTAACATAGTCAGAATCAATGCATCTATATGAAGTAACAGGGGAATGGACTTGGATTAGGTGTCTTTCTCAGAGGGCCAGACTGGAAAGCAAGTATTTTTGGGTGGTTGAGAATAACTTCTGTCACTTTTGGCTGCTGCTGCTACTTTGTGGGCTGCGCTTTCTTCAGTGGGGCTTTCCAAGCTTCTTGTTCCAGCACTGGATATCAAATTTTAACCACGTTTGATCTCTGTCATTCCTTTGCAAGTTCTTCATTTGAGTTACTCAGTGTTTTTACCCTTCCCTGTTAACATGTAAACTGGAATTGCTTTCAGAGGGTTAAAAAAAGGAAAACCAAACCTACCCCAAACCACATACCTTTATCTCACGGTCCGCTTGTATCATTTCCTTTGTTTTAATCTATAGAATCGGTTGTAAGCATTATATAATGGATTTTTTTCATGTTACAGATGTCTTCAGTGACTTCCCAAACACAGGAGATCATTATTTTTCCTGATAACCAACTTGTGATAACTGCATACAAGCAGGTTTGAAAGGTTGCAAGATGGTGATAAGAACCAATGTTCTAAAGGTAATTATGTCTCTGTGCAGGCACAGCGAGCTGATAAAAGCACATATTTTATTCAGAAATGTTCTGGACTTAAGATAAATCTTGTTTCTTAGTTTATGGAATGCAAATTCTGGCATGCAAAGCAAATTAAATTTAGGAATAATCCCTCTCATGATCTGAGAAAAGGTGCAAATGATGTAGAGTGTTTGGGTATTGTCTGAGAAAACAACATTGACCATATTTAAAGCTTTACTAGAATAGTGGCAGGTGACACCACTATACTGTAAACTTGCTTTAGTAACTTTCAGATCAGTCATTAATTTCTTAATATTGCTTTGAAGTGGCATTCTAGTGGTAATCCCTGTAAGCAAATGTAGCTCACAGTAAAGTCATTTATCTTGATCAAGCAAGTCATGCTGGGACTCATTAATCGCAAGTAATTTTGGATCAGGCCCTGTTTTGTGTATTAAAAACTGAAATCAGCTACTGATGCTTTGAGGAAAATATCTCCTTGCTAGGTGATCTGATGGAATAAAATCTGAAAGGTGAGGAATTAGAACAGAGCTTTCTTTTCCCTTCACTCTCCTCCTTTCAAGTCCTGACTTTGGCATTGTGATTTAAATGAGATGACGCTGAACACTGACATCAGCGGCAGCCCTGGGAAGGCTGTGCTGTGATTGAGTTGCCCCTGAAGAGCTCATTTCAAGTCACTTCTATTGAATATTTTTAAGCACTAAGGTCTAAATTCTCTGTCTTCACAAAACAGTTTATTGCACTGCTGAGGAACAAAGAATTAGATGATAATCAACAACTGTTTTCACAAAAAACATAGAAGAGAGAAAAGATGGTTGAATTCCATTATGCCACATAGTTTAGGTGACATATATATCCTGTCTCTATATGGATAGGATGTCACATTGGGGTTTTAATCCTTCTTGCTCATAAAAGCAAAGCAATATGGAAGAAAATCTTCAAGTTCTCTTCCAAGCAGAAGTTAATTTTCCCCCCATTGTCAGTCACAACCAGTCAAAACCCAAACAAAAACAATCCCCCCAAAACCCAAAACCCATCAATGACAAAACAGACAAACAAACAAACAAAAACACACACAAAAAAAAAAACCAAACCAAACCAAAACCAAAACCCCAAACCTTTCCAACCCCCCTGAACCAAACCAAAAAAAGGAACAAAAACCACCAACAAGATGAAAAATAACCCCAAAATAACAAAGCCAACAACCAACTCACACAGCAAACCAGTATATTTTTTGAGTATTCTGTCTTGTTGGTTTTTTTCCTAATCCAAAAATTTAATATGAAAATTGCATTCCAGTTTGATCCAGAATGCATTCAGTCATATGCATTTTGCAGATATTTTTTCTTCAGCACATTCATTAAACTAAAAATCTTCATCCCATTTCAATTGGAGTCAAAGCTGCTTTCTGCTTAAAAAATGAAATGGCCATTTAGTAGGTAGAGGAATAATCTTCCTTTTAATATTTATTTAAGAGGAAACAATTTTTAGCCAGCATATTCATTAGCCTTATGCAAGAGTGTTTGGATATACATCTCACTATGGTAAATATCATTAAATCACTTCATTTGGACAGGATACAGAAAGTTGCAAATGTTCCTTTGCTATTCCAAGATCATTTTTACATTAATTTTAATCCATACACTTCCTCCTGTCAAGATTTACTCCATCATCTGAAAGGCTTTCCAGCAGGGGAATCCATGGATGACATAATCCATTTTAACAAGACACTTACCATCCTCTCCTACAACTTGAGGAGGAAAGAGCAGAGCATTTGCCCCAGTAATTTCCAACTGCAAGAAAGGTCACATAGAACAAATGGCACAAGTCAAAGGTTGAAATCAAAACAAAAAACTAAACTTTTAAGCTGTACTTGGAGGTACAACCTGTACCGTTAGCTTTCTTCCCACACACAACTGCGCTGCCTGTTTAAAGCATAGACACAGGGGATCTTATTAGGGAGAACTTTTATTCTTGGTTGCTTCCATCAGGTGTTTTTAATAGAAATTAAAACAGGGTGTGCAACTACTCTTACTGAAACCTTAAAGAGTTTGAAAACTGTCATTAATTGCCAGGAGTAAAGCCAGGCTAAGCATCCTCATGCTTTCTTAGTGACAGCATCTCTTTTCTCACTATGTTGTTTGGTTGGTGGAAGGATGGGGGAGAAAAGTACCCTTTGCTTCTGCAGAACTCCAGGTAAAGGGAAGCCACATTTCTGATCTTATCTATCACACTGCAAAGTGTTTTGTATTTCACTCAAGGCTCTCTTTGTTTCAAGTCAGGATTGTGTATTTTTATATCCATCCTTCTCCAAGGAATCATGCCAGGCTCGCAGCTTGGAAAGTAAACGTTTGGGTTGAGGGAAGCAAAGAGATAGTTGAAGGTGTCTTCATTGCCCTTGAAAAATGTCACATTCTTGGTACATTTTGCTACATTCCCATGAGTTTGAGACTTTTCAGAATGAGGATTTGTGCAAGAAGAAATGTATCTGTTTTCTGCAATAACTGTTAAAATAAAGTCAAGCAGGTAAGAGCTCCATATGAAGGGGTCTCTCACTGTCTTACATGTGTGCATGCACACATAGTAGTATGAGCATGAAAAATAAGATTAACAATCATGGAACTGAATTATAGGATATTCTTACTATATAGAAGAATATTAGGGTCCACTTTCTGTCATCCTAGATAGATCTCCAACAAAGTAGTCAACTTATTTTTTGCCTGGGGTGAAGGGGTTTCCAGGTGCTCTGAAAGGAGTTTAAGATGACCAGCCTTTTAAAAGTAGAGTTGAGCAATGAACCAGGTTCAATAATACAGAACCACACTGAATGTTCATTTTAAACACAACACATTACTGGTCAAGGAGAGTTGGAGAAGGAGGATGGAATTGAGTGCACTTAAGCTTCCACAACAGCACTAGTTCAGTGTTGAATCAATCCTCCATTTTAAGAGTCACCGTCTGCACCTGACCAGGTCTATACCTTGTGCTCTTACCACTTCTCTCTGGGCATGCATTAAACTTGGGAATATTTAGAGCTATGATGTATGCAAGTATTAAAAATAATACATTTAATCTGATAATAGATAACCCATGCAACATAAAAAGGTGAAAAACCCAAACTCAATGGATAAAGAGTTTTGATTAAATGGGTACGGGGGTGGCAGGGCTCCCTAGCAGGGTTCTGACCGTGGCGTTCCTCAGCCCGGACCCGTGCGGAGCCCTCGGATGGGATGAGCCACCTCCAGCTCTGTAAGTCAAAGGCAGGTGAGGATACCCAGCGCTCAGGATGCCTGAGCCTCTCCCAGCGCTCCAGCAGCCGGGGCTGTGCCGGATCCCAGCGCTGTCCGTCACAAAGAGGATTGGGAAGCGGGGCGAGGGTCAAGGACTTACTGCGCGGCGCTGCCCTCCAGCCAGCTCCTGCTGCGGGGCGGTCTCGGCGCTGCCGCCGGGCTGCCCGGGCTGCCGCTCCCGGTCCGACTGCCACCCTCGGCTCCGGAGCAGCGCCGGGGAACGTGCAAACGCCTGCAGTTCCCCGGGGCGTCTCGGCAAAAGGGTTTTTAAAGGATGCCCTCCCTGTCCCCGGGGCGCCCTCCTGCAGCGTCTGTCACACGGAGATGAACAGCTGCCTGCGGTCCCTCCGGAGGGCTGCCACATCCCCACTCCCCGTGTTCCCCGCCCCGCATCCCCCCTGTGTCCTCCCCGCATCTCCCCCGTGCCCGCTGCCCGTCTCCCGGTCTCCCCTTCCCGGAGAGCATCACCTCAAAGGACGGGGGGCTCCGGGCACGTCCCAGCCCCTGCGGGCGTCCCCTCGGTGGGCCCGCGGCGCCG